>OY986964.1:11459402-11643935 GCA_963920575.1 Narthecium ossifragum | reverse complement strand
CATTATTATTATTATTATTCTTATTATTGTAAGAGGGTAAATCCCTATAATAGAAAGAAAAGATGTTAGCGGGAACAAATACAGAAACATAAAGGAAAAATAAGTGGTCATGGAAATTAAAGAGAAACTAAAGCTAATAACTGAAATCACGTAGCTCAAAAAGACTAAAGCTTTAGATAAAAAAAAAACCTAAAGTAGATCAAAAAAAGACTTTCAAAAACTGTTCTACAGCTTTAGATCAAAAACAAAAATTAATTGAAGAAAGAAAAAGACTGAACTGATCTGATTACCGAATCATGACATAGGAGCTAAAGCAAGAAAAAAAAAAACACGAATGTCAGATGTTAATTGAAGAACTGACTGATAGAGAATGTTGAAGTTATATATAATAGTCTAACAATTGATATTCCAAGCAATATTAACATCCAACTATTCAAGAAAAAAATAGCAGATTAGGAGATAATAGCTGGGTTTATCAGATAAGATGATGTCTTTACCATGGCTTCAGCTCATTCCTAACCCTAGAAGAGCTGATGGTCATCAAATCCCCCATGAGCTTACTGGAGCTCTAAACCATAGAGTAGTAGTAGCAGCTTATATGGCTCACTCAGCAATACTACTTCATATATCATGACAGCTTCATATCATCTTGTTGTACAGTATATGCCATTTTATCAGGTTTAGTTGTATAAAAAAATTGGTTAATACAACTAATGAGAACTTTATATCTACTTACCACAATCCAAAGGGAGGCTGATTGATTAAGAGGAGAAGGATGGTGGCTAGTGGACGGGAAGAAGAAGATGGGGGAGGAGAAAGAAAACGAAAAGAGAGAAAAACAGAGGAGAAAGGGGAGGAGAAGTAAGGGAGAGAGAAGAGAGATGGGGGAGGAGAAGAAAGAATAGGAGGAAGAGAGTGGGGGGAAGGGGAGGTGGCTGGGGAAGGAGAAAGGAAACGGAGAAGGGGAAAAAAGAAGAGAAAAACAGAGGAGAAGCAGGGGAGATAAAAGATAAATGTGGGAGGGGAAAAAGGAAGAAGGGGGTGGAGAAGAAAGAAGAAGAGTTGGGTGGAGGGGGGCCGGTGGCTCGAATTCGTCGGGGAAGAGCGCTGCCGGAGAAGATAGACGGGGGATGCTGCCGGAGAAGAGAGACGGTGGACGCCCGTCGAGCTTCACTAAAAAGGAAGAAGGGGGTGGAGAAGAAAGAAGAAGAGTGGGGTGGAGGTGGGCTGGTGCCTCGAATTCGTCGGGGAAGAGCGCTGCCGGAGAAGATAGACGGGGGATGCTGCCGGAGAAGAGAGACGGTGGACGCCCGTCGAGCTTCACCTATCTCCGCTCGGCGCTAGGGCCAACTTCGGAAGGGGAGGAGGCGCTCAAGTGGCCCGCGCTGGAGAAGCTCCCGATCTATGACAGGATGAGGAAGAAACAAAGAGGCACGAAAGCAGAAAACAGAGCAAAGAAAGAAAAAAAAGATGAAAACGAAGGAAAAAAAAGAAGAGGGAAGGAAGAAGGAAAAAAAGAAGAAGGGAGCTGGGCCTTTGCGCCGGGCTTCTCCCGCCGGATCTCTCCATCTTCACGCTGGTGATGCCACTCTCCCCTCTCCACCAGAAACCCCACGGAGAAGACGCCAAGGACAAAGAAAGAAAAAAGAGAAGAAGAAGACAGAGGAGAAGTAGAGGCCGCCGGTACACACCTGCGCCGCGCCTCGCTTTCGTCGCCGCCCAAGCACCGTCGCCGCGCCTCGCTTTCGTCGTCGCCCAAGCACCGTCGATCCTCGCCTTCGCCGTCGCTGCCAAGCCGCACCGAAGTCTAGATCCGGCCTTGGTCGCCTCGCCGTCGAGGTTGCCACGCCAAGGACGTCGTTCTTCTCCGAGGTGGGGCTTCGTCGAGATCGCCAAGTGTGTGGAGGGCGTCGAACGCTTCAAGCTCGCTTGGGTGTCGAGACCAAGCTTCGTCCAGACGTCGAGCTCCCCCGCGGCCGCCGGTCTTCTCCGGAGTGGGGCTTCGTCGAGGCCGAGGTCGCCGAGCTTCTCCGGGGTCGTCGAGTACGCCAAGGACGTCGAGCCTCTCCGAGGTCGCCGAGCACCCCAAGGACGTCGAGGGCATCAAGCTTCATCCGCGTGTCGAGGTCATCAAGGATGCCGGAAACAAAGGAATACGCCGTTCAAAGCCAAGGAAGCGTCGAAGTCTAGATCCGGTGAAGATCCGAGCCCAGGACATCACCGTTGAGTGAAGGTCGGCAATGGTGGTGGATGATGGAGCTCGATGTCGGATCGTTGGGGGCGTCCTCGCCGGAAATGGTGATGCCGCCAGAAATGTGGGGATTAGATGACGGCGAGCGTCAGTGGCGAGGGACGACCTTCGGGTTGGATTTGAGGCCCCGCCGGCGTCTCTGGAAGGGGTGGCGCCAGTCGGGGAAGCCGAAGGGTGAGGGGACTTCGAGGGAGAGGACGGCGCGGAGGTCAGGGGGAAGAGTGAATCCGAGCTCGAGCACAACGGGGGAGAAGCCGGTGAGGACGGGAACCCCTGAGGAGTCGAGGTCGGAAGCGGAGGGGTGGAGAGGAAGGAGGGCATTGCGGGGGGCAGAGGCAGCGGTGGCCGCTCGAGTGGGGTGAGGCTGCCCGGAGTGAGGGGGGGCTGCGGGATGGGAATGAGAGAGGGGGGAAGGCGAGGGGTGTGATGGGTTTGTCTCCTTCCATTCTTTTCAGCTGATGGTAATAAAATTTTCAGCGGGAGATTTAAGCGGGAACGAAATTTTGGTGGGAATCTTGAAATTTGATGATGAAATCTGAATTGTTGGATGTGTTTGGAGATAAATCTAGACCGTTCTTTATTTTTTATAGTTGAGACATTTCAAAAACCGCTCTTCCTTATATAATAGATATATATATATATATATATGTTGGACCAAAGACATCGAAAGATAAAATTAGCACTCGAAACAATCAAAGCAGAGCACATAATCTGGGATGATGGGATAATCTTTTGAAAGGTTTCTTGATTCTCACAGTGGATATAAATAAGTCACAACATCATCCACTTTATGTATTCAGCATTAAGCCAAAATACCCGGAGCAATTAGACAAATCTCGGGCAGATAGCAAATCGAGTCATACAGAAGCAAAATCACATTATCCAGTCTCATTGACTACTCCGAGCTCTCCATAGGGGTGGCGGCTTCTACTTCGTTAAGATGTTCCAATGCTGAGACTCGGGCACTCAAAGTTTCGTAACGTGAATTCAGTGATTCATAAACGTCATTCACCTGGAGAACAAGCATGTTAACATGGCTTAAACTCAATCTCATTGAACTGTATGTAAAATCTAAATCAATAATTCAAGTCAATATAGGATAGCAAAAACCAATCATAATACGTGGGGCCACACACATCTATTATGAATCAAAGATATCTCTTATCACAAGAAAATTATATGCATCAGCCAACTACTCCAAGCAGTATGCGTACTATTCGTGCAAAGAATCAAGCATTTGATACCCTTTCTCTGTAAGGCATCTTACAACAAATTCAGTGATAGAAAGAAGGTTTTCTCAAATTTTGAGCAGTGAGCAACTGGATGGCTTTGCTTAATATTGGCAGCTACAAGCTTGAATTGACTTGATCAATGGTTCAGTGTGTATTTGTCTTACCATGTATTTCGAATTCATAAAACCCCTTTCAGATCAATAACAAGACTTAATTTGTACGTGCAACATGTAGGATGCATTATTAGAATACAAAGCTCAGAGAAAATTGAGCCAATCAACTAGAAACTAACAACCTCCATAGTTGTTTATTTCTTGAATTAGCCCCAACAGCCTTGAAATATTGACAAGCCAAAGAAAAATATATACAGATTTTATAAGCCAAGCTTCTTTCAGGTACCGTAGAACTCCTTAAAAGGTAACATCATCACTTGGAGATGATCCTTTCTCTACTACCAACAGTTATACTACTCTGCCATGTACAAGAGGAAACTAACATCGGTAAGAGTGTTCCAGAGATGAATCTTTGCATCAAATCCTTGTGAATAACATAGAAAGCCTAATGACATAACTAGAACATTGGCCAGGATATAAAAAAAGGGTAACAAGGAATAAGCCCCTTTTAATTCGAGCATCTTTCAAGATTAAAATTCCTGGAAGCAGCCGATGACTGACAAAAACTTTAATCAGTTTACATCATCTGGAAAATAGTCATTTTATTCAAGAGAAGCTGACTTGTTAAATTTGTATGAAACATGCTTGGAAAGACCAACAGAATAGTGTGCAATGAAGGAAGTTTAGGAAAACAAAATTCCTAGATTTTATGGACAAGGAACAGAAGACTGCTAAGACAGGACACATGAAATCAGATTTTCTTGACCCCAAAACTCTCCATAATCCTATTTGCGTTAAATGCTAAGTCACACATAAAGACTGGCAGGTACTACAAATCTACAAGATATACACTTTCTAACTGTTTTCTAGGTGCCCAAAGTATTCAACAAACGAGAAAGAGCAGAACCCAAACTAAGAAATTTCAGTAGCAGAAAAACTCATACGTGGGAGACAAGACTTTGCATGTCCATTTCCAGAGAGAAACTATCCATATTGGAGTTATTTGGATGCCAACGTGAAGTGCAAGTTATAATTGTGTTATGTTTATCATGGGATATTTGGATGATTGTTCTCGGAAACTTAATTTCATTTATATCTAAGGTAGGCCCTCACATAACTAAACTCCATAATTAGAGTAGGTTTCTGGGCTTAGGTATTCGTACCGTGGCATGATTCCATTCTTAATACAACCTTATTTTTTCACCCATAAATCCAATCTCCTGCCTGTTGAATCAAATAAGAGGTTAGAAACTGCAACATTTGCCCCTCCATACTCAAACTTCACTTTCGTATTGTAGCTGACCTCCACAAAGTTCTAACATGTGAGTTCTACAATCAACTCCGTTTCATAGCTTAATACCTTTTTAATCCCATGGCTTTGCACTCTTAACATTACAAAAACCATCTGGCCATTTATGTACACATCTGCACACTCCTCTCTCTCTCTCATCACATACTAACTACCATCCATTTCCGGTACAAATAAGAAGATAACCGGAGCTCCGATGATGTCATTAATCAACCACTGCACGTAAGTTCTATTTTCGAACACTTGATGTGCTGCTTCTCGTATCCATCTATTCCGATCAACTCCTTTCGAAGTAATCTATGGCTAAAAAATGGGCATAAGCCAGCACAGTAGATCTCCACTTCTCATCGTCGGCCATTATTTCTACAGCCATATCTTTTAAAAGACCCAAAGAAAAAGTAGTTACTACTCAAGAACCAAATCGAATCAGCTCACATGACCTAATTATCTTAAAAACCTAAAGAAACACAACCAATTGACAGAAAAGATCAGTTTCCGGTAAGATAAACACAAAAGATCATACCTGTTGGGAGATGGCTTCCTGGGCGAGCTTGTAGTCCTTGTGCAGTAGATAGAAGCCGGCGACCGACGCGGTGGCGGCGCCGGCGAAGAAGGAGGAGAGCCGCACCCTAAACATGAGCCCCATTTTTTCCCTCCCAACCCTACCCTCGAGATCGGATGGCTTCGTAGATTCCGATTGAGCTCGATGGACGGAAGAGCTCGTCGATTGGTTTTCTCCGGCGGCTCGGGTCGGGCACCCTTCGCGCTCGATGATCGTATGGAATGGGCGACGATGGCGGAGAGCCAGCCAAGGATAGGGGGCCGACCCGCCTATGGGCCGGGCGCAGACTTGGGCTTTCTTTTAACGGTATCATTGGCCCATCTCGAGAGCATGTGATTCATGTCGGGAAAGCTTCTCATGGATCTCACTGTTGGGCTTTATGAATCCCTGGGAATATTTGTATCTCCTTTTTATCCTTTTATCTTGGTGGTACATATCCACACAATTACACAAATCTCTCCTACAAAGAATTCAAAACTTAGACCTCGAGTACAAGTTTTGATGACTGCACCATTATGCTAAGAGCACCCGCATCATGTCTGCCAAACCCCTAACTTCTCTAATGGCCATTTTTTGTCCACATCAGCTTCCCTATTCTCAATCTATTTTAGAGGAGAGCTACAGTGCTCCCCTACATATAGGGAGCACTATTCACCTCCCCATATCATATTTTATATTAAAAGTAGTTGATGGGTCTTTTTATTTGGCAAACATAAACCTATCTTAAATATTAATGATGTAATATATTTTAATATAAATATATCTCAAAGATTACATGTGTAATTTAATATTTAATTACCATAATTATATGAATTTTAAATAATAAGTGAAGAATACACTTTAAAATACTTTAATATAAAAAAACATTAAACATTAATATAATCAACATTATAAGGAGCAATAACGGTTACAACCGTTTCCCTTCTATTAGTTTGTTTACATGTATATTTTTCTAAGTTAACTTTGTATATTTTTATCATATTCCCTAAGTTAGTTTTAAATATACATCCTTATAACCATAAGCCATGAGATTAGTTTTAAATATACATACTTATCTACCTTATAAGATCCAAGGATAGTTACTTTTATGACTCATCATCTGAGTCATAAACTTATACACACATGACATACACATGATATAAAATTATAATTAAATAAACAAAAAAAAAGGATAGTGGCTGATGTGGCGTAAGTTATAATAGAGATAGTGGGGGCGGGCAGTTAGCCGTGCCAGGTGGCACGGGCCCTCCACCTAGTATACTATAATATAGAATACAACTCAAAGATTACATATGTAATAATATATAATATAAATTTATATAGTATTTATTCTATATCATATTTTAATAAATAATATAATCAAAGTTTAATTATGTAATATAATACAAATTCTATAATTACATGATTGTCAAATAATAAATGGAGAAGGGAATATGAAAAGAAAGATGGGGGATGAGTATTTTAATAATGTAAAGAATGGTTTAGGGAAGCTGATGTGGGGTGTTGTAAATAGAAAAGCTGTAAAATAGAAAAGTAATATATATTAAAGTATTTTAAAAAAGATGGATAGGGAAGCTGATGTGAATGGTCAAAGAGAAACTAGTGATCGGAGGGTTTGGTCTGCGCATACACTTTGGTTTGAGAGATCCGTTATCCCGTGTACCGTACCATGGTTTTGTCCCAGATGATTCCTAGAAGTTAGAATTATTAGTTTAGACCATTAAAATTCATCCGTTGTTCAGATCAGCTGTTTGTTTTACATCGAGGTGGTATAACTTGGAACTCTAAACTAGAGCCATTGGCGCAGCTACCTTATAAAAAGTGTTTTCTTTTCCATGGTACAAATGGGTGACTACGTACACATAGAGGTGCTTTCATCCAATATATATTGGAAAAAAACTTTAGCTGAAGTGAATATGAGGAGCCTAAAATTCCATTCACGCAGTCTTCTCGTGAAATATGTGTCAGACTCGTCCTCATTTATTGTTTAAATTTTTAAATTGAGCGGTTAAAGTTATTTTTCAGACCAGAGGTCATGTGTTCAAATCTTGTGTCGTATTCTGTCGCCGCTTCTTTAATTAATACGTATGAGAACTCATGATTATTCAAGTCCATACGTGAGAGGCGAATTATATTATATGAATATAAACTCACCTTCATCTATCGGCTGTAGGTTGAGTGATATTCAATCAAAAGGTCATGAGTTTGAATATTGTGTTTCTCCTTTAATTAAATATTCATGTGTTGATAGGGATGGAAAAGAATTCCAACTTTAGGGGGCCAAATGGTTACAAGAATTCTACCAAGTAATATAAATACTATAAAAAAAATTTGCATAAAAAAAACATACTACCTCTCAAAATGAAATTAATAAAAATAATAAAGATGATGTTTCTAAATCTTCATAAATAAGAACAAAAGAATAGAGAAAAAAGATTACATTATTAATTTTTTATATATTTGAATCAAATCATCTATTAGAGTAGAAGTCGATGTTCTTTCATATTATGGACGTCTTCCATGATTGAGTCAATGCTAAATTTCTCAGCAATTTATTTTATTTTTAATATAAATGATTAAATATTCTCTCAAAAAACCCAAGCCATTAGGATTTAGGATATGAAAATAAATTTATACGTAAAACCCGACTCATTTTAGTATTATTTTCTTTTAAATTCATTTGTCTTTCGATTTATCAATCAAGGGACACTTTTGTATTTGTTTACAAAACATGCCAAATCCGTAAATTTGGGCCCAAAATACCCCTGACCAACTCTCTTATCATTTAATCCCACCTGACACAAGTATGAGAGAGAGAAAGGAGAGAGATATCTCTACATGAAGGTGTGACATCGCCCATCTTCTTCTCTCGGATGAACTCATTCATTATTTTGGAAGAAGAGAATGGAGGTATTTCATTCTTTTGGGTCTTAGTGCACTTAAATTTAGTATTTAAGTCGGTTTGGATATGATTTCTTACTTATGTGAGGAATTCCTTATTTATGTGAGGAATTCCTTACTTAGCCTATGAATTCCTTACTATTACTTAGCCAATGAATTTCTTACTCTTACTTAGCCAATGAATTCCTTACTTATGCAATCAGTGATGCCTATTCAGCCTTCTTGCGGGACAGGAGGGCCCCATCGAAGGTGGCGGAACTCTTGAGAAGGAGCTAGGAGGAGGCGAGCTGGAGGGGCTGGGCATCGATGCCGGTGGAGAGGAGTTGCCGGAGAAAGCCAATAAGAAACAGAGGAAGAGGGAGGAGAGAGAGAGAGAGAGAGAGAGAGAGAGAGAGAGAGAGAGAGAGCGGAGAAACGGAGGACGAGCCGGGGAGGAGAAGCCGGGGAGGAGGGGAGGAGAAGTTGGAGCCGAAGGGGAGGAGGAGCCGGAGAAGAGGAGGTGACGGAGCCAGAGGGGATCCGCATCCATGACGTGGAGCTTGCAGGCTGGGCGGTGCTCCCGCGGCACTACTCCGTGGACGTGCACAAGGAGAGCTGGCAGGCATTCCATGGCTGCAGGGGGAGACGGGTGCTGGTGACGACGAACCCGACGGTGGTGGTGGAGTCGTTTGTGAAGGAGTACCGGGGCGGGGCGGGGGCGGCGGGCGTGGGGGTCATTGTTGGCGGGGCGGGGACGGCGTGCGAGGTGCTTGAGAAATAGAGGAAGATGGAGGAGAGAGAGAGAAACAGAGGAGAGAGCAAGAAGGGAGGAGGAGCCGGAGAAGAGGGGAGCTGGAGCCGGAGGAGAGGAGGCGACGGAGAAGGGAGAGAGAGAAACAGAGGAGAAAGCAGGAGGGGAGGAGGAGCTGGAGAAGAAGGGAGGAGGAGAGGAGGAGAAGGGAAAGAGTCGGAGCCGGAGGGGAGGAGCTTCTGGAACACTGCGCCAGCGATGGTGACCTCCATGAACCTTATCGGATGCTTGATCGCATTCCCATCCAGGAACAACTTCAACAGGTTCCCGGAGACGTTGACGGAGAGAGAGAGGTCGGGGTGATACAAGTGGTCTACTCGCAATCCTCTCGTATCGGGTCTCTAATGCTCCAATTGATCAGAATTGAGTGTGATCAGGCTTGATGGGCTGAATATGGCTAGCTGGATCGGATCAGGCTTGAGCTGATTCAGATCTGGCTTAGCCTGATTGGAGGTAGGACTTGACTGGGTCAAGTCTGATTGGTTGATTGGCTCAAGGAATTGAATCTGGCTCGGATTGGGCTAAGTGGCTTGGCTGAACCGGTTAAGTTGGCTGAGCCAATTTGGTCAAAGGTTGGCTGGGAAGATCCGACGGCTGAGGATTGCCGGAAGTGGATCGCTGGCGTAGGGATGTCGGCGGCGGTCAGGACCTTGGCAGGAAAGGGCGTTGGACGGTGGGGAAGAGATCCACCCCTCCAGCTGGTTACGTGGACACGATCCAGGTGTTCCAGAGCTTCAATTTCCAATCGGACGGTCCCGATTTTCAATCAGGATGATATTATGGATGCTGAATATTTTTGGTGTTGTGCATGGATAATTTTCTGTATTTTAATATTTTCATGTCTATAATTTTATTTTTGTGGATTGAATGCTTGTACAAGGTTGATATATCATGCTATTACAAAGGAGACTCTGTCAAAATTTTCTATGATTCTAATACATTTTATTTGTTATATTTGATCTTTTTGGAAAGGTATATATTTTTGTGACAGGGTATGGTGAGGAAGGAAGTATTTATTCCATGATGGTGATGTCTAAACTAAAATTGGAAGAGAGAGAAATCTATTTTTTTGGGCGTTCATTATGGTTATCTCTACCCTTTACTTCTTGATTTATTTTTATGACTTACTGTAATTGGGGACAATTACATTTAAGTTGGGGGGTAGAATTCTAGGAATTCATGCTTATTATTTTTCTGGTAACCAAATATTCGACATCTCTTGAATTATGTCAAAAGAATGAAATTATGATATGAATTGACAAATGTGCATCTTTTAGAAATTTATCTTCTGAATTATTCTGAGACTTGTATGTCATATAAGAAATAGTAAATTTTTGCTATGCATGATATTATTTCTATACTTTAATACTTTTACCGTGATTTAAGGATAGCTTGACATATCCTAATGCACATATGCACTTCCACATGTTAAGGGGTTGATATTAGATTCTAAGCATGATACTAGGATAGATTTATAATTTTATGTCATGACACAGAAAATACATGAACACATACAATTATCTGAGTATGCGAAAAAAAAGAAAAAAAAAGATTTTCAACTTAGTAACCGGGCAGTGTGCCTAACCAGCGTGGTGTTCGCGTAAAATGGTTGAATTTTCTGAAAAAAAAGAGAAGAAAAAAAATGGGATTTCAACTTAGTAACCGGGCAGTGTGCCTAGCTAGCGTGGTGTTCGCGTAAAACAGTTGAAATTCCTACGAAAACAAAAAAAAAAGAAAAAAAACAGAGATTGTTATGTGATAAGTGGAAAATATGTGCTTGAATATGATTGTGATCTTGAATAGTTGAAGTGTTTAGATATAATTGATGCTCTGAAGCATGTGGAACTCCATTGACACACAGGAGTGTTAAAGTTGTTTTCAGTCATGATTAAATATGTTGAAGTGTTGTAAATATATTATATTATGTTTTGATTTACTATGTTTTTATGCGACTATGAGTTGAAGGGTATATTTATGGATATTAGTTCTATTTCATGCATTAGAGTTGATGAATATTATGATGGATTTCTAATGATATATTCAAGGGAATGTATAGATGTTTGTGGGTGTCATCCCTGAAAACCCTCAGGAGACTATAACTCCTCCACTAGGGTAACCCAGGGGTTTAAAGGCTTGTTGCACATGCTAAGTGCAATCGTGAGACCTACGAAAGTGGCTAGTTAGATTTATTGCTTTGTTTTTATCTTTTCTTTGCTCGAGGACTAGCAAAGTGTAAGTTGGGGGGTGTGATAAGTCACTAATTATTCCTAATTAAACCCCTTAAATTACCTTTGTTAGGCCTAGAGTGGTTGTATTTGATGTCATATTGCTTGATTTCAGGTTTAGGTAGAATTTGAGAAGAAATACAAGAAATTCGGCCAAAAATCACTAAATTCTGCAAAAAGACTGCTTCGTCGACTGTTTGGAAATAAATCACCAGAAATTCTACACAATTCCAAATATTCTGAAATTCTGGGAGATGAAAGAAGAGTTCAAGATCTACAACTTTCATGTTGAAGACTTTCTGAGTTCTCTATAGATTGGCGCCAGTTTTGAAGCAAAGTCAGAAGTATGAAAGCTGAAATCTGAGAAAGGCTGAAATTAATTGATGACGTGGCAGACCCAGTCCGACTTGAGCGATGGATCGGGTTTGAGTCCGATCGATCGCTCCGATGACGTCAGCAATCCGGAAATTAGGGAAATTAGAGTTTAACTTCTGTTAGGACTCCTAATTCCGAGGTTTAGGGTTTCTGATATATAAAGGGGTCTTCCAGCCGAAAAATATCATGTTTTGGACCACTTTTGGAGGAGAAGGCTATGGTTTTGAAGATGGAGATCTTACCGCGGAGATCGACGGCTTCCTTTCCAACACCTTCGTATCTTCCCCAGAACACTACAACAAAATCGGGATTTCGCGACAAAAAATTTCGTGACAATAAGTCTTATATTTGTCACTAAATAGTTGTCGTGACGAATGTATTTCGTCACCAGGTTTGTTACAATAAGTCCGTCGTAATAAGTTTATTATGATAAATGTAGCAATTTATTACAATAGGTGCATACTTATTACGACAAACAAAAATTTGTCACCATAACACTAGTACCGGTGACAAAATATTTTGTAACCACAAATAAAAGATTTCGTAGCCATATGTATGTTTTTGTCGCAATAGGCATGTTCGACATGGGGGATATTACGATCAAAATATTTTGTCATGATAATTTTTAACAAAATTTTTGTCACAATATGTTTGTCACAATAAACTGATTTATTCTGACAAATGATTTCATCACTTGTATAAAAATAGCGACAACATATTTTGTTGCAATAAAAGTGACTTTTGTGACAATAACTTAGTTGTAATAAACTTATTTGACTTATAATAACAATCATTTATCACAATAGATACAATATTGTAACAACTATTTTGTCACCATAGATGTATTTATACCTGTAAATAATTAAAAATCAGCTTTAATAAATTGAACAAAAATCATCAATAACCAAACATTAGCTATCAATTAACTTCGCAAAATGACTATCAAAGTATACAAAGTCAGCTAGTGAACAATAAGACTTACTACAATTACTAACCACAAATAAATAATGTCAACTATCTAACTATATGACAAGTATTCTAAAATAAGTATTCTTCTACAAGTCTCAGAGCTGCTTGTCCGTAAGAGTCGCCAGGAAAAGAAACAAGAATTGTCTGTCCAAGCTGCTAACTTCAATTGTGTACATGTCAATCTACAAAAGAAAAACACATCAACAAAGAATAAGAATAAGATTGCACTAGCTGAAACCACTGGCTTAAACCAGAAGCAGATAAATAACTGGTTTATAAATCAGCGAAAGCGCCACTGGAAGCCATAAGAAAGCATGCAGTTTGTGGTCATGGACAGACTTTCTGCGCCCTTCTATGATGACTGAGGTTTTGGAGGAGAGGAGATGATCAACAGGAAGCTGACATGCATGACTCCTACAGTCCAACACTAGTAGTACCTACCAGTATACATGCTGAATCAATATAGTGATTGATATAATGGGACATTTAAAGATCATCGCATGCATTCCTATGTAAAATTCAAGATCCTATTGAACTGGATAGGATGCTTTCAATCATAATACAATTCAAGATCCTATTCCTCAGTGGAACCTTACTGAATAATATCCAAGTAAACCCTGCATTATAAGGCTAGTCCTCTATAGAATTCAAGCATTGTTACTCATTCCGTATGGAGCATATGATGAAACAGGAAGCAGAAATCACCTAATTGGACTAATTCCTGTTGTGTGATTTGATCAGGCATATGACTAGGATCTTGATCAGGCATCTCCATGTTTTCCTGTTTCATCATAAACAAGTAAATGGTTATTTTGAGACAAGTCAAAATCTAAATTAAGTACCTATGAAGAGATTGCCTATAAGCTGGCCCAAAAAACAAATTGCAGCAGTAGATGATTCCTGGTCAATTGCTTAACCTGAACAATGTTCAATTGTATGAATTCAATGTTCATACTTTGTATAACAAACAAACATAAGGGTCTAAAGAAAGTATGAAGCATTACTACTAGAAAAGCAGAGATAATATAATTGCCAACACTATTCTTCTTGTCTCTTTGTTGGGAAGTTTTAAAGAGGAGGAGGCACGTGCACATGCAAGAGAAGGAATGAAGTAGCCATTGGCTCTTTTTTGTGCTTTTATGACAGTAATAAAAGGAGATCCTCTCTCTTGTCTTTCCAGCACTTTGAATCATTAAATCCCCTTCATATAAATCAAGAAACATAGCGTTAGGCACTCTAGTGAATTCTAGCAACAATACAAGCAAAAAGTAAGATTTTATTGGCTACAAGGCACAACGCATCAGAAATTAAAATAAGATTTTAATGACAACTCTATTAGCAATTAAAATGATAGTTGTAGGAATCAAAACTTAAGGAAAAGAAAACTGCATTAAGGGCTCTAAAAGATCAAGTTCTCTAGTGAAATGCAATTGAAAAATGTGAAACAATGCCATGACATGGAGGTAGCAGTTGCACACAAGGTAGCAACACATACAACTATGTACCAATCTATCTGATAGGGAATCTAAAGCAAAGTGCACACATTATAATCGCACAAGGATGAACTTTTGTATGTTGGAATCACATTTAGAAAAGGTAATCATAGTAGGCAAAATAGAACCCGAAATTGGGGATAATCTGGAGCACTGAAAATGGTAACCAACTTCCCTGATTCCACCTCATGGTCGATTGTATAACCACCTTGCATTCCTTTTAAATCATGCCGCTTATCCCTTGCGTCAGGGCCTTCGTGTGACCTGATAATCAGCTATTGAGACAGACCATAGCTTAAGATGTTAGCATTTTTTGTAGACAAATAATATAAACGGTATTGGTATCCATGAGATGATTGTTAGAAGGTAAAAAAGGTAGAGTTCTTAGAAATCACCTTTAAGTTATTTTGCTTCATAAATGCCTCAGTGCAATCAGGACCCCATATTAGACCTGGACTTAGTGATGGATCTGACCATAGAACGTCAGCAGCTATCACATTCAGACCCTCCCATGGAGGGTCAAGATATGTTTGTCTTGCTTTTGAGAGCTCCTCCAAGGAACCAAGCTTTAATGATTTTGTATCCTCCTTGATGACTATTTTAGGGCCCTTTTTACCTTTTGATCTCTTTGCTGTAATGATGAGTCACTAAATATTCATGATTAAACCCCTTAATTTACCTTTGTTAGGCCGAGAGTGTTTGTATTTTGATAGTTTGTTAGTTGATTTCAGGTTTAATCATGCTTTGAGAAGAAATGCAAGAAATTCGGTTAATATGCTGAAATACACTGCTCTGTCGACTGTTAGCACAATATTCACCAGAAATTATCCTTATGTCCAAATATTCTGAAATTTGAATGAAATCTGGAAAACATCAAGACGTACAACTTTCATGTTGGACACTTTTGGAGATTCCTGATAGATTGATAGCAGTTTCGAAGAAGATGAAGATATTTAGCTGCTGGAAGACTGGTCCGTCGACGCCCGGCAGAATATTCGCTAAATATTCTAGATAAGTCAAAATATTGTAAACTCTTCGGGATCTGACAGAGAACTTCCAGATCTACATCTTTTGTGTTGGACTCATTCTCAAATTCCGAACCGGTTGAGCCCAGTCGCGATTGGAAGAAGCTATCAGGGTTGGACCAGGAATTCCGAGTTGCACTAGAGGTCCAACTTAACTTAGCCATAACCCTAATTCCGGGATTAAGGGTTTTTATTATAAAAAGGGGTTATTTCAGCAAAACCTCTCATCTTTTGGACCACTTTTGGAGGAGAAGGTTAGGGTTTTGAAGATGGAGATCTTACCGCGGAGATCGACGGCTTCCTTCCCAACACCTATGGATCTCTCCCAGAAGATGAGTAACTAATTCTAAACTTAGGGATATCATGAAACCCTAGTGTAGCTTTTGATTTTCTTTGGTTTGATTTTTGTAAACTTCTTCTCAACATGATCTTATAAATATGATTTTCATGATTAGAGATTTGAGGGAACAGAGTTCCTTTGAAGTATTTTCAGTCTTATAAGCTTTCTGTGATTGTTTATACAGATTTATGAGATGGTTATCATGTGATTTATGGTTGGCTACTGAGATAGGCTATGCTAAGCTTGGATAGGTTGTGCCAAGGCCATTAGGAGTAGTATCACTATCTTCATCATCTCCTATGTACTCATCATCAATGAAGTCATCATCAAATCTTTGATCTTCTTGTGATGCATTCCCTATGTCGTTGACATTGAAGCTTTCTGGCTCAACATCATCTCTGCTATGCATGGCGATAATATTGTCATTGTTAGTAGCTTCTGTAGAATACAAAGTGCTATCAAACTCATCTTGTTGGTAAGCATCTTCATCATCAATAGAATGATCATCATTCTCATCTAAATTTTCCTCAACTTCTTGTGGCATGTTATAAAGGTCACGAGGACTTGTTTTAACCACATATTGCCAGTCTCTATTGGCAATATCCTCAACATAAAACACCTGTTCGGCTTGAGTTGCTAAGACAAATGGTTCATTGCCGCTCAAGGACCCATGTCTATATATACTTGTGTTACCGTAACTATCGATTTTATATCCTCTTCCTAATCGCCTCATATCCCACCAGTGACACTTAAAGAGATAAACTTTGTTGTTTCCAACAAAAGAAAGCTCAAGAACATCTTCCAAGACCCCATAATACTCTTTTTCTGGACAAACATCATCCCCCACTACAAGAACTCCACTATTTTGGCTTCTTCTTTCCATGGCACGATCCCTTGTATGAAATCTAAAGCCATTGACAATATATGTTGCATATCGATGGGTCAATCTCATTGGACCAATTGCCAAGTGTAGAATGTCATCGCTTGCAAGCCCTTCCGCATGTAGCTTCGAAACCTAGTATCATAAGAATTATGAGCCAATTTAATTAAGAGCAAAATCTGAATTTTGAATACTATGTATAAATAAGGATTATAGGCCAAATGGTACATACACGTTCATAAAACCAACTTGGAAACTTTTTATTGTATCTCTCTAATACATTCCTTGGGTTCTCTCTTGAGAGTTCATTCTTGCACTCCCTGGAAATGGTTAAGTACAAAAATTATCCCAATCAACAAAAGACTATGAATTGGATCATTGCCAAGGTATGAAACAAAAAGTAATCAAGTTCATGCTTACTCTATGAATGGCCAAACTTCTTGGCAATTTTCAAGCACATAAATGCGAGCTTGATCAAATTGTTCACTGCTTAGATGATGGAACTTATAACCTCCCTTTGCACAACTACTTCTTTCAAAAATTGACAATCCATTGTGCTTGTCACACCTATAATCATTTCTAGGCGCTCTATTAAATTTTGTTTCCACACTATGCAAGTATCTTGAACAAAAAGTTAAGCATTCATCCACAATATAACCTTCCACTAAAGATCCTTCCGGACGAGCTTTGTTGCGAACATATGATTTAAGAGTACGCAAATACCTATTGCCAAATGACAAAATTAGAAAATAGCCTTTTAAATAATATTAAAGAACTACATTAAGATGTCAAAAATACTATGATAATACGCACCTTTCTATTGGATACATCCATCTATAGTGGACTGGTCCAACAATTTTAGCTTCTTTTGCCAAGTGAATTGGCAAGTGGATCATAACATCGAAAAAGGCTGGTGGGAATATTGTTTCCATCTTGCACAATGTCAATGCAATTTGCTTATCAAGTCGATCTAGATCATCTACTCTCAAAGACTTTGAGCACAAGTTCTTGAAAAAATTGCTTAATTCAATTAATGGCTCACACACCTCCTTTGGTAGTAATCCACGTACCGCAAGCGGAAGTATTCTTTGCAAAAGTATGTGATGATCATGACACTTCAAACCATGTAATTTTCTTTCATTGACATTTACACATCTTGATATATTTGATGAAAACCCATCTGGTGCTTTCAAATTTGCCAAAAACTTGCAAAACATTATCTTCTCTTGTGGGGCTAGGGCATAACAAGCTGCAGGCAAACGCACTTTATTCCCTTCAACACGAGGATGGAGACTCTCTCTAATACCCAAGTCCACAAGATCATAACGGCTCTTTAATGTGTCTTTAGTCTTGCCCTTCATGTTCATCACTGTTCCTAAAACATTATCAGAGACATTTCTTTCAATATGCATAACATCAAGGTTATGTCGCAACATGAGTGTTTTCCAATAAGGCAATTGGAAATAAAATACTCTTTTTCTTCCAATTATATACGCCATTAAGATTAGTACGCTTTCGTTTCTGGCCTTTCCCATATGTAACACCCTCAAAACTTCTTAACTGTTCAAGCACTCCATCTCCTGTCAACATATGAGGTGCAAGGTCATCCTCTGTCTTGCCATTGAAATTCCTTTTATTTCGTCGCCAAGGATGATGAATTCACAAAAAACGGCGATGACCCATATAGCATAACTTACTCCTTATTGAAAGAGAGCAAGTATGTTTGTGGCAAACATGGACAAGCTAACTTTCCTTTAGTTCCCCATCCAGATAAATTTCCATATGCGGGAAAATCATTAATAGTCCACATTACAGCTGCATGTAATTGGAAATTTTGTTGTGCATATGCATCATATGTGATAGACCCTACCTCCCAAAGCTCTTTCAACTCTTTAATCAAGGGTTGTAGGTACACATCAATATCATTTTCCGGACATTTAGGTCCAGGAATAAGAAGTGCCATCATGAAATAAGGATGTTTCATGCACATCCAAGGGGGCAAGTTATATGGGACAAGAATGACAGGCCAGATGCTATGTGAAGAACTCATATTCCCATAAGGCTGGAATCCATCACTAGCTAGGCCAAGCCTAATATTCCGTGGATCTGCAGCGAATGACTTATGTTGCTCATCAAATGATTTCCAAGCCATCGAATCAGCCAGATGCCTTAGTTGCCCATCATCAATTCGCCTCTCCTTATGCCATCTCCTTACGTTGCTCATCAACTTTTGTAATCTAGGTTTTAGTGGAAAATATCGTAATACTTTGTGAGCAATTTTATGCTTACTTTCATCCACTTTCCATCTTGAGAGTCCACAAACATGACATGACTGTGCGTTTTCATGTTCTTGCCAGTATAAGATGCAATCATTTTTGCATGCATCTATCTTTATGTAATCAAGACATAAGTCTTCAATAATCTTTCTAGCCTCATAGTATGAGTTTGGGACCAAGGCATCAGTAGGGAGGATTTCTTTGCAAAATTCTAGAAAGAAATCCATTGCTTTGTTAGTCAAGTTGTGAAGTGTCTTGAAGTGAAGTGCTTTCACTATGAAAGACAGCTTAGAGACTTTACAACCTGGATAAAGATTCATAGTTGCATCTTTCAACAAACTGTAGAATCTTTTTGCTTCATCATTTGGAACTTGAGAGACATCTGGATCTTGGGCGGCACAAGTATTCACGTTCTCAAAGGCAAAAGAATCAAAAAGAAGTCCAACTACATCATCTACATGTTCCATATTGACTTCCTCACATCTAGGCGGATCTTGATTATCATTGGTTGACTTCTCTGTTTCGCCTAATTTTTCTCCGTGAAATACCCACGTTGTATAACTCTTCAAAAATTCATGCCTAAGCAAGTGAAACCTGACCTCAGCTCGCTTTCTAAATGAAGTATTCCTGCACTTTTTGCATGGACATCGAATTGTATCACCAACTCCCTCTTGATCAAATGCGTAATCAAGAAATGCATCAACCCCATTTACATACTCATGATTTCCTCTTTCATCGATTTTCATCCACCTCTTGTTCAACATTTTTCCTACATAAAATTCAAAAATAACTTGAGTGGATAAAATATAGAATGTCTCTCTATTTAGAATGTCTCTATTCAACTAGAGTATTTAGAATGTCTCTATTTAACTAGAGTATTTAGAATGTCTCTATTTAACTAGAGTATTTAGAATGTCTCTATTTAACTAGAGTATTTAGAATGTCTCTATTTAACTAAGTATAAGGAAAAGTTAATGAACTAACACAAAGATTTTACAAAACATTGACGGTTACCTAGAAAGAGCACTACTTTAAATGAAAAATTTTAGATGCATATGCAAAAGAAACTCAGTCAACTAGCAAAAGCAGAAGATTGAAGCAATTAAGACAAAAAGAGAAACAAAAGATATGCCTTCAACTATAGGAAAGAAAAAGCTATCACAGTTCCTGTTAAATGTATAGTGATCTTTCTTTATGAGCAAAAAAGTAAGGAAAAGAAAACTAAAAACCTCTAACCAAAACAGTAAACCAACTGAAAAAGAACGGTAGATTACCTCCAACAGAGTTCAAATCCACACTTCCCAAGAAAAATCAGGAAATATAAACATAAGCAGAATTTTCAGACGCAATAGAAGGCTATTCAGCTAGCACATGCTTGGCGCAAAACATAATATTAATAGATTCTTCAACATTAGAACAATCCTACAGAAGAGAACAAACCACTGCAAGAAAGCACCTTTTCTTCTGATTTAATTGAATGCATCATGTATTTTTCATGCAGAAGTTCTTTGTTAAATTGCTTGAATATTTTTCAAGTGAGGAAACCAGTTGTAGATTATAAATCCAAGGGTGATTAGGGACCCATGAATTCATGCTAGACTTTTCGTAGCATAAAACAGAGTGAACTAAAGAAAAACCCACTTTGTACTAGTTTGCAGATACAAAGATGTTTTGCATGCCTATGCTATGTGCAAAAGAGCAGGTACAAAACTAGGCCACTCTCAATTAGCATCACACTTGGGGTTATAATACATGACAAAATTTTTGAAAAGAACATTATCTCTAATAGTATAGATCACACTTTTGCATGATAAAACTTTGTCATCTTCTAAATTAGCTAGGCTAACCACCATGACATGGATCACCGTCAAAAAGAGGCTGTGAAAGAAAAACTTTGAAGGTAAAGAAGACATGGGTAATTGGGAAGTTTGGAAATGGAACACTTGTTAAAATATAACTTTAGAACTTCAATATATGTACTAAAAGAGCATAAACACTACATATCAACTCTAATTTGATTTAACCCATGACCCAAATCCCCAAATCAAACAAACTAGATGCTAACCTACACTTCAAGATTTTTAAAACCCTAGCTGATTAGGTGAATAGAAAATTTGACCACCAAGTGAGCCATATAAAGAAAACTCAAGCCATCCAGATGCCAAAAAAAACATGAAGTGGGACTTGGAGCACATGCTGTAACAAACATTGGACGAAGAAAACAAAAAACAAACTTTGGAAGGTCATAGATAAAGCCAAGCTATCGGATAAAGCTTGAATGGTCATGCATAAAGCTATTGTTAAAGCAATCGTGCACATGCTCCTTATGGATAAAGCTTAGATAAAAGACATCACTATCGATTAACCCATTAGTGCACATGGTATTGTCTAGTATGGTGCACACTAAAGATGTATATAAATCAGTAGTGAAGGAGAGAAAGAGAGGAAGGAGAGAGGGAGAAAGAGGGGGAGAGAAAGAGGGGGAGGAAAGAAGGAGAAACAGGGGAGGGAGGAGAAGGAGATAGAGGCACGCCGCCGGCCGTTCAGTAGTGAAGGAGAGAAAGAGGGGAAGAGAAAGAGGGGGAGGAAAAATGGAGAAACAGGAGAGGGAAGAGAAGGAGATAGAGGCACGCCACCGGCCGTTCAGTAGTGAAGGAGAGAAAGAGAGGAAGGAGAGAGGGAGAGAGAGGGGAGGGAGGAGAGGGCTTGCCGTTCGAGCACGACGCCGGAGTCCCCCAAGTACGCCGCCGGCCGTTCAGTAGTGAAGGAGAGAAAGAGGGGGAGGAAAGAGGGAGAGACAGGGGAGGGAGGAGAAGGAGATAGAGGGGGCTTGCCATCCGATCACGAGGTCGAGCACGCCGCCGAAGTCCCCCAAGCACGCCGCCGGCCGTTCAGTAGTGAAGGAGAGAAAGAGGGGGAGAGAAAGAGGGGAAGGAGAGAGGGAGAGACAGGGGAGGGAGGAGAAGGAGATAGAGGGGGCTTACGGTCCGAGTACGACGCCGAGCACGCCGCCGGAGCCCCCCACAAGCACGCCGCTGGCCGTTCATGACATGCCTCGTCGGCCGAGAAGGGAGGAGAGGGGAGGTGATCGAGTGGAGAGGAGATGAGAAACTTAGTGATTTAGATCTTTAATATTAGATTTCTTTTTTTCAGTTTTTATTTTTACTAAAAGCTGGCCTATAGTGACAAGCAAATATTTTTTTTCTTGTCACTGAATACTATTAGTGACAACAACTAAATTTTTGTCACTGAATACAAATTTTACTCCCGCTAAATTAGTCAATTTTTTCCGCCATGTTATTTTTCAATTTTCAGTGACGAGCATTAGTGACGACAAATAATTTTCGTCACTATATATAAGGTTTTTAGTGACAATTAGCAACTCTTGTCACTGAAAAATCAGACAAATCAAAACCAGTGACAACAAATTAATCTTGTCACTGTAGACCTATCTTTTGTGACAATAACTACTATTGTCACTGAATGTTCGTCACTGTAGCCCACATTTCTTGTAGTGGAAGGTCGGGATCTGGTCTACGAAGGCCGGGGAAGGGTTTTAGGAAGGTTTAGGGTTGAGATTGGAGTCGGATAGGGGTTGACGGCGGCGGCTGTGAAGTGGGGAACGGTGAGGAGGTCGCCGGAGACGACGATGGGCGGCGGGAATGGTATGGCTGGAGTCGTGGGGATCAAGGGAGGTCGAAGGTAGCCTTGGATGGCAACGGGGGGATAGCTGAAGAGGAGAGAACGGCAGTGATGGAGACGGCTAGGGTTTGGGCACGAGAGAGAAGAGAGGAGGAAGAAGGTGATGGTGACGTGGCGTTGATGCGGCGGAGAGAGAAAGTGTCGTGGAGAGAGAAATACCGGTGGAGGCAGTGCCGGCTGCGGAGAAGGTGACCGACGGGGAAGAAGGTGGATCAATGATGGATTTCTGATGGAAACTACATTAACTCTACTCCTATGATATCCTACTTAATCACTCTACTCTCATTAATTCATCATAATTCTCTTCATCTTTTACAAAGCTACTAAGGTCCTTTTATAGAGGCCGTGACTGAGTCCTAATCCAACTAAAAAACCTCCTTGCTTAATTAGCAAGTAATAAGGCTTCAAACTCAAACTCAAGTTACTAACTCAAAATAGGACTCTTAATTAATTCCTAACAATCAAATATCAATTACGACTCAATTAAATATAAAAGACTAAAAATAAATCATAATTAAATACTCTAGTTTGAACTAGGGAAGTCTAAGCCAAACTAGGAAAGAGAGTAAACCTGTTTGGGTCCTCTTCTGGGTGCGGGTCGAGTCGGTTGAGTCGGATCGACTCGCATCACGGGGAGAGAGAGAGAGAGGTCGGGGGGAGAGAAAGAGAGAGAGGTCGGGGAGAGAGAGAGGGGGCGATGGGAGAGAGAGTCGATGGAGAGAGAAGACCAGGTGGAGAGAGAGAGAGAGTCAATGGAGAGAGAAGACCAGGTGGAGAGAGAGTGAGAGTCGATGGAGAGAGAAAGATGGGTGGAGAGAGAGAGAGAGTCGATGGAGAGAGAGATCGGGTGGAGAGATACCAGTCATAGTGGAGATGGAAACGCCGATCACAGCGATGCCCCACATATGGAAAATGTCCATGTAATCATCTTCCCCCGCTTAGCCAAAATGTTAATGCCAATAATAACACTCATGTTAGTGGCCATAGTCAAGGTTTCCCACCTAATACTATCATAGGGCCGGAAACTAGAACTGGATATATTTTGTTAAATAATCAGTCGGCTAGTCAAGTTGGGAGTGTTCAAAATGGCCAAGGAGGCCAGAATAGCTTCAGTCACCATGACCCATTTTATCGCCCAATGGCGGTATATAATGGTAATATGCAGATACCAAATGGGGTCGGCCAAATACCGGGGATATTGATAGGTGTGCCAAATAATGGTGCTTATGCTAACCTATCTAATCCTGCTCCCTCGTATATACCAAACAATAGTGGTCCTTTCAATGGTCAAAATTCCACTCAAAACAATAGTTCTGGTCAAACATGACCAAATAGTAATCCTACGCGGATGATTACAGTGGTGGGGATAATGGTAGTGGCCCAAGGATAAATGATGTACCTCCGCCTTTTATGCCTCAGAATAATTATCGACCATATGATATTCCTCCGCCTGTCATTCCTCAAAACAATTATCGCCCAAACGACATTCTCCCACCAGTCATTCCTCAAAAGAATTATCGCCCAAACGATGTTCCCCTATGAGTCATTCCTCAGAATAATTATCGCCCATATGATGTTCCCCCACCTGTTATACCTTAGAACAATTATCGCCAACACGACATACCTCCACCTTTTATTCCTCAAAATCGACTAAATGATCAACATGATCAAATACATTTCAATCCCCTTTATAATCCAATCGATGTTCTGCGAGAACAAGTGGCCGATATTTTACATGAACATATAGGCGTAGGACGACCAGTTACTCATCCAATTTATAAGAAACCGTATCCTGATTGGGTTGATCAAGTGTATCTGTTCCCTAGAAATTACAATCCCTGAATTCACTATGTTCACTGCAGTAGACGAGACGTCTATCATTGAACACATTGGAAAATTTTTTATGCAATGTGGAGACGTGAACGATTATGTGAAGTTAAGGCTTTTCCCAAGCTCTTTAGCTGGAGTGGCCTATTCCTGATTCATTAAGCTACCGGCCAATTCTATCCAAAATTGACAACAAATGGAACATGCGTTCCATTCCCAGTTTTACAAAACTGAACCAGAGATCACTATGACCGATTTAGCTCAATTAAGACAACAGCCCGATGAGAACTCGGAGAATTTCCTACAATGATTTAAAATAGCGAGGAGTAACTGTTTTATCCCGTTATCTGAGAAAGAGTTTGCAAAAATCGCTCAAACCGGCTTATCTTTTGAACTTAAGAAAAAGTTCTAAGATAGAGACTTTTTGGGTTTATTCCAACTGCAAACTAGTGCTATAGTTACGAGCAGTTGTTAAGAGAGGAAGATCAAATGAAATCATCTTCTCGAGGAACTTATTATAAAGATGTAAATTATGAACTCAATCATGTCGATGAAACGGATGAAGGCGGTGAGTTTGCGACGGATATGTGTTTGGCTGAGCTAATCAAGGGTCGGCCATATATGTGTAAGGCTCTTGCAAGGCTTGAGCGAGATGTTAGAATTAAGGAAGTTGCCAAATATGGCAAACGTCAAATGAGGAAATTTACGTTTGATACTTTAAAGGCCGATCAAATTTTTGATCAATTGTTGAAGGATAAAGAAATTAAATTGAATGATGGACATGTTATGCCAAACCCTGAAAAGATTAAGGGTAAAAAAAATTGTAAGTGGCATAATACTCGGTCGCATCATACTAATCAATGTTTGATTTTTCGCAATGTTTTGCAGGATGCTATTGACTCCAGCAGAATCGGCTTTCTTTCCAAGAACATGGGAGTTGATGCTAACCCATTCCCCAAAACGGCTCTAGTGGGAATGGTGCTTACTGATGTGGCAAATTTTAAGTTGCCAAAATTCAAAATTATGATCGATGAGACTCAGATCGACAGTCGTTCAGATGTGTTCGCCCGACTTAGCCAAGATAAGGGAAAGGCACCAATGCCTCAGCAGCTATGCCCAAGGTGTCATTGGGACCTCAGTCACCCAATGACTCCACTGGCTAGGACGAAGTTTCATCGGCCACAACCCTGGCAATGGAATCGCGGCCAGCCACATACCTACCCCAAGAGTTTTTTTACCTCAACCCTATTTGCCTGACAGGTAATATAATTATAACTGTTACACTCGCCGATCAGTCCCAGTGGAGGAGATGACAATGACTCAATACCGAAAACATCAGAAGAAGTAGGGCTAGATGATGAAGGCAAGCATGCTCAGGAAAGCAGCCAAGACCAGACCGAGGACACGGTGGAGGAGGAAGAGAACACTGCTGGATCCAAGGCAGGAGGCAAAGGAACTAGCAAATTCTATCGTCCCAAGAAGGACGGGGAGGAGGATGATGAGGATAAGCAGATGATCCAGTTTGGAACCATGCCTCTAGTTATCGTCAATCATTACATACTGCCTAGTTGCCTTGGACAACAGTGTCCACTGGAGAGTGACTCTGATATTTCCGACTTGGCCGACGATGGAGAAGCGTCTGTTGCATTGGTCGAAGAGATTGTAGGACATACGTCAGTCAGTTTAATACCTGATGATAAGGACGAATATGTCGAAGTGGAGGAGACAATTGATGTCATAGAAGAAGCCCGAAGGAAGGGTATACCTACTGAGCGATTGTTGCAACAACTTTATGACGATAGCAACCCAGCAGTAGGACCAGGTGGCCAGTCAAGTGGCCGATGTGATTACCTGAGAGTTTATGGAGACGTAAAGGTCAAGCGTATGGTCAAGAAAACAGAAGTTGTCGCCCAGATTGTTCCACCTGCACCCGAATCAATTATCCCAACTGGTTGGGGCGATGCAGAAGAGCCAATGGTCGAGGACACCGAATGGGTGGAGATTGACATTCCCATCAAGGTCGAAGAAGAGGCGGCTAGAAGGAACATCTCTCAAAAGAAACTTATGATGGAACTGTACAAGGCAGGCAACCCAGCTGTGAGCACTCAGGGTGAGCCTAGTGGGAAATTTGATTACTTAGTTTGCTACGGTAATCCAGTGGTAAAGAAATGGATCCCAAAGGGTGATGTGGCAAAATATGTTCAGCAAGAAGAAGGGGCACGAATAATCCCAACTGGTTGGGATGTGGAAGAAACAGAGGCTCAGAGAGAACCAAAGGAAGCTAATCAACAGGTTTGACTATCGTGGGATGGGCAAGAGAACCCAGAGTTATCCAGGTTGAGGCCAAGTCCAAAGGCAAAGCAGTTCAAAATTTGGCTGGGTCATCGACCAAGTCTCAGATGGAAGATCATCGGTTAGAAAGCAAAGTTGTGTTTGACAGACTGCCAGAAGCCATGACGCGTCATCTTTGACCTTTGCACATTAAGGCCGAGATCATGGTGTTCCTGTGAGTCGGGTTTTGATTTACACAAGGGCTGCAGTTAATGTAATCCCCTTCAAAATGATGAAGAAGTTGGGCAAGACAGATTGTGACTTTATTCTCATAGATATTACTCTGACAGGCTTTAGTGGGGTACCAGCTCCTGTCAAAGGGATTCTCCCTTTAGATGTCAAAGTGGGAAGTGTGATAAGAACGACAGTGTTCTTTGTTATGGACTCGACGACCAGTTATAACGTGTTACTTGGTCGTGACTGGATTCACGGTAGTCAGTGCGTTCCGTCGTCCTTACATCAATGTCTGTTTTTGTGGAATGCCGAAGGGAATGTGGAGTCCATTATGGCCGACAACATGCCCTATAGCGTAGAGACTCATGCTGTGGAGGCTTCCTTTTATGACTGTAATTATGGGCCATTGCAGGTCATGCAAATTGATGACACTCTGAAGGTAGTGTCAGAAAATGGAGCTATGCTGAAAGAGCGCATGGCTGAGCTGTTTGATCCTGCGAGACCAACTTTTGTGGTCGTTTCCCCAAGAGTTGGCTGATCGTCGGCCACAAACTTAAAGTGATGGATACAAAACCTGCAAGAGATCTGGCCACAGTTACGGCCTTAACAACCAAGTTAATGGCTTATCAGGTGGAAACGTTCATGACTTCAAATATGAACGATATTGACTGTTTGAAAGAGCTCCCCCATGAGGAAGAGGAAGAAGTTTCTTATGGCAAATGTGGAAATATGCAAGCCCAAGACCCGTTGGAAGAAGTGGACATTGGCAAGGTGGGCGATCATCAGCCAACCTTCATAAGAAAACTTCTCGACCAAAACCTGAGGTATGAACTCCTTTCTATTCTTCGTTCATATAAAGATTGTTTTGCCTGGGATAATGAAGAAATTCCTAGCCCAGATAGGAAAATTGTAGAACACGAGCTACCTACTCGGCCAAATTTAAAACCTTATAAGCAAGCTCTAAGGCGTTTTGCTCCAAATGTAGTCCCGGAGATAAAAAGGGAAATTGAACGATTACTAACTGCTAAGTTTATTAGGACAACCAGATATGTTGAATGGCTTTTCAATATTGTGCCAATAGTAAAGAAAAATGGCAAACTTAGGGTATGTTTTGATTTTATAAAGTTAAATTTAGCCACACCAAAGGATGAATATCCTATGCCATCAGTCGACAACTTAGTCGATTCTAATGCTGGGCATGAGATTTATTCTTTTATGGATGGCTATTCTAGCTATAACCAAATTTTTATCGCCGAAAAGGACGTTCATAAAACTGCATTTCGGTGTCCGGGGGCATTAGGATGTTATGAATGGGTCGTCATGCCGTTTGGACTAAAAAATGCTAGAGCTACATACCAAAGGGCAATGAATTTGATTTTCCACGATATGATTAGTCAATCTGTCGAGGTTTATGTGGATGATATTGTGATCAAATCGGCTGTCGTGACTGATCATTTTTCTCAACTAGTGAAGGTTTTTGAAAGGATAAGAGAGTATAATTTAAAACTCAATCCTTTAAAATGTGCATTTGGGGTGCAAGCAGGAAATTTGTTAGGTTTTCTCGTCCATCGGCGTGGTATTGAGTCAGATATCAACAAAGCTAAGTCAATTATTGATGCTAAACCTCCCACCACCAAAAAGGAACTGCAAAAGTTCCTTGGCCAAATTAACTTTTTAAGGAGCTTTATTACAAATTACGCAGGCAAAACACAAGTGTTTTCTTCACTGTTGTGGTTGAAGAATGAGGATGATTTCATCTATGAGGATCAATATCAGCGAGCATTTGAGTGCTTGAAGCAATATCTTGCAACGCTACCAGTGATGGCGCAACCAAGAATGGGCGAGCCTATGAAGCTGTACATCGCTGCGAAAGACCGATCAATAGGCGGTCTCTTGACGCAACCAAGAATGGGCGAGCCTATGAAGCTGTACATCGCTGCGGAAGACCGATCAATAGGCGGTCTCTTGGCGCAAGATGGAAAAGATGGCATGGAGCGAGCAGTGTATTATCTAAGTAGACAGTTATTGTCTTATGAGCAAAAATATTCGGCCATAGAGAAGTTATGTTTGGCCTTATATTTTATGTGTACCAAACGTAGAGCTTATTTAAAGCTTTTGACTGTCTATATTGTATCAAAGTTTAATGTAATAAAATTTTTGTTCTCTCGGCCAATTTTGCATCAACGTATTGGATATTGGGTGCTAACTTTAGCTGAGTTTGATATTAAGTTTGTTTCTCAAAAGGCTGTTAAGGGCAAAGTTTTGGTCGATTTTTTAGCTGCTCTTCCTTGTCTAGATGTACTAAAGAAATTAGAGAAATAAATTAATCTTGTGGCGATAACACCTTGGGCAATGCATTTTGATGGTTCCAAAACACTCGATGGTGCTGGCCTAGGTATTTCAATTATATCGCCCATTGGCCGTCAATATAAGTTTGCTTATACATTAGTGCAATTATGCACAAACAATCAGGGCGAGTGTGAAACGTTGACAATCGGCCTAGAAATCTTGTTGGATTTAAGAGTTCATAATGTTAGAATCAAGGGGGATTCTCAATTAGTGATAAATCATATACTTGGTTCTTACAAATGACAGAGCGATGTCTTAATACCTTTACACCAAATCGCTCTACAGCTTTTAAATCCGTTCAACGATTTTGAGATCGAGTTTGTGCCAAGATTACAAAATGATGAAACCATTACGTTGGCCCAAATTGCCTCTGGATATAAAATATTAAAACACTTGGGGAGCAGGGCTGATTTTACTTATGGTATAGTCTGTTCTGCCTTGGCGCGAACATATAACTCACTTAAGGTCAACCAAATGGACGACCAAATTGATTGGCATAGTCCTATCATTAATCTTTTGCAAAACTTATCGTCCAAAGTGGATAGAAAGCTTCGTCTTAAAGCAATACATTATGTTTTGCTAAATGATATTTTATATAAGCGTCAGCTAGATGGGATTTTGTTGAGATGCTTGGGACCTGATGAGTCAAAAATCACAATGGTCGAGATACATAATGGAGTTTGCGGTGCACATCAATCTGGAATAAAAATGCGCTGGCGAATAATGCGCAGTGGCTATTATTGGCCGCGCATAGGGGAGGAATGTGCCAGATATACAAAAGGATGTGAGGCATGTCAAAGGCATGACCCATTACAGCAAGCACCGGTCAGTGAATTATTGCTTATTGTAAAGCCTTGGCCATTTAGATTTTGGAGGATAGACATTATTGGTAAGATACATCCACCATCGTCCATGTTGCACAAGTTTGTTATTGTGGCGACAGAGTATTTTACCAAATGGGTAGAGGCCATTCCTTTAAAAACAGTATCCGATGATTAGGTTATAAATTTTATCTGGGAGAATATTATTTATCGGTTTGGCATCCCACAAACAATAGTGTCCGATCAAGGGACAATGTTTGTTAGTACTAGAGTAAAAAATGTTTTTGCTGAATATAAAATTAATATGGTGAACTCTACACCATATTATGCCCAGTCAAATGGACAGGTCGAGGCGTCCAATAAGACGATTAAATCAAATCATAAGGAAGATGATGGACGATAACCCAAGGCAGTGACATGAAGGGTTATTAAGAGCTTTGTGGGCACATAGGACTACACCTAAGTCCAGCACTAAAGTTACACCTTTTCAATTGGTATATTACCAAGAAGCAGTTTTTTCGGCTGAGATCAATGTCCTATAGCCAAGAGTGCTAGGACAAGATGATTTAACAAAGAAAGAATATCATGAGTCCTTGATGTATAACTTGTTGGAGCTCGTTGAGCAACGAGCTATTGCTTTGGAAAATATTGAGGCGTAAAAATAAAAATGACCGATATCTATAACAAGAAGGTTATATGAAAAAAATTTAAAGAAGGTGACTTGGTATGGAAAGCAATCTTACCTGTATATCTTAATGACCCGAAATACGGAAAGTGGTCGCCCAACTGGCAAGGACCATTTTTGGTTGACCAGATGTTATCAAATGGGTCATATCAATCGAGAAATATTGATGATGGTTTACATCGAGCCATGATAAATGGTAAATACTTGAAAACGTATTTCCCAACGATGTAAAAGTAAGAATAATATGAGAAGCAAGGTTCATGAAATGAACGATAGCAATTACATGAACAATGATAAATGAAAAATGTCATCGCCCATATTAAGCAATTACAGGTTTATCTCTTCAAGGAGAGATTTTGAGATATACAATCAATTTTCTCTCTAATCTCTCTAAACTACTGTTTATTCTTCACAAGTTCACCTTTTAACTCAATCTGACGATCTTTCAAGGAGTTAGCTTCTAAAGCGATGTATTCCTGTATCATTCGGTTGCTTTCCTCTGCTAGTTGGGTGGTCTCGCAGAGAAGATAATTCCTTTGAGTGGTGCATTGGGCGATCTTTGCTTCTAATTCCTTCATTTGATTTTGATAATCAAGGATCTCTTATTCTTCCTCGCCAATGTCACCAATAGCTTTATGGAGTTGCTTAATATTTTTGGAGATAATACTCTTGATATGGGTCCGTCGCTCTTGACGTTCTCCTATGAGAACGATTTCGTTCAATAAGTTTTTCCTCTCGGCGTCCAGACTCTAAATTTTTATCCTTACGCTATGAATAGCGTCCATCTCATCGGATGACAAACCAAAAGCTGCTGGATCAATAATAAGGAAAAGGGCTATCGCCCTATCTAGAGCTTCATTGTCAGATTTGGTGAAGTCCTCTTCGGGTAATTTATCTAAGACGACCAGGCACTGGGCCAGAGCTCATCTTAATTTTTGATGTTGACCCCCCTTGAGTAGCTTCAGGATCAACAACAGTCTTCTTGGCAGATATTATAGCATGCCATGAGTAAGAGATTACTTGTATGGTATTTATCAGTTGGGGAATTTCATCCTAAAAGAATAAATACTTAGTAAAGTGTTGTGGATAAAGCAATTTAAGGAGTCAGGTACCATGTATAGTATTTAATATCCATGTTTTCTTGAAGTGGGTCGAACGATGCATACCTGAGACGAAGTAGAACCCGATGGATGTGCGGGTGAGGTGACAAAAGATGAAGTCAGATTCATCATCGTAGGGCTCTCACCCATCATCCTTATTGGAACATCAGTAGTTGATGTTGGCTTGGTAGAGGCTGGCAAAATGGCATCGGCCATTAATTGTTCTGGAGCACCAGAGTTGGGTGCAGAGGTTGATGTGGGTTCTCCTATTGTAGTCACTGGAGGAAGAATAGTGACACTCGACTCAACAGCCCCCGCCGATATTTTCTCAGCCATAATTGAAGAGGCCGGTGCATCACACGAGGCTGATATAGAGGATAAACTCGCATTACCAAGGTCTCGTAGAAGACTATATGATGAGAATGCATAATGTTATATTTTTATCCCTTAATACTTAGTCTCCTGTGCTTATTTAGTTCCTAAATACACTCATTATTCTTATATTTTGATTTAGGATGCAATTGAAGTCCTTAAGTCGAAAAGAAGCTGAAAAGAGTGCATGGATCAACTTTAAAGATTTATCTGTACCTGCTCATGAATAACCAGAGGATGTGCCATACATGGTTGGAAAGGTCTTGAAGTGTAGATTCTGGAGAATTTTACGGTTCGTGATTCCGAGTTTCCTAGAGGAAGTTACGGCAATTTCAGTACCGATGCGCAGTCTGAATGGCAGAAAGGAAAATAAGCTGGAAGTCCGAGCGAAGGTCCGATCGATCGGACCTGGCAAAACCGTGACAGAACATGTAGTTTTTGGCTGAATATGGTTCGATCGATCGAACCATCACTCCTATTGAGCTAGATCGATCCGACTCCTAGAGTTGGATCTATCGGACTCAAAAATAGCCAGAGAAGGTGGATTTTTATGCATCCGATCGATCCAGCACTTAAAGTTCGATCGATCGGACTTGGGAATTAAAGTTGACAGAACGTATGCTTTCTAAAGGAGCGCAGTTCGATCGATCCATCCATCGATCGGACTCGGGCGTGACTACAAGTTGAAGAGTTTAATGAGGCCGATCGATCCAGCATCCAAGGTCCGATCGATCGGACTTTCCCCAGTGAATAAAATCGACGATTGTGATCTAATCCGAGGGTGGATACACTTGAGGCTATAAATAGGACTCTTTCTAGGGTTTGAGGGGGGGTTCTTGGACACTTTTGGCTGCTCTTTCTCCTCCTTTATATTTTTTCTAGGTTTTATTTTCTTTATTAGAATCTTTTGGAGGATTGTTCTTGATGGCCCTGCGTGGCTAAATCTTGATCCTTGGTCGAGGAGATTGAAACCTCGGAATCAATGAGACTGTGAGATCTAATTTATTTTTATTGTTCAGTTTATAGATGAGTATTGAATGTTCTTCTGTATTTATCTTCATGATTGTCTTGTCTAATTGCTAGGAGCGCTACTAGTTTATTATTCATGGCGATCTACTGCTAGGTTGGATATCAAATCCGGAATTGTTTGATCCCTCTAATCTGCGAAGCAACTAGGATCTAATAATTTACTGCTGATCAGATCTTGTTAGATCTTAGGAAGAATATTCAACTAGATTAAATGCAACCGCTTGTGCTTGTGTTGTTTAGCTTCATCGATCTCCCTATTCTTAATGCTGCTACTAGATTAAATCTACAGCGCTTGTCTTAGGTTGTCTAGTAGTTAGGGTTGATTAGATCACTTGTTTCTAATTAACTATGATCGAGGAGAGATTCGAATTTAATTCGGACGGTGAATATTCATGGTATGAATTGATTGATACTTGCATCTATGATCAGTTGTTGGATTCCGATGGTGGATGTTGACTCAGACCAAGGTTTATTCTCTTGATTCAACTTGTTTCTTTTATTTAGATTATTTCTTTATTGTTTTTCCTCACGTTTAAAACCCCCCTATCTTTGTTTACTAAGCACAAAACTAGACTGAACACTCTTCGTGGGATCGACTCGTACTCGCACTACTACATTTGTTTTGAAGAGTATTGGATTTATTTTTGAGTGCCTGCGACAGCACATCAAATTTTGGCGCCGTTGCCGGGGAGTGATTCTAGTTGATTTTTGTGCTTATAGTGATCTTTATTAAAAAAAAAACAGAAAAAAAAAGAAAAAAAAGAAAAAACTGAGAACCCCTTGGTTATGGACCCGAATTATAATATGCCACCGGGTGACATATGGAATGATGATTTGCCTTTTGGTTATGAACCCGTTTACAATAATGACACATATGGTTTCTCAAACCCGGCCTATGATTCATATTCATATTCTTATAACTCGGATTTTAGAGGTCATACCTACCCAAGTCGGGAGTTTCAAGCAGAAATGCTGGCGATGCTGAAGGAAATGGAAGAAAATATTAATTCCTTAAGAGAATCACGTATTTTTTGGGAGGAAAGATTTTCTAGGAAACGTGAAAAAACTGAGAACCTCTTCATTGCTCAGTCACAAATGCAACAAAAGCCACTAATAATTGACCAAGTTAATGTGAGTCACTCTTTTGATAAAGAAGTTGATAGATATGATTCTATACCTCATGTTTGCAATGATAATACTTGTGATGCTTTTGTTTCTGATGATAATGATATATGTCATAATACTTGTGATTCTCTGTCGGTTCATGAAATTAATGATGATATTTCACTGACTGCTGAGGTTGGAGATGCTTCGGGGGAGATTCTACAGCAGGCAGATGAAGAAGTTATCCAACCATGTCCAGTCTACCGCGAGAAAGATCCAATCGACCGCCGAGAATACCAGGAGCACTTATTCGAAGAACCTCCTCTAGCTAAAGTTGAAAGCATTCCTGTTACGCCACGAGGTATATTTCCTGTGACTATTTCTTCTTCATTAGTGGTTAAAAAGGAGATGACCTTAGTAGATATTTTCATATCTCGACGGAAGATGATGCCGAGAGGTCTGCTGGCAAACTCTGATCAACCGGGCTAGGAACAGTCGGTGGATTTTCCTGAACCATTTGGGGCATAGGTACATTGACCATGAATTGAGGAGTAGTGGCTGCACGTCGAGGGGAAGATGATGCATATAAAGAACTCGAAGTGCTAGATTCTCCCTCTACGGGAGCCCTAATGACATAAAAGTTTGAGTGTCAAGAGGATAAAGAAGATGAAACAAGAGAGGTAATTTGGTAATACTTGCTTGAAATGAGTAGATTGGCTGCATGGTCGACTGCTGGGAGAGCCAGTCTCTTTCTCTGCAAATGGAGATAGAGATGGTTGGATTTGTGGAGATGGTTGAGATTGAGCCGGAGTCTTTCTTTTGACACGTCTCTTTTTGGGCAATGCATTGCCCTCATCATCAGAACCTACTGATCATATTTTCATCAGATTGAGAAAAAACGTCATATGATTAAAGAGAAAGGTAAAAATTTTACCTTTTCCTTTTCTTTTATCTGGCTGAGGACCAATGATTTCTTTCTTTCGTCCTCTCTTCTCCTTTGGAGGAGTAAAATTCTCAAAAACTAGATCTTTGTCAAGGAAGAAAAGACGCTCCTTGACCATTGAATCCCAGCTATCGACTATAGTAGTCTCAATATCACTGGTTGGTTGAAAAGGTCTAAGCTTAAACCTCTTGACAAGGAGGTGTTCCCTTTTCTCTACATGAAGAACCCGATCAATGTTGGGGAAGACACATCACCATTGAGCGATGATGTTGAAGCTGAAAAATGGTGGAACTGGCCAGGCCTGCTTGAGGCAAAATTGACGAGCAATAAAATTGGGAGTGTAAACTTCTACCCCACACTTATTGTTGGGCTTGCCCCAAGCCATATAGAAATGAAGGTCACGACTAATGAGAAAACGGGCCTAGGCCAATATCTTATCTGCAAAATCTAGGTTTGAGGAAAGATCAAGTATGGGACTGATGGATGACAGATGAGAATCGGAATTGAAAGGACGATAAGAAGAATAAGTGGACAAAGTATAAAAATATTTAAAAACTTATCAGAAAGATTTGGGAATAGACGATTAAGAAAGATACAAATGGCCTTGAATTCTAACTGATGATGATGAATGTGGCACATGGAGTTCAGGAAAATATGCTTTAAGCCAAAGTTGGACGAGCCAAAGAGGACCAAAACCTGTCAGACTACCACCCTCTTTCAATTGATCAAGGGTGAGATACATAACTCGATAAATGGCCAACAAAATAAAAGAAGAAAGGGAAAGAACTTGTTTGCCTGCAGCGAGTTCTTGGGTGAGTTGAATGTAGCCCTTGATAGGTTTCTTAGCATGTAGGTAAAGGACAAATTTACAAAGCCAATAGTAAATGAATGCTAATCATTCAGGAGAATTTGGAGGGCCATCGGTCTCTGCTAGCTTAGCATAAGTATTAATGAAGAGACCATAATTCTTATCGGTCTCGAAGACTGTTTCACAATCAGGTAATTCCATATTGGCCGATATAAGAGAGCCGAGAGGAGAAAGACCGGTTAAGAGCGATATTTCCAGCAAAGTAATAGTAAGTTTGCCAGAAGAGAAAACAAAATTGTTATACTCTGTCGACCAAAAAATGAGCGATGAGATAAGTAAGTTAGGTTCTTAATGAGGAATTCTAATGCTCAAGTCCAGGTTGTCTACAATGCCAGCATCAGAAAAAATCTTCTTAGACTCAGGATGGTTAATCATCCCTTTGTGCCATTCAACAAATTTGTAGTCGGTCAAAGGCCAAGAGATGATAGGATTTTTGGAAGAAAGGGAAGACATGTTGAGGTTTTGAGGAAAGGGTAAGTCACCAGAAATGGGAAAAGAGTGCAAAAAAGGCATAGTCTCAGGACCAGGGGAAGAAATGCTTTCTGGAACAAAACAAGGACCCAAGATAAACAACTTGGAGGTAGAATCACCTTCCCAGACCAGATAAGCACTCCGTACCTCATCCGCCTTCATACTTTCATTGAACTCTCCGACGACTGCATTTACTTCTTTATGCACTTCGTCATCGGCTTTGATCTCACATCTCATGATGATGGATGAAAAATAAACACCGGAGTAAAGAGGAAGAAAACAAAGTGCCGCCGCAAGGGTAGGTGGAGAGAAACGAAACCTTAAAAGATTGGAAGAAGATGACAAGTAAACAAGGTTCTCACCTAGCCGAGGTAAATGGCTTAAATAAAGGACATTTTGTCGTCACGTGTTAAAAGTTTAAATGCAGAATCCAAAAAGATTTGGATAGAGAGAGGAAATGACGCAATGGTACATTTTCCCAAACATCCACTATGATTAAGTTTGAATAACTAAGCAAAACGTTCAAATCGCTTCTGATGCGGTCACCTCGTCATTAAAGATGTTCCTCGATTACCACATTGGGGACAAAATGTTCGCCAAAAAAATGGCTTAACAATTAATGACTGACACATAGACAAAATAAGCAATGATTGATGACATATAAGTATGTAGTTTCATCGTCCAGATGCAACCCATTGACCAAATGGGTGATTATATATATATGTATAAGGATGGAGCATCATCCATAAAGCAAGAAACTAAGTCATCGGCCAAAGACAAGCATGAAGCAAGCAAAGGACGATAATCGACCAAAGGTCATGACGAACCAAGCCAATTGAAGCCATCGCCCAGAAGCAACTAAAACATGTGTCAATTAAGGTCATAAAACACATGCAGATATGACGTGGACAAGGAATGATAAGTAATCCAGCGTAATCATGACGTGTGCAATGAAGAAGCATTGACCACCTCTCCAAACTAAAATAGAACATGAGAGGAGCCGTTTTGACGCAGTTAGCGCGCAAGCTCCTTCATTTGCGCCATTACCACTCAAGGTGGGAGCAGTTATTAAGTCCCTTAGATATAAATAACTTTTTGTTCACCATTGTAAACTCTCTCTCGACTCTTGTAACCTGCTTGAAGCATGGATTTCTACGTTCCTGTTCTAGTTGTAAGTTAATATTTTTTTATTAATGAAGATCTTTCAGTTTAATTTTTGTTCTTCTTTACTGCTTTCTTAGATTAATCTGGTTAACATAGTTTAGTTAATCTTAGTTGCATTCTTTTCTAGTAGATTAATTTAGGTTTACTGTAGAGTTAATCTAGATTCATTTTAAGGTTAAATTAGAATAGATTAATCTTTAGATTAAGATAAATTAGTTTAATCTAAGTAGTTTATATCCTTTCCGACTGTAAGATTAATATAGAAATAATCTAGATTTAGTTAGGTTTTAAATACCGTTCTTCATTTTCTAGTTACTGTTCTTAGTTTTCTGGTTTGAGTAATGGATTTAGATTATCTTAGATTAAATTAGGTTTTATTTAAGAGTAATTTAGATTTATCTTTGATTTTAATCACTGTTATCTTTATAAATATAGTTAATTAAGTTTGATCATATTTTCCATTGAATTTGACACCTTTGTTCGAACTGAGTATTTGAATGAGTTGAATCTTATCAAGTTCCTGGTTTTTTAATTTTGATTAGTTTGACCATTGCCGATCTACGGTGAGATTTTCACGTCAACACAGGACAACCCACATGATTGTATATAATAGATTACTTCATCAGCTAGTTTTTCATGATAGTGCATCTGCCGTGCTTGGACTTCCATCTACACTAGTTGCAAGCATGCATGAACACCTACCAAGGATTCACTGGTATCCTTTTGGCCAAAACCCCATATTACACATGTCGTTCGTCCAAAACCCAAACAGGGTTGCTAAAAACCCCCCGCTGCTAGCTTCTACGGCAAAACCCCCAAATAACATAAAAAGGACGAGACTGCCCTCGCGTGCCTACGATCATCCTTCCCGTCGCACTCGCTCGCTCCGACCAGCTTCTCCGTTTCCATTTTCATCTTCCACCCCTCGCACTCGCTCGCTCTCTTCCGGCGTCTCACTCGACTCTTGATTCCTAGCGTTCCGTCGTCTCTATCGACCTCGGCGTCTTCACAAACATTGCAGCTCCTCAACGGTCCATCCCTCTCACCTCCATTTTCATCTTTCTAAACCCGGATACCCTAATCCAGACTCAACGAGGATGGGGAAGAATGTGAAGACGGTAAGTTTCGATTCTTATCCATTTTTCTATTAATGCCGATGGATTTATTTTTGACATTCATTTAATCTTTGCGATTGATGCCAACAAGTCCATTTTTATCTTCTTGATTTTATGATAATTAGATTGCAATGTGTTTTAGGGTTTACTCATATGTTTTCCATCGGATAAAACCCTAAAAAAATGAAAAAGATGAAAATAGAGATGGAAAGTCAGTTAGGCACATTGAAACCCTATCTTTTCAATGTAAAACTCTGGTCTACTTTCATCTCTCATCTCATTTTCATCTCATCTCATTTTCATGTCTCCGATCATTTTCATCTCATCTCATTTTCACCTCTGATCATTTTCATCTCTCTGATCATTTTCATCTCATCGCATTTTCATCTCATCTCATTTTCACCTCTGATCATTTTCATGTCTCCGATCATTTTCATCTCATCTCATTTTCATCTCTCTAATCATTTTCATCTCATCGCATTTTCATCTCATCTCATTTTCATCTCATCTCATTTTCATCTCTCCAATCAATTTCATCTCATCTCATTTTCACCTCTGATCATTTTCATCTCTCTGATCAAACAACTGGTTAGAGTTAGAATCTTTCTCAAGCTAGCTGCAGATTTAGAATACGACAGGAAAAGCTTTAAATCCGAAGGAATGCAGCAAAACGTTCTACATCTTGTTAGTAATTTGGTTATATGGATTGGATAATTAACAGATCTCCATTCTGAGAAATGGTATATGCGTGTGCGTGTGTGTGTGATGTGTCTCTTTTTTTATTTGTTATAAGGATTGGATAATTAACAGATCTCCATTCATCTGTGTCATTCTCTCTTTGTGGATTCATTTTCATCTCTCTGATCATTTTCATCTCTGTCGTTCATTTTCATCTTTCAGCATAAACAACAATACAGATCAGCTTTGGCAGGGATTGTGTCAGTGTTTGAGCAAGTTCACACACTTATCAAGCCTGCACATTTTGACTTAATGATGAAAACCCCATTTTATGCACTGTTCTTTGCAATCTATGAGAGGAAGATCACCAAGAACATGTGTATAAAGCGTGACGAGGACATCACACGAATACTCAATCGATACAATCGATATAGTCACACATTCAGGTTTGGAAACGAAAACCATATGATTACAAAGAGAGATATCCAAATCATTTTTGGGCTGATAGAAGGCGATAGGAAGATAGAAGTTTTCAAGGGGCCGAAGAAGAAGCCCTCGGCCTTCGGGGATAGAGTATTCAGAGGCCTCAAACAGATCAATCTGAGCTCCTTGAAGAATGAGCTAGTGAGGCAGTTTTCTGGTAAAACAAAAACAAATCAAGAGGATAGTGTAAGACTTTGCTGCCTCATGCTCCTTGGATCCTTCTTCTTCACTATTTCTGGACCACAGCTTGCATGGGGTTATTTGGAGCTCGTTGAAGATCTTAACAAGATGACAACATATGACTGGAGTGGTGCCATTTTGGAATACCTTGTGGAATCAATGAATAAGAAGATAACCACTCCAACAAGGGTCCAAGGATGCACAACCCTCTTACTGGTATGAGTTCCTTCCTTGAATACAATTATATTATGCTTCTTTTAATAGTTGCAATTGATGTTCATCTTTCATCTCTATGGTCTACTTTCATCTCTTTGGTCTACTTTCATCTCTCTGGTGTACTTTTATCTCTCTTGTCTATTTTCATCTCTCTTGTCTATTTTCGTCTCTCTGGTCAATTTTCATCTCTCTGGTCTACTTTCATCTCTCTAGTCTACTTTCATCTCTCTGGTCCACTTCCATCTCTACTTCCATCTCTATTTTCATCTCTCTGGTCTATTTTCATCTCTCTGGTTTACTTTCATCTCTCAGATCTATTTTTATCTCTCTGGTGTATTTTCATCTCTCTGGTCCATTTTCATCTCTCTGGTCTACTTTCATCTCTCTGGTCTATTTTTATCTTTATAATTGATTCTTATCTTTTAATTGGATAATCAAGTTTGGTTATCTTATGCTTCTTTCGATAGTTGCATGTGTCAATGGATACAAATTTAGTTAGCATCTTCCTATGTTTTTTTTTGCAGTACTGGTATTGCGAGCTGACAGGCGTGATTACACCCATCATTAACAAAGACATGATGCCGAGATGCATCAAATGGGACCTGAATCAGGGAAGAAGAGGTATCTTGGTAGACCATGACATCATTTCAACACTGGTGAGCTAAATTAGTTCAGCATTGTATACATTTCTTATCTTTGATCTTTCCAACTGATTTATGCTAATTTCCATGGCAATTGATGTAGGGCAATCCAGAAAATCTAAATCCAACAGAAGAAGAGCTACAAAAATATGTGAATCCTCAGCTCACTGATGAAGGAGATGAAGAAGTTGATAAAGAAGATGAAGCAGAAGATGAAAATGAAGAAGATGAAAATGAAGAAGTTGAAAATGAAGAAGATGAAAGTGGAGGAGATGAAAATGAAGAAGATGAAAGTGGAGGAGATGACAATGAAGAAACATCTTCCTCACAATCATCGCATGACAAAGAACAGTCTTGTCTGCATGATGTTGATATCCAATTGAATGATGAGTCATATGTACAGACTCATGTTGATAATGTGAGTGTCATTTTCATGTTTCTGACTTTCCTATGAAATAACATGAAATCAGCATCTAATTATCACATGGCATTCTAAACTCTAGGTTGAAGTTCATAAACCTGATGTGGAAGAAGAGTTTCAAGATGACGTAGGGCCTGACAGCTTTCATGACTTGTACAGAAATGTAAGTGTCCCTTGATTTTATCTATGAATTCATTTTCATCTTTCTTCTGTTGAATGCACAAGTTCATTTTTATCTTTCTTCTATAAAATGGTGGGCCAAACATACAGCCCAACCTTAGCATCGTTGATGAGCTGAAGACTGAGATCAATGAGCTCAAAAAGGATGTCAAGGCTGCAAATACTGAGATACTTGGTATGAGGGAGAAGATCGAACTACTTGAATGCGATAAATTGGAGATTGAGCTTTCAATGAAGAGAAAGGAAGAGGAACTCAATAAGTTTGCTAAAGACAATCTACAGCTCATGATGGAGAAAAAGATGTTGGAGGAGAGGCTTGAAGCATTTGAAAATCCAATCAGTGTGCCTCCATTGAATGCTGATGCCTCCCCACTTGAAAAAAAGATTCAAGAGCTGACAGGAGATCTGAAAGCTAAAGATAGGACTCTATCGTCTTTTAAGAACAAATTACAGCTTGCAACAGATGAACTCAGCCAAAAGAAACTGGAGTGTAAATTGCTCACTGAAGAAAAAGCAAAGCAGCAGAAAGAAGCAGAAGAAAAAGCAAAGCTGCAAAAAGAAGCAGAAGAAAAAATTGCAAAGTTTGACGAACAAGAGTCCATGATCAGGAAATTAAATGAAGAGATCAATTTAATGAGAAAGGAACACGAAGACACCATTCATGATGCTCATGCACAACTGACTCAAGAACAAGAAAAATTCAAGAATGAGTTGGAAAGAGCCAAAGTTATTGACCCGAGCTCCATGGTATTAAGGGTAAAGGCAAAAAAGAGGGGCATAAAAAAAGATCCGAAATACCAGTACAGCACCGGAAAGAAGCCAAAACATGTGAGGTATGCTGAAGATCTGAAGAAGTTGAAAAAGAAGAATCAATGTAAAGGTGGCAAGGAACTAGATCTTGAAGCATACAACAAATTAAGTGAAATTATTGGGGAATCTGGCTTAAGGTAACAACACATGCTCCATTGTGAAGATTTCTTATGTTTAATATCGCAAGTACTAGTCACTGACAGTTCACATACTATGCAGTGCCACAGTATGAGAAACAAGGATGCATATAACAAGATTGTAGTGGCCGAAGATATCATTGACATACTCAATGGGGCATTCATCCCCGACAATGTAAGTGAATCATTCTCTTGTCTATTTTCATCTCTCTTGTCTATTTTCATCTCTCTGGTTTATTTTCATCTCTATGGTCTACTTTCATCTCTTTGGTCTACTTTCATCTCTATTTTCATCTCTCTGGTTTATTTTCATCTCTATGGTCTACTTTCATCTCTTTGGTCTACTTTCATCTCTATTTTCATCTCTCTGGTCTACTTTCATCTCTACTTTCATCTCTCTGATCTACTTTCATCTCTAATTTCATCTCTCTGTCTATTTTCATCTCTCTTTTCTATTTTCATCTCTCTTGTCTATTTTCATCTCTCTTGTCTATTTTCATCTTTCTAAACCCTTATGGTCTTTCAGGTCATAGATGCCTATTCCAAAATCATATGTGAGGATGAGTCCGTTAATAAAACATGCTGCTTCATGGAATCAAACTCTTGGGTATGTGCATCTTTCAGATGAAGTTGAGTATTACTAACATCTGTGATGATCATTACTAATGCCAATGTACATGCATCTGCAGGAATTCATTGTAAGAAAAGAAAATAAAGACTTCACAAAAAAAGTGTACTTGAAAATTGCTGAAGCTGGTTGGCAGGATCCACAACCTACCATTTTTTTCCCAATGTGCTCCAATGGGCGCTTCAAAGACAGAGAGCCCTACCACTTTACACTCTTATTGCTTCATCTTGAGAATGAAAAGTGGTACTTTTACAATCCAATGAAAGAAAGAGATGCCCGTGAGGATCCATTCTTTGAAGACGCAAAGAGACTTGTAAGTCAAACACTCAGTACATGAATTCATGAATCCCACAGGGATGCAACCTTGACCTAATGCACATTAAAATCTTCTTTTTTAATGCAGAAAGAATGCATTGAAGTGCTAGCAAAAGAAATGGTGGATGTTGGCACACAAGATAGGATTCTCCCAATTGAGGATGTTTGTGATATACCACAACAAAGAAATTCAACGTAAGTACTTATCAGACAATAGCCTGGCAGCTCATGCATTTGTGAATATTAAGTATTAAATGCTACATGAGTCTAACTTAAGCTTTCCAAAAAAACAACAGGGCTGATTGTGCAATTTTTGTATGCTACTACATGGAGATGCTAGCACTAAATCAAACTTTGCCAAAACAGTTGAAACAAGGAGATGTAAACAAATTCAGGGCAAAGATTGTTGAGAAGCTTGTATTGCATAATTGAAGCATAGCTAACAGTAATACATTGTTACATCTAATTCAATCACATCTCATTGTACATTCACACGGTTACAATTACATACTTAATTTGAAGTTGTACATTGATTTCAAAGTTGTAAACACAAAGATACAGATACATTTGACTGGTATCTGATATCTAAGATGTATTGATACCAGAAAGATGAAAATTGTATGATTGTAATCCTTCAGCAATAATATAATTGTACATTCACATTTGGAATGATGAGATTAAATAAAACAGTTTAGTATGAAATTGATGTCCTGTGTTTTCGTCAGAAAGATGAAAATGAACAGGGGTTACAAATCCAGGAAAGATGAAATTTATTCAAATGGACATAATGTATTTGAACAGGGGTTACAAATCTATCCATTTTCATCTTCTAAATCTTTCTGGTCTAAATGCCTATGCAGAAATCCTAAATGAGATAAAAGTAGACCAGAGAGATGAAAATAGACCAGAGAGATAAAAGTAGACCAAAGAGATGAAAGTAGACCAGAGAGATGAAAGTAGACCAGAGAGATGAAAGTAGAGATGAAAGTAGACCAGAGAGATGAAAGTAGAGATGAAAGTAGACCAGAGAGATGAAAGTAGACCAGAGAGATGAAAATAGACCAGAGAGATAAAAATAGACCAGAGAGATGAAAATAGACCATAGAGATGAAAGTAAACCAGAGAGATGAAAATAGACCAGGGAAATGAAAATAAACCAGAGAGATGAAAGTAGACAAGAGAATTGAAAAAGAGACCAGAGAGATGAAAATAGACAAGTGAGAGGAATGAAATCAGAATCAAAGCAACTAATGTCAATTACATTTTCAAAAAGTCCAAAGAATGATCAATTATTCCACTCATTTTCTTCCAATACAAAATTTCAATCAAGCATTTCATTGCAAAGGTTCAGTACATGTCTTCCGATTATGATTCCCCTCGAGACCACAACGCGAACATTTCATGGTTCTCACATCCTCACCCTTTGATCTAATCCTCTTCTTCCTCGGCCTTCCTGGAGGCCTCTTGGACAATGGAGGGAGAATTACAACTTCATCTGTGGGCGCATGATTTGGCTTATCAATAGTAGGAACCGGGTAAATTGGATAGGAATAAGACATAGCATATGATGACTTGTGGAAATAAACATCCACAAACAAATTTAGGTCTTGTCCAGAAGCCATGATGCAAGCAATAGCGTGGGAGTATGGCACACCATTCAATTGCCATTTGCAACATGAACATGTAATCTTCTCTAAATCAACTGAAACTGATGGATTCGATTCAACTTGGAATAGCGTACTGGTAGAATTCTTGACAAACCATGTCCTCGCTTCCTCAAAGGATGCATTAATCCTCCGATCAATTTCTGGACATATGACAGAATTCCACTTATTGCAAACAGCCCCCCTATCTGCATGTACAAACACAATGTCAATACCAACAAGTATCAATGTAACTCATCAGAAAGAAGATTGACTCAACGAACAAGAAAATGAAATTGATTGGTTCACTGCAATCCATCAAAGATGAAAATGGAAAATGTCAGATTCAATTCATGGATACTTATTTGTGATGTATTAATTTTGAATGATCTCTTTTAGACCATACGTACCAGACAATTGTTGCATCAATTTCGTCCGTATCAACTCCACCATATTAGTGATCGGAAGAAACCTTTCATTCTTAATCCATGAATTGAAGGACTCGGCGGCACTGGAACACATCTCACCATACCTATTTCCTTTGAAATAGGCATTCACCCAATACTCCCTTGGTAGATTCAGCAAGAAACTCTCCGCAATACGTACACCCTCAGCCAAGAACTCATCAATCTTTTTTTGATAATGTTCAGCAGTCGGAGCATAGGCACATTCACAAAGCTTGTAACACATTTTATCCTTGAACTTGCCATTGCAGCGCCTACGACTAAGAGCATCGCTCAAATTCTCTTTCAAATGGAATAAACAATAGGCATGAGGGCTTATTGGAAACACAAAGGACACAGCTTTTAAAAGCCCAGCGTTCCGGTCTGAAACAAAAGTTATGATGCGGTCCTTTGATACAATTTCTCTCAGACATTCCAAAAACCAAAACCAATTAGCTTCGTTCTCAGAATCAACGATGGAAAATGCAAGTGGAAATAGACCTGCAAAATTGGATGTGGAAAAGATAAAAGTGAGTAAACAGGAAAGATAAAAATGAAGACAAAAACCCTAAAGATGAAAATAGATTAGAGAGATGAAAGTGGACCAGAGAGATGAAAGTGGACCAGAGAGATGAAAATAGACAAGAGAGATGAAAATAGACAAGAGAGATGAAAGTAGACCAGAGAGATGAAAATAGACCAGAGAGATGAAAGTGGACCAGATAGATGCATCAATTTTAGAATAAAACTAAAAGATGTAAATATTAGAATGATTGGCATTCTGTGATACAACAGACAAGATGAAAATGATTCAATGCATCAATTTTCATTGTGTTGTGCTGCGATAAAATTGACAATTGCAATATTGTAATCATAAGAGAGATAAAAATCCAGCATGCATATGTCTCACATTTAATTGACAACTGCAATACTGAAATCATTTTTAATTTATATCAGCGTTGGCAGGGATAGTGTCAGCTATTGAACAAGCTCATACATTTATCAAGCCAGAGCAAGCTAAAGATAGGACTCTTACCTTGATTCCCATCCTTCGCGGTGGCAGCCAGCAAATGCCCTTTGAATTTTGTCTTCAGATGTGTTCCATCAAGAAAAAGCAACGGACGACAATATCTAAAACCATCTATGCAGCCCTTGAAAGCAACAAACATCCTTTTGAAACGGCTTGAATCCTCATGAACTTCAATAGCAAAACAAGAACCAGGATTTGCATTGATTGCAGCCCTAGCATACCAATGTAAATCGCCAAAGGATTCATCATGATCACCAAAAGCACCCTTCTTGGCCATCTCGACGCCTGACCATGCGTGGTCATAAGATATATGTAAACCATAGTTTGTGGTGAACTGTTGAACTATGTCAATAGGACGCGTAGCTGCCTTACCACGCACCTGGTCTTCAATCAGAATTGCAACCAACTTGGAGCTCATCCGATTATGCTTATATGCACGGGAAGCTGCTCCACATATATGGATGTTAATAAGCTTCCTCAAATAAAAGAACTCATTGATCGGTTCATGAGTAGCATGCACCATCCAATCACAACCAGTACTATCCTTCTTCGGGCACATTGCTGTGACTCTAGTAGGCTCATTTCTTACAAATTTATACCCATAGCCCGATGCAAGTGATTGCTTCTGCAAACACAATCTAAACTCTGTCACACCGCCTTCAAATTTCTGCCCCACATGAGTGATAGATCGATCCCAACCAACCGTCATTAACGTCCTTTTTTTATGACGACAATAACCAGCCAACATATCAACCTCAGCATCATCAGTGACATTATCAATCCGTGAAGAACCCACATCACTTCCACTGCCACAAATGCTAAGACCACTGTCCGAAACTTCAACATCAATAAATTGGAGCCCCAAAGTAGCTGCAACTGAAAATAAACCATCGAAATCACAATCCGAAGCAAGAAAGCATCTTGGATGCCCAGGTATCGGATAATAGAGCCTTATAGCATCCCTAGACAATTTGGTCCACCTCTCACAAAGATGACTCACAAGCTGATTTAAAGAAGCTCCAATTCTTGCTTCCCAAACAACAGTATCATCACCATACTTGCATAACAACAGCAACTTGTCCAACATTAGTGATCCTGTACACACCACATGTCAACTAAGAATGAGTAACAAATCCTGTATTCAAACAGCAGAAAGATAAAAATGAAATTGAACATAGACCATGATGATGTTGTTAAAAAAGAAGATGAAGCAGAAGAAGAGCAAAATGATGATGACAATGATAATTGAACAGTTGCACTTAAATTATCATGAGCATTCATCTCTATTTTCATCTTTCTGGTCTACTTTCATCTCTCTGGTCCACTTTCATCTCTCTGGTCTATTTCCATCTCTAATTTCATCTCTCTGGTCCACTTTCATATCTCTGGTCTATTTTCATCTCTATGGTCTACTTTCATCTCTATTTTCATCTCTCTGGTCTATTTTGATCTCTCTGGTCTACTTTCATCTCTCTGGTCTACTTTTATCTCTCTTGTCTATTTTCATCTCTCTGACCTATTTTCATCTCTCTAGTCTTTCATATTGGTAGGCTATTCACATGCTTTGAGCTAAATTAGTTCAGCATTGTATACATTTCTTATCTTTGATCTTTCCAACTGATTTATGCTAATTTCCATGGCAATTGATGTAGGGCAATCCAGAAAATCTAAATCCAACAGAAGAAGAGCTACAAAAATATGTGAATCCTCAGCTCACTGATGAAGGAGATGAAGAAGTTGATGAAGACAGGTGAGCTAAATTAGTTCAGCATTGTATATATTTTCATCTTTCTAGTCTTTCATATTGCTAGGCTATTCACATGCTTTGAGCTACATGGCAATTGACGTACTTATCACAGAGTGGTTATATGCAACATTTTACAAGCCATAAATAGAAAACTTGGATTTCAGGAGAAAAAGAAATCAACCAAAAAACGAATCAAATAACACAATAATACTGAAAAAAGTGACAAAATCATCAATAAATACCCAATCTAGGAGTTCAATTTAGGGAGAATGAACGAGGAAGCGGCCACGTGTTAGGGTTCTCGAAGAAGACGGCGAATGATAGTCGAAGAAAGATGACGGCAACTAAAGCTGCTCACCGTGCGTTAGATCGTCGAAGGGAGACGAGACGACGACAACTAAAGCTGCTCGCGCGTTCAGTGGATCTTCGGATGAAGACCAGACGACAGGAACTAAAGATGCTTGCGTACGCAGTGGATCGTCGGATGAAGACGAGACGAAAGGAACTAAAGATGCTTGCATACGCAGTGGATCATCGGATGAAGACGAAGAGACGGCAACTAAAGATGCTCGCGCGTGCGGTGGATCATCGGAGGAAGACGATACAACTAATGGGTTTTTGGTATGCAAGGATCATCGGAGGAAGACGGCAAATAATATCAGCATATAAGGGCATTTCTGACTTTTTACATCATTAATACATGACGGTTAATATCGTGATGGGGTTTTCACCTTTAAAACGAGACTAATGGGTTTTTTTATAATAACTTTTGTTAAACTGGTGTTAACACCAATTAACCATTTGATAAAGCCTATATATATATGCGTAGCACAACTTCTCACTATCATAATGTCTGGAAGACCGGTCACCATTAATTTAAAAGCTAAGAATTAGGATCCTACCCCACAAAGGCCCTACCTTCCCGGGGCTTTCCTTTCCCAGATACTACAGACCAAAGATGAACACTCCCTTGCATCCCACCCGAACTTCCCCGGTTCCTTTATCAAACCTCTTTTGCTACGTACGCTTTCTTCTTTGGACTAGTTTTATAGGCCATTTTCAGATCTTTTCTTTTGAGCCAAGTCTCTGCATCTCTCATTCCTTCTCCTATATGTTATACGTATATATAGTACGTACCAATGGGGCCAAAGCCAAATGGAGTGAGCCAATGCATATAATATATATATATATATATATATATATATATATATATATATATATATATATATATATATAGAGGCTGACTAATTGCGACTAAGATGAAGACAAGGAGAAAAGTACGTGTTCCTCCCCCAGTTAGGATGGATTTCTGGGAGCTAGGGAGCATTCGACGGAGGCATCAACTTGTAGAAAATTCTACTATTTTGTATGCATGGTTTGAGAACCATATATAGCTTTAATGTGTCATGTATCTGGATATTCGGTTTATGCAAGCAATGCTTGAGAGTATAAGTAATTTAATTTTATGGTTACATGCGTTTCTCTTTTTAATTCTCCAACTCTCTATTTATAAAAGGAAAACTCAGACTTGGTCAACTCAAGGAAACGCTGAGGATAAATTTTCGGCTGACTCAACCTGATTCAGAAGAATTAATCGATCGAGTATGATGTGCAACCAAATAAAAATTCTCTTTCTTTCCCTCCAACAAATCACTCATGTTTCTAGAAAAGTAGAGCTACAAAACGACCCTACAAATTAAGCTGTAAATTTCATAATTAAGAAACGAGGAGCCAACTCCCTGACTCTTTGGATTCGATTGCAGAACTATATATAATTGAGAAAATTTTAAAAAATTATAGAACCCATCATCCACCTAGCGAGATGAAAAATCCAGAGAAAGCCAAATTACTTTGGAGTTTTTCTCACTATCTATTATTATTGAGAATTAACAAAGAAGAATTAAAGAAAATTTCCTTCATATATACAGAGTACTATACGCTTGATTCTAACTCTGGGGCAGGGGGAGCCGGCGACACCACCGGCGCAGCCCGGGAGGCGAGCTGAGCCTCGATCTTGTTCCAAGCATCGGACGCGAAGACGGAGAACCACACGACGGCGGGTGTGCAGAGCACGACGAGGCCGAGCGGCACCATCCACAGCCGCTCGTTGGACTTGTGGAAGTCGACCAGCCACCACGCCATGATCGCGCCGCCGCACGCGCTGATCAGCAGCAAGCACGCGCTAACCACCCACGCCATCTTCTCCTGATCCGCGCCGGCCACCGCGCCATGACCGGAGGGTGGTTTCGCGAGCCATGGCTCAGTGCCGCGGCCGCCACCCCCGGCGGGTTCCGAAGGGTCCGTCATGGATTGGATTTCAAACGGTTTCTCTCCTGGTCTATGACTAATGAGGATTGAAGCGAGTCGATCTCTTGGTTGGTAGTTGTCAGGTACTTATTACTCGGGGGCTGTTTGGTATGGGACTAAGAAAAGTAGAAATAAGGAATTTTGGGTTAGGAAAAGTGGGAATAGGGGATGGGATAAAGTTATTCCACTTTGGTGTTTGGTTATAAGATGAGAATAACTTTATAATGATCGATTGGAATAAGGGAAAGGTGTTGGTTGTAAATGGTGGAATAAGGGTGGGATGAAGGGTAAATACCGAAAATGCCCTCCGAAGATGGTGCCAACCCATTTATTGTTATCAGATATCTCCTTGACTGATACATACTACTGCATCATAATATAAAATAACCAAAATTATGTAACCACCTTATAATATATTATCCTAAAAATAATGACTAATACATGCAATTTTTTGTTATCAAAACTTCATGGGAGTTATAAGCACATTATAATATTTTGTCCCCAAAAATTGCAACTGCATCAACAGAAACTGCATATTCGGAAATTACTACATATGATCTTCGCATAAAACCACTATGACTAATACAGACGACATCAAGCTAAATGACACATTTAGCTACATGTTCCATCTTAAATCTAAACAAGGCAACATAATACAAGGCCAGAAACATCACGGTAACAACATATCAGCAACTACGATGACTAGGATGGCAACAAGTACATAGCAAATGGTCAAAGAAAACACTGGACACTACTCGGCACGTAACATGTTCGACTCCGCGGAAGTTGGCCTGCTTACTTCGTCATAAGAAGTCTGATTGTACTCTTCATAGGATGTTGAGGCTTCGATCCAAGTTTCAAATTTGCGATAACATGCTCCAGAGAACTTGTTCACTTGAACATAACACTCATGTCATGTTGCATATATTCCCGGCTGCCGACCCCGATAGACCACATAAAAACTCATCTGACATAAATTATTGGTCATTAGTAGGATCTAAAATAACACAACAGCAGAAAAAGGAAATAATTTGACAAATAAATTAAATGTTTCGTAATATAATAAACAAACAAAAGTAATTATAGCGCATGCTTCCAACCTTCTGTTTGCCCATAATTCAGCAGCAATTCTATCCTGCAATGAATCTCCCGTAGTATCACGACGTACTCGCGTCATCTGTTGTGGATCTATGTCTTCATTACCTTCATCTGCTACCGTTTGATGAGATTGTGAGAAGTAGGTATCGCGTTTCCGGCTTATGATAATATAGTTGTGTATTACACAACATGCCATTACTATACGGCATTGCACTTCGAAAGGGTATGGCTGCATTATTCGCAGAACCTTAAATCGCATCTTCAATATTCCAAAAGCCCTTTCGACGTGATTGCAGAGCTGTGCATGGCGATGGTTGTATATGTCCCTAGGACCACTATATTCATTACCGCGGCTAGTGCGAACGTTTTGGAATTCACTAATATGGTACCGTTGTCCTCTGTATGGTGCCAGGAAGTTCTTTCTATTTGCATAACTAGAATCGACTAAATAAAATTTACCTACAATCAATGTCATCCTCACCGTTACATGAAGATAGCGGCAGTGAATATATAAGTGGAGTTCACTAGACTCGATACCTTCTGGAACTGTGAAATGGCCCTTGTCAATCACCGAATTTAAGATATGCATATCTACCGCAGAACCTTCCCAGCCTACGATGACATGCACGAATTGTAGATCAAATGACACGACTCCCATAACATTTTGTGATATGTACCCCTTGCGATTTCGAAACCGCGGTTGGTCCGCTAAGGGGACAGATGCTGGAATATGTGTCTCGTCAATTGCACCAAGAGCGTTCTACACAATACCATTGATGCAATTATGCGATAAAGCATAAGTATATGGCATGAAGTAGGCTTACTAGGATAGAATATTCATAAATACCTTAAACGGGGTGTAAATGGAATTGCCCTGAAATAAGGGATGGACGGGGATATCACCACCAGGCCACTGCATGTAGGTAAATCTTAATTCTTCTACGCCTTTCAATATGTGATTGAAATGGCGGCTTATTGTTTCTCCAGAATGTTGGAACATCTCACTCAGCATTTTGTTAGAAACTCCATGTCCAATTGCGTGAAGAAAAATTGCAAGTTGCTCCCTGCTGGTCATGTTCGGCGTGTCTTCAATCAAACCCTTGCTCTGTAATAACAGACACAAGCCCTTAAACAAGGATTTTGATATCCTGAACATTTCCGAGCACCTATTTCCGTGGCCAGACAAAATATCATTCACCAGTTGATGTCCAGTGAATGGCCTAGTGCGACACGGCATTGGGGCTGGGCGCTGCGATGTGGATGAATGTTCATCTATTACTACCTGAATAATCATAATCTCTTCCTCAGATGAATCCGAGGAAGAGTCATATGATAGAAAACTCATTTATGCACAAATTTAGCATGGCCAGACAAAATATGATACTAGATCCTGAATTTAGCCACATCAACATGACTGCTGAAAGCTTATCCATAAAATATCGAGATTTTAAATAACCAATATAGACCAATATTTACATCCTGGGCATCCAAAATATGGCTATAAACTATTTATCGTGTTAATTTGAAAATTACTCATTTCCCACTCAGAAAAGTCTTCCTTCTAAATATTTATCGTGTTAATTTGCAAATGGTAACCCTTGTTTGATTCAGAACCGCTAACATGATCTGTATCCTATGGACAATATATATATATATATATATATATATATATATATATATATATATATATATATAGAGCAACATTATGAGAGGGGAACATGTGTGGTCTTCTTCTGGGATTGTTGTTATGGTAATATGTGGACCATGCATGGATAGCTAGCTTAACTATGGATTTACTTTATGCATATATGTAGTACGTAGTAATGCTAATATAGTTACATGTTGAATAATAGCCAAGTGAACGATGAAGGAAAAAAATAAATTGCTATATATATATATATATATTACCATAACAACAATCCCAAGAAGAAGACCACACATGTTCTTCCCCTCCCTATATATATATTACCATAACAACAATGCTGCTCAAAGGATGCATGGTGCAAATGAACTAGGTAGACAGAGGAGGAAATAAGATCGGTGAGAATATCTTTTTCCAACACTTGCTAACACTTGCCAAAGACCAAGAAGGCCAAATAAAAATGAAACATGCTCATGTACTACCACTATATTTGCCAACACTTGCCAAAGCAGATGGGTTTTGGCTTCTGGTATACTATGGACACATTAAAACATTTGCCAACACAATGAGAATACATTCATGAGAATACAAGAAAATCATTTATGAAATTACTGCACACAGTACCTTAATTGGAAAATGACTTGAGGCACCCACCAAGGACTCAGATATCTCTGAAAAGAATGAGCTCAACATACTCAAATATATAGAGGAGAAGGGAAGCCACCATGCAATGGAATAAAAGCAACACCACCATCCTATTTTAACTCATATGCCTACACCTCCTGTCATGTGTTGTCAAAACCATCTGACAAGCATGCTATCATGTCCACATATCAAGTATGGGTATCATCCCAAGTACTACATCCCATATAAAGTAGTACATAAAGCAGACAAAAGCCCACTGCAACATAAATACAAAGCAAATAGTTCACGTCATGTCTTGTCTACCATAAATACAAATGCACTCAGAAGCTACAACCTTCTTGTCATGTCCTACTCCTCCATATTAGCTAGACTGCAACACTGCCATGGCCCTATCTCCAGCCGAATGCAACACAGCTGTGTCCCTCATCTCCACCACCGAAGCTACCACCACCTTCCATAGCAACAAGTACGTTAATAAAAGTAACATAAAGAAAACAAAACCAAAAACATGCTGTGAACAAATACTCAACATTCCTAGCAAACTTATATGCACCCGTCAATAATTAATACGCAATTGCAACAACCAAGTTTTGACATTCATACCCTAGGCCATTCATTCCCACATTACATGCACACTACCACTTCAGTATATGCATAACTGATAAATCATCAGATTAGTTATGCAGAGCATTTTATGGATGGATGACTATGGCCAGCTACTAGTAGTTGTTTTTTTATATTGAAGCTTCAAAGTGATTCTGAATTTATGTGATCATGTAGCTTCCATATTATGCAAGCAGGTTTTTTTTCTCAAACAGTGTATTGTAGTAGAATCAGTTTAGGCTTTGAATGGGAAAACTATATAGTAAGGGCATTATTCTTCATATGACGAATCAAAAAGGTGTTGCTTAAGGTTGATATATTTCGACATACAAATCAGAATGAAAGTCAATGCATAATAAACATTCGTTCCATGCCAGACTTCTCCCTTAAAATATCAATAAAGAGTAGTATCAACAAGGATTTAATTGCATATATACCTACAACAGCTAGAATATCCTATAATGAAAAGCTAGGCCGAGAGAGTCTGTCCATGAAGTACTGAAGTATCTGGGACCTACTAGGTGTCCTTCAAAAACTCTTCTTCTTCTTAGTTCATTTTTTCTATACAAATTTGCTAAATTTGCTAAATTAACTTGTGGTCCCAAGATATCCAAAACAAAGTAATGAAGTGGTAAGATCTACCTCACTAGTTGGTCCTTCATACATCAAGTACTAATTCCAGTCTAATTTTCACAATAATACCAATGCACTGAAGGCCGATCCAATTTCATGATTTGATCAAATCATGTCTACTTAGATCATATTGAGATGCCTACTTATGCAATGCAACTAAAGAAATGAACGCTATTGAAAGCACAAGCATATTTGGCACATTCTAACTTTCCAATTAATACTATGAAAATGACACCCGCACAATATAACAGATTACCTGAAAAAAGACCGCTAGACGTTTGGATTTGATCCGCCGTGTGTGCTACGATCATTTTCTGGCATCCCATATGTTGTCCAGGTTGGATTGACTTGCTCAGCTTGGCCTTCTGGATCTTGAGTCACATTGTAGGTAGGAAACAATTGGTGATATGCAAATGTGTGCGGCATCTCTGAGGGAGGCTGCCACATTGGTGGATGGTATGATGCTCCAGCCTGTGCACCCCATGCAGATGGCTGGGAGTCAACATTCCTAGCTGAGCTATATGCACGTGCACCCCATGTACATGGCTGGGTGTCAACATTCCTAACTGAGTTATATGCATTCACCTTTGATTCTACCCACTTGCGTTTTTTGTAGTCATTGTCGAGAGACAGAAATCCTAGCTTCTGTGACTCCTTCTCGAATATTTCAGTCAACGTGATCAATTGATCTACGTTAATGTCTGGCAAAGCCTGAGCTACTTTCATACACCGCGGAATAGAGTAGTCAGTGGCCCTTTGTAAAACCTCCTCTTTCATGTCCAGCCTCCTCCGCATCATATTTCCAATCTGTTGTGTACCCACACCTTCACCGGCCCCCCTTGTCTTCTTACCCTTCTTTATGTACTCTCGTTGTTGTCACTTTCCGCCGGAAGAACCCGACGCATCCGTGCCAGTACCACTGCCTCCTTGTTTAGTTTGTGGCGTGACTTGTAGTATTGGGTCACTGGAGTAGGTATCTTCTGACCCGTCACCATATGTTGATGGCAGTGGTTCTCTTGCGTGGCATTCGTCGATATCGATATTAATAGCAGAAATACGTGACGGGAATGTGCGAGGAGGAGGTGACTGAGCATCTGACGGAGTATCTGATGATCTAGTGCTCTCAGAGATCTCCTCGACCACCTTCTTACCATCAGATTTGTTGTTGGAGGAATACGCACGCTCACCGTTGGCAGTATTTTTAGTTGTTATGAGATTCATGACATTGTAAAAGATGTAGACCTTGTCTCTGAGTGGAATGAACTTTGGAAATTCCTAGAAGACAGGAGCAGAGAATATTAGACTATATTAATAAGTCTCTAGAGCGAAGATATGAATACCACTATTAAATTCTTACCCTAACAAGCTCGTCCCATCCCTTTGCATCTGGTGGATATACCATATTTCTCTCATTGCTCCAACCCCATCCACTCTTGCCCACCAGCTCTTAGTATAGGGCATGCGTCTTTTTTAGGGTTTTCAACCTGTGCTTGAGATTTTTTAACTCAACCTTATTTGCACTATTCTCGTTGAATTCGTCCAGAACTTTCCTCCATGCATCTTTCGTAAACTGGCCGTTAATAAAGAACCCGTCCAGGAGTTTTATTCTCCGTAGTTCTAGCAGTTGGTAATCCTCTGTTTGTTTCCAATTTTCTTTCCTGCCTATTAGATTCGTATTGACATTCCTCCTCGACATATTTCTGTATGAATACAACAATAATGTTTTTGTAAGGAACATTCTGGAAATACATGCATGATGAATACTATAATACATGTAATGAAGATTTTTGTAACAAGCTAGATGACATGGATCCGTTTTTCAAATAATACAAAGCTGCCAAGAGGAGATGACCAAGGCCCCCCTTAATTCTGTGTCAATTATTTCTTTGCTCTTCTCTTGCTTTGTTTGCTCCTTAAATATCCTCAATATAAGGAGAAACAAGCTTAAGTATAGAGTATTTGAAGAAAAAATTGAAACAGATCAAGGGTTCAAATTCTGTAGGCTAGCTTGCACAGAAAAAATTGAAACAAATTGCAGATCATAGGTACTCATGGCAGCATCAGTGTAAAGAAGAAAGAAAAGACAAGGAGCTACATAGATTCATGGTGTACAAGAACACCAAATGGAACAACTTGGTTTCATAAGAAACAACAGTCAACAATAACCCACTAACCTATGCATTCCAAAATCGAAATGCAGTTCTATGTATTTGCTGCTATGTACCATAGTTTTGTGTCGTATAAACTCTCCTCTGTGATATCACTCACAGACAACTTCTTCAAGAGCATCCTTGATTAGGATCATGATTCGTGGGGAGAAAATGTGAGAATGCAAAAACAAAAATCAATGATGAAGCCAAACAGTCTGGAAAATCAATGATGAACCCAAGAACAGAACTAGGGGTCGAAGAAAGAAAAAAATCCGCATAGAAGGAAAGAAGAAAGAAGAATGAAAGATGAAAGAAGAAAGGATCCACGACAAAATTGAGAATGAAGCCACTCTCCAGAGAGTGGTATATGCTAAATCAGTTAAGAAGAAAGAAGAAAACCATGATCATACCTAGATCAAAGAAGATCAAAACGAAGTAGACTCTGAAAAAAAGGGAAAATAGAGAGAGAGAAGCATTTATGCAGGGAAGGAAAAAATAGGAAAGAGACAAGCGTTACCTGGAGAATGCGATCGGAAGCTCTGGTTCTCTCGGTAAGAAGAGGGCTTGGATGGGGGTTCCGCCACCGTGCGTTGCAAGGGATCGACGAAGGCAGGACCTGTACTATGAGGAGCACCAGATCTGTCCGTGTACACAGTGATCTCTGGCCATCACCGTCATTTTGTTATCAAGGGGATGCAAGGTTGGCTGTTGCTGGTGGGGTTGACAGTAGATCGGCGGATAGGTTCTCTCCAAAGAAAAGAGGGGGGGGGGAGCTGTCGCCGTTGCTGGTAGGGTTGAGAGCGGATGATAGGTTTTCTACAAGGAAAAGAGGAGAAGGGGAGGGGGGGGGGGAGGAAGAGGGGCTGCCGATCGCCGTTGTTGATAGGGTTGAGAGCGGCTGATAGGTTTTCTACAAGGAAAAGAGGAGTGGGGGGAGGGGGCTACAGGTCGTCGTTGTTGGTAGGGTTGAGAGCGGCGGATGGGTTTTATCCAAGGAAAAGAGGAGAAAGGGGGGGGGGGGGGTGGGGGGCTGGGGGTGGCTGGGGTGGAGGGGCTGCCAGCCGTTGCTGGTAGGGTTGAGAGCGGCAGATGGGTTTTCTCCAAGGAAAAGAGGAGAAGGGGGCAGGGAGAGGCGCTACCTCTGGTGGGGTTGAGAGTGGCGGATTGGTTTTCTCCAAGGAAAGAGGAGAAGGGGGGCGGGGAGAGGGGCTGCCGGCCGTGGTTGCTGGGGTTGAGAGCGGCAGGTAGGGTTTCTCCAAGGAAAAGAGGAGGGGGGCGGGGGGGGGGGGCCAGAGGGGCTGCCAACGAGTTGGGCGGGGTAAGATCGGAAGGTGGAGTAGTGTAATTTTTTATTTTTTTTAATCGGTGGAATAAATGAGGCTGGTGAAGTCATGTGATCCTATCCCTGATGCTTGTGGGGCCCATCTTATTCCAACAAACTTATTCTTAGCTTGTTTGGGAATAAGTATGGGAATAAGGGGGTTGTTCCCCCCTTATTCCCATACCAAACAGCCCCTTATGCGGCAGTTTGTGTGCAGAGTGTAGTGTAACATGGCAGGAGGAAATTGGGTTGGGTACACCCAAATCCCAAGTCCTAGATACAAACGGGAGCTGCTTCTCACACTCGCACCCCCCGACGCATCCCCCTCCTGACACACGGCCCGTTACCACTTACTGTTGGCAGAGTTCAGTGGCTTCAGCATCAGCCACAACCGTGGCAGCAACAGCATCGCGCCGATCCTTTGAGAGGTAGCCTAAACTGCCAGACTAAGAAGGAACCCACAGGGTGCTCAAGTGTTAGCTGCCAAGAGCCTTTTTGCCGACGGTGCTTGTAGCGAGGGGTGTGAGGTGCTTACCGCAGAGCAGTCGGTTAATACCTCAGTTGGGGCAGGTACCCCGGGCAAATGCAGGAATTTAGATTTCAGATAGAGCCTTGCTGGAGACGAGGCAACGACCGGTCTAGCCAGCGGTTCATGCACTCCATAAGAGAGGACAGCTTCAGCAACAGCCAGTTTCAAAGCCGCCAACTTCGACTTTCAGCTTTTAGCTTCAGCTTTCAGAGCTTCTTGCAGCTTGTGATTTCCTTGTGGCTCTGGGTTTTGCTTTGTAACTCGTCCGCGTGCGGCCGTGTTGGCTTGGGACTGGAGTCGTGTGTGGCTTTGGGAGTAGTCATTGATTGGGTTAAGAGCTTGGGTTGGTTGCTCTTGTCGGGGTGTTTGCTTGAGGTTGGGGACCTTTAGGTGTCGGTCGCCCACGTGTGGTGCAAGTTGGGGTTCGACGGCTTTCTCGATTGCGTCGGTTGGCCGTGCACTGAGTTGTGCTTCTTTGGCCGCAGAGAGGTGTTGTGGGTACACCTAACGGCGTTGTTTCTCTCTCGTTGAAGGTCGCGGGTTGACGATCCTTCTGGTTGTTGAGAGCTGGGGACCTTTTCACCAGTTTGTGGTGAACCCCTTTCCCTTTGCTTTTGAGGGTACTCGGGAGAGTGGTTTCCCCTCGTGTTGCTGTTGTTGTTTGTGCAGCTGTCCTTTTGTGGAGCGTTGTAGTTATCTCCTTCGCGGGACACCGAGTTCGAGATCGAGGTTCCTTTGGACGGTTTTGAGCGTTGTGAGTTTGCATGTGAATGCCAGTAGCATATGGAGAGTCGAGGACTCAGTCGGCCGAGTCAGTAGCTCGGGACTTTGTTCGCCCAGGTGTGCTACCTCAGAGTGTGTCACACCCCGACCCAGAAAACCCATCCAGGCCGAGGTGTGAGGGTTCCTATTACTATTCACATCCAATCTGGCACGATACATATGCGAAAAACAGAGATAATTCAATACCATTTGACATCCAAGGATAAAGCTATAATTTAAAATATCCAACCACCCATGACTAGCAGAAACATGATTCAATTTAAAATAACATCAAGTTGTACTATTTAGACATCCGGTACAAATTCTTAACAAAAACGCCTCCAAGGGGAAAGATTATACATTTAACCCAAAAATCCTCGAACGATGTCTATAATATACATAAGCTATTAAAAGTACAATTGATCTCCCACAGTAACCTCAAGCACCTCTGGAAGTCATCGCACCACCAAAAGCTGATCTAGCCGGCTCTACTGAAAAAGAACTAGTGCCTGCACCTGTGAAACGCAACCCGGATAAGAGTGAGCGACAATCTCAGTAGGGTTCTACTCTATGACACACTGAAGGGAGGAAAACAACAACTGTGATGTCTCTCCGTTCAAGTCTAAGAAATGCCATGGCGTCCCATAACCCCTATCGATGTCCCAAGGGCTCCTGTCATGAAACCTCTCTCCTGAACATGTTACCAGGAGGTCACGGAACAGTAACATGTAAGATCACCCTTACCCAAGCAGGATTTCCATGCCTTGGGGACCCACGTCGGGAAAGCATCGATATCCATCCTCAGCACTTGGCATAGGGGAGACAACACGACCTCTAAACCTCAAGGGCAACATGATATAGCCGACTAAACCATATCCTCGATAACATGAAGATTCCAATGATACAATCACGCCCTAAACCTTGCTACCCAGCCACAGTTCTAGGGCTAGATCCGAGCTACCCGAGAGCCTCGGATCGGCGATCAACCCATCGCCCCACCTAACCTGATATGCCTCTAATGCATACAGTGCATGAACCTATGCAAACATCTAACCTAGATGTCTCTATATGCCACAACAACAATTATGAGTTCAATAGTTATACAATAGCCCTCGGCACACGCCACCAATGGGCTAAGGTTCCACAATACAACGTAAGCTAGCACTCATAGCTAGCTAACGGCTAAGCAAACAAGAAGCATTTAAGTTTACCATCCAACTAGGTATTTAAATGCAAGAAGAACTAAAGATTCGTCAAAGAGGGTAAACCCACGATCAATTTCCCAAACTCAATCGAAATCCTTCGAAAACCCTATGATAATAGCGTGCATGCTTCCTAACATGATTAGGTATCTACCATGAACGAAAGACCAATCAAAGGAAGCCAGAAAGCACTGTTCAGGGGCTGACGGTCGATGTGACGGTCAACCATGAGGCCACGGTCGATGCGATGATCGATTTGACGGTCGACCGTGAGACAAAAAGTGGGAAACACCTAAAGCTCGCGGTTGATCGGGGCATCAAGCCTGGGAAGCCAAAAACGAGACAGAGCCTCACGGTTGATGCGACGGTCGATCTGACGGTCGACCGTGAGGCCAGTTGGGAAAAAGGGTAAGGACCCACGGTCGATTGGAACATCGACCCTGGGAGACCCAAAATGAGACAGAGCCTCACGGTCGATGCGACGGTCGACCGTGAGACCAAAATTAAGCGTGCCAACACCTGACGGTCGAGCGTCAGGCCTGGTGCACAGTTTCTAAGAACACTACTAGAAATCCAATTTCTTGGATTTGATATATCAAAGCTTATCAGAAATCGATGAAACTTTACAGGCACGCGGAATGAATGGTGGGGAAGCTATTGGTACGAAGAAAGCAAGATGTAGGCGGTTAAAACTCAAATCTAGGTCCAAAGGGCTAAAAACCGACAAATCGGCGATAAAACGAGAATCGTTCGATAAAATACGAAACCAACTGGTAGAGATACTCTAAGCAAGCCATAACACCAACGTATTAAGTTACACAACATTTTACCGTGCACAAATACATCAAAAGCATATTAAACCTATCCTAGGTAGACCTGACTACACGATCGAGGTAAAAAGACCTACCTGATTAAGTAGGGCAGCTCCTCCACGTATCCCTCAAGCTCGATCGCCAAGATTCGCTCCTCGAAGATCGCGGTCCGAAGCCCTAGCACAGCCGATACGAGAGAGATGGAGAGACAATGACAGGAGAGGAAAAGAAAGAGAAAGGGAAGAGAGAGAATATCAGGGTATTTATGGAAATCAAGATCTGATCTCAGCCATCCGATTCGATCTTTCCCGCTCGAGCCCTGATCTTCCGATCGGAGGCACCCTTAAGGTCCCAATCATTCACATACATCAATCCAAGGCCGTGTGTGCGTTACGCGAGTGTGAAATCGACAACCAGGCACAATTTACCAAATTACCTCTGGGATCACAAGTGCAACATGATCAACCTGTTCGCACCCGACGTGAAACCAAACCAACAGGGAACAGCCCTCGACCCACGTGGTCGAGCCAGGTTAGAGGAACGGATCCTCACAGAGTGTGTTCCGGTTCTCATTGTGGATGGTTCCCTCCATATATGCATAGGCGTTAGAAAACTGGACAGTGTTGCAGCAGAGAGTATATGCCCGCTATAATGTGTCGACTACATCAGCTGAGAGTTCGGGATTGCGACATCCTGAAGACAACTTTCCGGACTAGGTCTTACCCTGATCAGTTTGTAATAACGTTCGTCGACATCATCATATCTACACACGCATTAAGAAGGAACATGAGCGACATTTGGGGTTCACATTGCAGTTGCCAAGGGAGCATTGGCGTTATTTGGCACCCAGTGTGAGGATTTGGCCTTTAGAGGCAGGTTTGGCAGACGGGTTGTGTCAGCGGTAGACATATTAATTGATCCAGATGAGCCAGAGACAGATATGCGACAGCTGAGGTTGAAGACGGTATTCGAGATTTAGCAGAGGCGTCTCCAGGACCGCGAGACCGTTGACTATAATGATCAGGAGGCCGGATCTCTTTGTCTTAAAGTGACTATGTTAGTGCCTTTAAGCGTGATAGCCATCAGCAGTTGATAGAGAGGCTAGAGCAGCTTTAGTGGATTTGTCAACTCGTTGGAGGCAAATAGTCAGCGGGACCGAGTTTTGAGGACCAGATGACAGACAACCTCATCTTTGTGGTTCGCAGCTTCCCGACTCTTCCAGCCAGAGTGATAGAAACCCATGGTTGATATCCAGAGCTCATGGAGATCTATGTTGCAGTTGGTACCAAGCACGTGACCGAGGGCTGGACAGCGTTAGCAAACAGCAGGTTGTGCTTCGGTAGCAGTGCTGCAGATCTGGTAGACCCATTGTAGCCCCCCTTCCAGTGTTAGAGTGGAAGTGGAAGCACATCATGACGGACGTCATCACCAGATTGCAGAAGACTCAGAAAGGACGATCCATGTCGCTCCTCGACCCGCGAAGGCCCAACCGGGTCGGGCGACGCGAACCGGAACCTAACTAAATGCGGAAATGTTTTGGCGAGGGGTTCCCTCTAGCTTATTGGTTTCCCTAAACAATCCATAATCACCCTTATTTAATAATAGTTCCAAACCTGAATAATAAAACAAAGATATATTCAAATCCTCAAAAGGGTTTACATTTATATACATCACACTCCCGTAGGAGACTAACTATAACAAAAGGTAGACGTCGATCACAGCTCCTCAAGCACCGCCAGACGCCGCCGCGCCACCAAACACCTGCCCGTTAGGGGCCACTGAAGAAGAGCTAATGCCTGCACCTGTAAAACGCAGCCCGGGGAGGAGTGAGCACTAAGTTCAGTAGGGGTCTACACTACGACACACAGAAAGGAGGGAACACAACAGTATCGTCCCCAATCAAGGTCTAGGTGTACACAGGGGTCCCATAACCCCACCGCATATCCTTGAGGACTCCTGTCCAGGTCCCATTCTCAAGAAGACAGGAAACCAACACTGTCGTCTCACCAGCAGGAAACCGACACTGCTAGACGGGAACCAACACTACTGAGTAGGCACACCCTCTACTCAAGAGACATGAGAAACCGACACCGGCTACACCTCAGAACCCGGCTCGAGGCCGACACAACCTCTAAACTCATCGATTAACACATATTCAAGTCATCTAAGCCTATTATCGATATTGACTGCATACTACCATCCGATCCTGGACCACGCTACCCGCCACAGTCTTAGAGCTAAATCCGAGCTACCCAAAAGCCTCGGATCGGCGATCAACCCATCGCCCACGCCCTATCCTTATGGATCTAATGCACAATCAAAAAGTGCATGTTATGATCATGCGCATGTAAGAGGTAAGCATGCAACAATATGATAAGATAACAAGCAGGTCCAACTGGACTGCTGCAGCGATACCAACGACCGCTGCCAGCCAATCCGTAATAGGTCCTGGCATTACGACGGTACCGCGACCGTCAACCACAAACCCCTGCAACGGAAAGCAAGCCGAAAAACCCAGATGAATATATAATATTATTTAATCAACAAGATCCCCAATTAGAGGCTAAGCAACCTCGTTGATCTGACGTTCAAACATAGACAAACGCATATAAACATGCTGGGATCGACAGATCCAAAACTGGGAAACATCCAACGGTTCGATTACCGAGAAAACGCTAATCAAAACCAATAACTTCACTATTTACCTCTAATTGCTACAACGCAACCCATCCGAAGGAACATCATAACAATTCATACAAAAATCAGAAAATTATGAAACTGGTTGTAGCTGAGAGTAGATCCAAAGATCTCCAACTGTTATGTTCAGCATAAATCAATATCATGCGTGTACAGGCCGAAAAACCCGCTGTAAGCCAGTTGTTCTTCAAGAACAGCAAAACCAGAAATTCTGAGTTTAAACATGCTGAAATCCTACTAAAATCTCAATCAAATCATATAAAACTCAAAACAGAAATCAAGCTATTCTAGATACACATAACAACACCAAGAAGACCTAGATATACCGGCTAGATTAAGAGAAAACCCAAAATAAACCCATGTAGGAAGAAACCTACCGAACTAAGCAAACCTCGGTTGAATCCCCACTATTCGAGTACCAAACCGGCTTCAAACCAAGCCACAAATCTTCCTCACACTGCCATGAGTCCAATGAGCCCTCAACTACTCAAACAGATGGCCGGAGGAGGTCGAATGGAAGGGAAGAAGGAAGAAGGAAAAACCGGAAAAACAGAGGAGGTCTCGGGCTACTTATAGGCTCGAGTCCGATCCATCGGTCCCAGGACCGATCGATCGGACTGGGCCGGGTTAAGTCGGTTTGCTTCCTTATCCGGACACATCGGCCGCGCCGACAACCGACACAGGTCCGATCGGTCGCTCCCAGGAGTGACCGACGGATCGCACACGGGCCACCAGCTGTCCTAAAAACAAGTTTCTGCGCGCCCGACCTTGGATCTTTCGATCCCAAGCCCGCCTAGGGTTCTAGCAAACACATAAATCAAACAAAAGAGGCTGTGTGTGCACGACGCAGGTGTGAAACAAACTGACAAGGCGCAATTTACCAAATTGCCCTTGCGGTCCACAACGAGCCACGGGCCCGACCTAGACGGTCGATCCAGGAGTAGAGGGACATGTTCTCACATCCTAATACCCTTAAAGGAAATTTCATCCCGAGATTCAATAAGGTAGGGTTCGGAAACAACAAAGCAGCTACACTAGAAGACAAGACAAGAGGCTACCTCGAGAAGGGAACAAGTGTGGATACTCCTGCAATATGCGCGCCTCGTGCTCCCAGGTCATCTCCTTGACACCTCTGTGCCTCCACAGTACCTTGACCAAGGGAATCGTCTTGCCCTGCAAGATCTGATCCCTTCGGTCAAGTACCCGAAATGGCTGCTCAACGAACGTCGCGTCTGCCTCAAGTTCAATTTCATCCACCCTGATGACATGAGACGGGTCTGGGTAATACTTCCTCAGCATCGACACATGGAAAGTCGGATGCACAACTGACATGTGCTGAGGAAGATCCAGGCGGTAAGCTATCTCGCCAATCCTCTCTAGGGTCTCAAATGGCCCGACGAACCTCGGCGCCAACTTACCACCTCTGCCAAACCTGACTGACCCTTTGTACAGTGATACTCGCAGGAACACTCTGTCGTCGACTGCAAACTAACGGTCATCGCCTCTGATCTGCATAACTCTTCTGCCGGCTCTGAGCCGTCAGAAGTTTCTGCCTGATCTGCACTAGTCTCTCTGACGATCGCCTGACGATGTCTGGAAAAGTGAGTGGTGCCTCTCCAACCTCTGGCCAGCACATTGGGGAACGACACGGCCTACCGTACAACGCCTCGAAAGGTGCTACTCCAAGACTGGACTGGTAGCTGTTGTTGTAGGCGAACTCCTCCAAGGGAACATGCTCCTCCCAGCTGACTGCGGCATCGAGTACACATGCTCTCAGCATGTCCTCTAAGATCTGGATCGTCCGCTCTGACTACCCATCTGTCTGCGGATGAAATGTCGTGTTGAAGGTCAGGAGTGTGCAACTGCCTCCTGAAAGCCTCGTCAGAACCTGCTGGTGAACCTGGGGTCACGGTCTGACACTATAGACACTAGAACTCCGTGTAGTCTGACCACCTCTCTGACGTACAAACTGCCCAACTTGTCTGTCGAGTCTGTCGTCCGCATAGGCAGGAAGTGTGCCGATTTGGTCAATCGATCAACGATGACCCAAATCACGTCATTCCCCCTAGAAGATCTCGGTAGCCCGGCCACGAAGTTCATCGTGATGTGCTCCCACTTCCACTCAGCTAGTGGAAGGGGCTGAAGTAACCCTAGAGTTCACTGGTGCTCTGCCTTTGAATCGTAGCCCTCCGTCTGACGATACGGTCCATTCCCCATTTGCGCCCTCCGTGCCCGCCGATGTGGACAACTCCTCGAGCTCTGCATCACTGCGCTGCTCCTCTATCACTCTGGCTAGAACTGCTGGCATACTCTGCATTGTGGAGAGGAAGCTACTGGATCCCTGATCCTCAAACTCGAGCCCCAACTGACCCGCTGTCTCCAATGCCTACCACTGCCGCACTGATAACCCTGCTACTGCTGCTTTGGTGTCTCTCGCCTGTCTGTTCAGCGCGTCCGGTACGACATTTGCCTTATCAGGATGGTAATGCAACTCAAAGTCGTAGTCCTCTAGTAGCTCCATCCAGCGTCGCTGCCTCAGGTTGAGGTCACATTGGGTGAAAATGTGCCTTAAACTCTTATGGTCCAAGAAGATAGAGAACTTCTTGCCATAGAAGTAATGACGCCAGGTCTTCATGGTGAATACCACTGCTACTAGCTCCAAGTCATGGGTCGGGTAGTTCCTCTCATGGTTCTTCAGCTGACGAGAACCATAGGCAACTATGTGTCCCTCCTGCATGAGGACACACCCCAAACCATCACTGCTGGCGTCGCAGTAGACATTGTAACCCACGCCTCTCTCGGGGACGATCAGCACCGGCGCACTGGTCAACCTCGTCCTCAGCTCCACAAAGGATCACTCACAAGCATCATCCCACATGAACGGGACGGCCTTCTGTGTCAGTCTGGTCATCGGTCCGACAACACTGGAGAAGTCCCGCACGAACCGTCTGTAGTTTCCTCCCAGGCCTAGGAAACTGCGGACCTCGAACACTGTCCTCGATCTCTGCCACTGTACCACTGCCTCGACCTTAGCCGGGTCAACTGAGATCCCTGCTGCCAACACAACGTGTCCAAGGAGCCCCACCTGTGTAAGCCAGAACTTACACTTGGAAGCCTTAGCATATAGTCGATGCTCCCAAAGTAGCTGCAACATTGTCGCCAAGTGTTGCCCGTGCTCCTCCTTTGATCGAGAATAGATCAAAATGTCGTCGACGAAAACCACCATGAACTGGTCTAGGAATGACCGAAAGATCCTCTACATCAGATCCATGAACGCTGCTGGTGAGTTCGTCAGCCCAAATGGCATCACCACGAACTCGTACAGGCCGTACCAAGTTCGGAAAGCCGTCTTCGGAATGTCGTAATCCTGAACCCTCAACTGGTGGTAGCCTATGCGGAGGTCGATCTTCGATAACACTGAAGATCCTCGCAACTGGTCGAACAAGTCGTCGATCCGTAGCATCGGATACCTGTTCGTCACCGTCACCATGTTGAGCCGCCTATAGTCTATGCAAAGTCGAAGGGTACCATCCTTCTTCTTTGTGAACAACACTGGTGCCCCCCAGGGAGACATGCTGGGACAAATGATGTGAGGACACGTACCTCCAACCTGGTCCGACCGCGTTAGGTCGAGGGTCTGGGTTTGTGGTTTGGCTCGGTTGGCCTTGGGATGCGATCGGTTGATCGCATCGCTGTTTTTGACCCCAGTGGCATTTTGGTAAATATGCTCCCTGGTGGTCAGTTTCACACTCGCGTTGCACACATGGCCTTTGATTGATGTATGTGTTTGATTAGAACCTTTAGGGCGCTTCCGATCGGAAGATCGGAGCTCGATCAGGAGAGATCGAATCGGACGGCTGGGATTGATTCCAGCTTTCTATTTAAGGTCCTTCTTTCCTTCTTTTTCCTTCTCCTGTCGTTCTCTCTTCCCTCTCTCTCACATGTGGCTGGGTGCTAGGGCATCGGAGTGCGGATTTCGAGGAGCGGCTTCCGGCGATCGGAGTTGGGGAATGCGTGGAGGAGCTGCCCTATTTCATCAAGTAGGTGTTTCTACCTCGATCTTAGGATCGGGTTCTCCTAGGATAGGTTTATTGCTTTTTCGCTGTAGGAATACTTATTAGAATGTTGTGTAGTTCATTGTGTGTGTGTTATAGATGATTTCAAGTATTCCTAACTCGCGATTTTCGCATTCTAACGGTTGATTTCCGTATTATCGCCGTTTTGTCGGTTTTCATCCATTTGGACCTAAATAGGAGATTTAACCGTCAAAAATGTGATTTCTTTATACCATTGGATTCCCCATCATCTTTTATGCATGCTTGCAAAGTTTCATTTAATTCCAACTTGATTTGATTCTTGAAATCTAAGAAATTGGATTTCCGGCACTGTTCTGAAGAACTGTGCCTGAGGCTCGACGGTCGATCGGTGCATCGACCGTCAAGCGTTGATAGACTCTTTCAACGCTCGACGGTCGATCGGTGCATCGACCGTCAAGTATTGATTTGCGTTTTCTGGGCCTGACGGTCGACCGTCGCATCGACCGTCGGGCTCTGTCGGGATTTTAGCCTCCCAGGGTCGTTGCATGGATCGACCGCGGGATCTTCGCTTTTCCGATTTTACCTGACGGTCGATCGTCGGATCGACCGTCGCATCGACCGTCAGGCGCTGTTTGGTTTTGGGCTTCCTAGGGTCGATGAGTGGATCGACCGTCGCCCTTTGGTTTTCTTCGTGTTGGCCTCACGGTCGACCGTGGCATCGACCGTGACATCGACCGTGGCCTCACGGTCGACCGTCGGATCGACCGTCACATCGACCGTGGGCCCTTGAACATGGTTTTCTGGTCTTTCTTGAATGGCTTTCAATCGTGATTGATCTTTAAACATGTTGGGAGGTTTACAAGTGAATTTTGTAGAGTTTTCAAAGGATTTCTATCGGGTTTAAGGATCGATTCGAGTATTTTCCTTTTTGGACGAATCTATGGTTTTGATCGCATCTAATACGTTTTGATAAGTAGTTAAATGCTATATTGGGTTGCTTAACCATTAGCTAGCTATGAGTGCTAGTTAATGAGGAATTGTGGAACCTTAGCCTGTTGCCGGCGAGTGCCGAGGGCTATTGTATAACTGTGGCCAGTTACCTGCGGGGTAACTGTGGAACCTTAGTCTGTCAGGTGCAAGAGAGCACTGAAGACTATTGTATATCTGTAATCATAGCTTTGTCCTAATCTTTGTTTGGTTAACATAGATTATTCTGTAGTTGAGGACTTTGCTATGCTTACCCTTTGGCTAGCTGTAAGCTGTGCCTAGCCATGTATGATTAATGACATTTTGTTGCATGCTTATATCTTGTTATCTGTACCTGAGCATTGCATGCATCGTGATTGCATTAGAGGCATCTGAGGTTAGCCGGGCGATGGTTTGGGTCGCCAATCTGAGGCTCTCGGGTAGCTCGGATCTAGCCTTAGGACCGTGGCTGGGTAGTCAGGATTAGGGTGATTGTATAATCAGAATCTCGTGTATTGAGGATATGCGATAGTTGACTCTGATCATTGTTGAGGTTTAGAGGTCGTGTCGGTTCTCCAAGGCCAAGTACTAAGGATGGTTGTCGATGCGTTCCCGACGTGGTTCCCCAAGGCATGGTGTTCCTGCTTGGGTAAGGGTGATCTTGCATGTTACTGTTCCTTGGCCTCCTGGTAACATGTTCAGGAGAGAGGTTTCATGACATGAGCCCTTGGGACATCGATAGGGTTATGGGACCCATGGCATCCTTTAGACTTAGGCGGAGAAACGACACTGTTGTTGTTTTCCTCCTTTCAGTGTGCCGTAGAGTAGAACCCTACTGAGCTTATCGCTCACTCCTACCCGGGCTACGTTTGCAGGTGCAGGCGCCAGTTCTTCTTCAGTAGAGCCGGCGGATCAGCTTTGGTGGCGGGATTACATCCAGAGGTGTTTGAGGTTACTGGAGGACGACTGTTGTACTTTTGGCAGATTTTGTAAATTATATACATTTCAAGGACTTTTGAGATTAATGTATAATATTCTTTCATTGGAAGATTTGTATCAAATGTTGAATAATACAACTGATGTTATGTAAATTGAATATCTGTTTACCTCTGTATTATAAATTGTTTAAGTTTTTCTATAATTCCGCATTGTATCGCGCCAGCTGTAGATGAATAGTGTAGGTTTCCCCTCACGCCCCATCCTGGATGGGTTTTCTGGGTCAGGGTGTGACAACTCGGGGTGTGACAGATGAAGCCTTTGCTGGTCAGCTCATCCAATTGAGTCCTCAACTCGCTCTGCTCTGCTTGTCACGCCCCGACCCACGTAGGCCCAACCGAGCCGGGCGACGCGAACCAAAACCTAACCTACTGCGAAAATTTTGATGAGGTTTCCCTCTAATCGTAGTGGTCTCCCTTGCAATTCATAATCATCCTGTATTATACAATCATTCACAAGCCTCAAAGACTGAACTGGAATATAATACAAATCCTCAAAACAAGAAAATTATACATTTAACACTCCCGTAGGAGAGTATCTATAACAAAAAGGTAAAACTGAGATCGCCGCTCCTCACGCACCGCAAGACGCCGCCACGTCACCAAACACCGGCCCGGTAGGGGCGACTGAAGAAGAGCTAGCGCCAGCACCTGCAAAATGCAGCCCGGGTTGGAGTGAGCACTAAGCTCAGCAGGTACACTACACTACGACACTCACAAGGGAGGGAACACAACAGTGTCACCCCCAAACAAAGCCTGAATGTATACAGAGGTCCCATAACCCCACCGGACGTCCCAGAACGTAGGCACCCAGCACTGCGGACTCACAGCAGGACCGTGAACACTACTAGCGGGACAAGGCACCGCTGAGTGGGCACACCCCCCACTCAGAGAGTCAAAGACTGCCGAACACCGGCTACACCTCAGGACTTGGCTTGAGGCCGACACGACCTCTAAACATCAAACAACATGTATTCAGGTCATCTGACCCTATCATCGAAATCGACTAAATACTACAAATCGAGTCCTGGACCAAGCTATCCGCAACGGTCCTAGAGCTAGATCTGGACTACCAGAAAGTCCCAGATCGGTGAACAACCCATCGCCAACGCCCTACACAGATACAGCTAATGCACAAGTAATGCATGTTATGAACACACGCAGGAATATACATATAAACATGCAACAGTATGTGATGGATATCAGACAAGGTCTCGGCACGGCACCCTGTCGGCCCGGGGTGGTGAACATGTAAGAAAGGTCTATGAGCTGCTACAGACTGTCAACAGTCCGCCACACACCTGCATCGGGAAGCAACCCCGTAAACAACAGCTCACAGATATCACAGATAAAGCCCTCGGCGTACGCCGTCATGCAAGGCTAGGGAAAGCTGTAGGGCTACCCACCCGTTTATTCTAAACATCCCGGGAGTCATCACTCCCTCGGTTCACCACTGCCCCTATTATAGGGCTAACATGCTTAGACATATGTACCAGCTATAAGACAGTAAAGAAAACCGTCATATAAAGCCCCGCGGGCAAAATCCACTTGAAAACACCCCTCAGCCACTAAGAGATCGATCTCCCTTCCCAAGGGGATCGATCTTCTTAGTAATTGGGAGGAACTCATCCCTGTCGACCGAAGGAGATCGATCTTCTCCACCAGAAGGATCGATCTTCTTCGTGACATGGAACCTGCCACCTCAGCTTAGGCAAGGATCGATCTCTCTTCAGTCGAGGGATCGATCCTGCTCGGGCTGGGCGTGACGACACAGAAGAGATCGATCTTCCCTCAAGGGAGATCGATCCGAATGGGTTCTCCGGCGACCGGACGGCGAGAAATATCGCCGAAAAACGCTACCAAACCCCCGAAAACTCTAGGATCTGGTAGATCAAAGGACCACGAGTCCAAAACCGATGGAATCACAGCAAACAAACATGTATATTAACAAATCTAAGCAAAAGAATATAATCAAACCGGAAAAACTTCCAAAAAACCCGAAAAGATGTAGGTAGGATCCCTACCTATGCAATAACAGCTTCAATCCAAGCTACTAGGCCTTTGATCTTCCTTAAACGAACTCAAATCCAGCAAGAACATGCCTAAAATCTCAAATTTTCCAAAAAAATCAGAAGAGAAAGTTTCGTTCGTTTTATTGACGAACGAACCGACTCAAGAGAGATCGATCTCTTTTGAGAAAGAGATCGATTTTCCTTGCCAGATCGGGTTTGACTTTCTGGCACTAAGAGATCGATCTTCTAGCTAGGGAGATCGATCCCTTAGGTGCAGAAAGCTAGACTTGGGCTAAAAGTTAAGCCCAAGCCCGGATCTTTCGATCCCGGGTCCCACTAACCATTCTAACCAAACATTTACACAACCATGGTCAGTGTGAGGACCCGTCCCTCCCCTCCTGTGGCTCGCTGTGGACCGCAAGGGCAATTTGGTAAATTGCACCTTGTCGGCTAGTTCCACACTCGCGCTTGTACACACACTGACCATTCTTGTGGTAATGTTTGCTTAGGATGGTTAGTGGAACCCGGGATCGAAAGATCCGGACTTAGGCTTGAATTCTCGCCTAAGTTTAGCTTTCAGCACAAAAAGGATCGATCCTCTCTAGCTAAGAGATCGATCCTCTCGTGCCAGAAAGTCAAGTGAGATCGTCATGAGGTGATTGATCCTTCCTTTGGTAAGGATCGATCCTTCATAGGTCGGTTCGTTTGCCTATAAAGCAGACGAACCTTCTTCTTTGAAATCCTTTTGAAAATCCGGCGATTTGAGCCCGGATCTTGGGATTTTCGAAGGCGTTGAGGACGATCCAAGGCCTAGCTGCTTGGATCTAAGCTGCGTTTGCTCCGGTAGGGATCCTACCGACATCTCTCTTCGGGGTTTTGAGTTTTCCGGTTTGATCTGTGGTTTATTGCTTAGATTTGCGTATATAGTTGTTGGTTTTCTGTGTTTTTGCCGGTTTTAGACTCGTGGGGTTCTGATCTATCAGATCCCAGAGTTTCATGAAGTTTGGATGAGTTTTCCGGCGGTATTCCTCGTCGGAAGTACGCCGGAGAACCCATCGGGATCGATCCTCTTTGAGGAAGGATCGATCCTGTGAGCCCGCTGGGTCTACCGTGAGACAAGATGCCTGCGCCTGGAGGGCGGGACTGAGTCGGGTAGCCGGGTAAGCAATCCCACAACGCCTGGGTATGGTCCGGGGATCGATATAAGTATATAGTAAGCCCTTAATAGACACAACGCGTTTTAAAGCCGTGCTGGTAATGAACCGCAGAAAAACTCCAGTGTTAAGCGTGCTTGGGCTGGAGTAGGTTTGGGAGGGGTGACCTCCCGGGAAGTCCGATCGATCGGTGGGTTGATCGATCGATCGGCTGCGGTGAGCCAAAAGCGGACAATATTGTGTCTGGTGGGGCCCTCGGGTGGATCCTGGTCGGACCGGGAGCCCGCGGGCCGGGGCGTTACAGTATGGTATCAGAGCCGGAGCCGGAAATTGTGCCAGCGAGGACGCTGGGCCTCCAAGGGGGGTGGATTGTGAGCCCGCTGGGTCTACCGTGAGACAAGATGCCTGCGCCTGGAGGGCGGGGCTGAGTCGGGTAGCCGGGTAAGCAATCCCACAACGCCTGGGTATGGTCCGGGGTTCGATATAAGTATATAGTAAGCCCTTAATAGACACAACGCGTTTTAAAGCCGTGCTGGTAATGAACCGCAGAAAAACACCAGTGTTAAGCGTGCTTGGGCTGGAGTAGGTTTGGGAGGGGTGACCTCCCGGGAAGTCCGATCGATCGGTGGGTTGATCGATCGATCGGCTGCGGTGAGCCAAAAGCGGACAATATTGTGTCTGGTGGGGGCCCTAGGGTGGATCCTGGTCGGACCGGGAGCCCGCGGGCCGGGGCGTTACAGATCCCCTTTGGTGAGTCATGCCCAGCCCGTGCGGGATCGATTCTCCTGGAGGGAGAGATCGATCCTTTGGTGGCTGGGGGACGACGGGTCTCTGGTTACAAGAGGATCGATCCTCTTGATGAGAAGGATCGATCTCTTTGGTTCACAGAGACGAGTATTCCCTAAGTACTGAAGGGATCGATCCTCTTGATGAGAAGGATCGATCCTTTAGTGGCTGAAGGGTGTTTTAAGTGGCTTTTGCCCGCGGGGCTTTGTATGACAGTTTTCCTTACTATCTTGTATCTTGTACATATGATTAAGCATGTTAGCCCTATAATAGGGCAGTAGTGAACCGGGAGAGTGATGACTCCCGGGATGTTTAGAATAAACGGGCGGGTAGCCCTACAGCTTTCCATAGCCTTGCATGCCGGTGTGCGCCGAGGGCCTTATCTGCTATATCTGTAAGCTGTTGTTTGCGGGGCTGTTTCCCGGTGCAGGTGTTGTGGTGAACTGCTGGCAGCTGGTGGTGGTACCACTGCAGCAGTTCCCTAGACCTTACTTTAATCGCTCACCACCCCGGGCTGGCAGGGTGCCGTGCCCAGACCTTCTTTGATATATCATCACATCCTGTTGCATGCTTACATGTTTTATTCTACGCATGTTCATAGCATGCATTGTGTTGTGCACTAGTTGCATCTGTTTAGGGCGTTGCCAATCCGGGGCTTCCGGGTAGCCCGGATCTATCTCTTAGGACCGTGCGGGTAGCTTGGTCCAGGACTCGATTTGTAGTATTCAGTCTTTTCGATGATAGGGTTAGTTGGACATGAATACTGTTGTGCTTGATGTTTAGAGGTCGTGTCGGCCTTGAGCCAAGTCGTGGTGTAGCCGGTACCCAATCCTTCTAGAACTCTTGGGTGGCAGGTGTGACTACCCAGCGGTGCTACCCGCCGACAGTGCCCAGGATCCTGTCGTGAGTTGGCAGTGCTGTTTTCCTGTCTGACTGAGTGTGACCCAGTGTGTGACCAGTTCGCTGGAAGACCACGACTGGGGCACTCAGGGGTATCCGGTGGGGTTATGGGACCCCTGTGATACACCTAGGCTTTGCTTGGGGACGACACTGTTGTGTTCCCTTCCTTTGTGAGTGTCTTAGTGTAGTGTCCCTGCTGAGCTTAGTGCTCACTCCTAACCGGGCTGCGTTTTGCAGGTGCTGGCGCTAGCTCTTCTTCGGTTGCCCCTACCGGGCAGGTGTTCGGTGACGTGGCGGCGTCTGGCGGAGCTTGAGGAGCTGTGATCTGTCCGTGTACACCTTGGTTAGATAGTCTCCTACGGGAGCGATTTTGTATAACATTCCCTGTTTGAGGATTTGTACTATATCCCAGCTTTGTGTGTTGAGCTTTATAATTGTTGTATAATACAGGATGATTATGCTTATTAGGGTAACCACTAGGATTAGAGGGAAACCTTGCCAAATTTCCGCAGTAGGTTAAGTTCCGGTTCGCGTCGCCAGGCCCGGTTGGGCCTACGCGGGTCGGGGCGCGACAACTTGGTATCAGAGCATAGGCTATAGATCCCAGGGTGTTAGGATCAGGTTTCGGTTGAGCTGAGCGTGGACTGGGATAGTTCTAGGTCTAGAACATCGTTGCATGCTCTCTTTGTGATGTGAATGTCTTCCGCTTTATTGAAATGTTGTTTGTTCGTCGTTCTGACGAGTGGCAACTCGTTTGTTGTTGGTGATCGTGCAGATGTCGGGAGCTCGCGTCCGACCTCCGGTTGCCGGTCGAGTTGGGGCACGACCTGGTCGACCCGCCCGACCAGACGGGACGGTTCCTGTCAGGGTGGTCCGGGCTAGACGCACTGTACCATCACCAGCGACGGTTTCGGTCGCGCAGGCGGAGGTCTTCCTCGCCGAGGAGGAGGCCCCCGTTCGTGCCGGCGGACAGGCCTCGGTGGCCATCTCAATGGCTTTCCAGCGGCTGAACCCTCCTAGGTTCAGTGGTAGGACTGGAGACCCGACTGCAGCGGACGAGTGGCTTGACGGAGTCATGTGCGTCCTAGAGGCTCTCTTCGTCGAGGATAACCGGGTTCGGGTCACCCTCGCAGCGTTCCAGCTTGACGGCGAGGCACGCGACTGGTGGCGCACTGTCCGGCACACCAGTGGCGGAGAGTTGCCGCTGTGGGAGGAGTTCAGGGCGATGTTCCTAGACGTGCACTTTCCAGCTAGTGCGCGTGACGCCCTGACCCGCGAGTACCAGTCCCTTCTGCAGGGTACTCGCACAGTTCAACAGTACGCCTCCAGGTTTACCCAGCTTGTCCGTTTTGCGGGGGCAGTTGCAGCAGACCCCGTAGCCAGGGTGCGGCAGTTCGAGTGGGGACTCAGGCCAGAGATCCGGCGGCAGACCAGCTCACACTGCTTCCAGGCGTACCCGGCGATCCTGAACTGCGCCTTGTCAGTGGAGGCGCAGTTGTGGGATGACAGGTATCGGGCAGTTCCACCGGTACCTCCCACCAGCGCACAGCAGCGACCCCAGGGCAGGGGTGGGTTCGGTAGGGGACAACAGCGGCGTCCGCGGTCTTTTCAGCAGCCCCGTACTTACTGGCAGCCGGGCCATCTGGGCAGGCTTCGTCAGGGGGGAGCCAGGGTCAGTCGCCTGATGGCACGTCAGGCCCGTGTTTTCTCTGCGGGCAGCTAGGGCACTTCCGTAGAGACTGTCCCCAGCGAGGAGCGCGAGGCGCAGTGCCGCAGGGCAGTAGAGGCGGAGGGTCCGGTGCTTGGCAGGGGAGCAGTAGCGGGCGCGGATCAGGGGCGGGACCGGGGCGTCCCAGGGGCGGAGTCGGCCGACGGGGGCAGGTGTTTGCCCTCCCAGTGCGTGAGCAGCGAGACACCGTGCAGTTGTACCAGCCGCCACCGCAGTACCAGCAGCCGTTGCAGTATCAGCAGCCGTTGCAGTTCCAGCAGCCGTTGCAGTACCAGCAGCCGTTGCAGTACCAGCAGCCGTTGCAGTTCCAGCAGCCGTTGCAGTGTCAGCAGCAGTTGCAGTACCACCAGCCTCAGCAGTACCAGCAGACCGCAGCAGAGCCGTCCGTCCTCAGAGGTATCTTTCAGCTTTCTAGTTCTTTGGTAGATGTGCTGATAGACTCTGGGGCGTCTCATTCCTACATTGCTAGCATGTGCATGGCATCGCTAGGATTAGAGACGAGTCGGCTAGGGGTGGCACAGTCTGTAGACTCACCGATCGGCGGGATGGTCAGGTTGGACCGGGTCTGCCGATCTTGTTCCTTGGAGGTTGGAGGCCTCCGGGTCTGTCTAGACCTGCGGGTGCTAGACATGACCGGCTTTGACGTGATACTCGGTATGGACTGGTTGGCAGCATACCGGGCCGTCATCGACTGTGGTCACCGGAGGGTGGTTGCTTGGACACCCGACGGGACACGGTTTGTGCTGTTGGGGGATCGGTTCTCCACCGATTCCTTTGCTTGTGGTGTGGGAAGGCGTGGCAGCGAGCTTTCAGCCTTGTTGGCCAGCCTGTCCCTGTCCGGTTCTGATGGAGTGCAGCAGCAGTGCAGTTTTCCGAGGATCGTGTGCGACTTTGCGGACGTGTTCCCCGAGGTGTTGCCAGGGCTTCCACCGTCCAGAGAGGTCGACTTCGAGATCGACCTAGTACCAGGTACCGCACCGATCTCTCTTCCGGCTTTCAGGATGGCACCAGCAGAGCAGAGCGAGCTGAGGACCCAGTTAGATGAGCTGACCAGCAGAGGCTTCATCCATCCCAGCATGTCTCCCTGGGGGGCGCCAGTGTTGTTCGCAAAGAACAAGGATGGTACCCTTCGACTTTGCATAGACTACAGGCGGCTCAACAGGGTGACGGTGAAGAATAGGTATCCGATGCCGCGAATCGACGACCTGTTTGACCAGCTTCGAGGAACTTCAGTGTTCTCGAAGATCGACCTCCGCACTGGCTACCACCAGTTGAGGGTTTGGGATTGCGACATCCCGAAGACGGCATTTCGGACTCGGTACGGCCTGTACGAGTTCGTGGTAATGCCGTTTGGGCTGACGAACGCACCAGCAGCGTTCATGGATCTCATGCAGAGGATCTTCTGGCCTTTTCTAGACGAGTTCGTGGTGGTCTTCGTCGTCGACATCCTTATCTATTCCCGGTCAGAGGAGGAGCACGAGCGGCACTTGGCGACAGTGTTGCAGCTACTTCGGAGGCATCGGCTCTTTGCCAAGGCCTCCAAGTGCGAGTTCTGGCTTGCACAGGTGGGATTCCTTGGACACGTGGTGTCGGCAGCAGGGATCTCAGTTGACCCCGCCAAGGTCGAGGCCGTGGTACAGTTGCAGAGACCGAGGACAGTGTTCGAGGTCCGCAGTTTTCTGGGCTTGGCGGGCTACTACAGACGGTTCGTGCGGGACTTCTCCAGAGTCGCCGGACCGTTGACCAGACTGACACAGAAGGCCGTCCCGTTCGTGTGGGATGATGCTTGTGAGCAGGCTTTCGTGCAGCTAAGGACCAGGTTGACCAGTGCACCGGATCTAATCGTCCCCGAGCGAGGCGTGGGTTACAGTGTCTACTGCGACGCCAGCGGTGAGGGTTTCGGGTGTGTCCTTATGCAGGAGGGGCACGTAGTTTCCTATGGTTCTCGCCAGCTGAAGAACCATGAGACGAACTACCCGACCCACGACTTGGAGCTAGCAGCAGTGGTCTTCGCCCTGAAGACCTGGCGGCACTACCTCTATGGCGAGAAGTTCTCAGTCTTCTCGGACCATAAGAGTTTGAGGCACGTTTTCACCCAACGTGACCTCAACCTGAGGCAGCGACGCTGGATGGAGCTACTGGAGGACTACGACTTCGAGTTGCATTACCATCCTGGTAAGGCAAACGTTGTCGCAGACGCGCTGAGCAGGCAGGTGAGAGACACCAGAGCAGCAGTTGCAGGGTTGTCAGCGCGGCAGTGGCAGGCACTCGTGACAGCAGGCCAGTTGGGGCTAGAGTTCGAGGATCGGGGATCCAGCAGCTTCCTCGATGCAGTGCAGAGCATGCCAGCGGTACTGACCAGGGTGGTAGAGGCGCAGCGCAGCGACGCAGAGCTCGAGGAGTTACGCACCTCAGCGGGCACAGAGGGCACAGACGGAGACTGGGCAGTATCTCCAGACGGAGGGCTACGGTTCCGAGGCAGAGTAGCGGTTCCAGCAGACCCAGTTCTTCGTGACGACGTCCTGCGAGAGTTCCATCACTCTCGCTTTGCAGTTCTTCCCGGCGGCACCAAGATGTACCAGGATCTTCGGCGACAGTTCTGGTGGCGCGGGATGAAGAGGGCAGTGACGGAGTTCGTATCGCGCTGCCTTACCTGTCAGAAGGTCAAGGCAGAGCACCAGCGAACTCCGGGGTTACTACAGCCGCTTCCACTAGCTGAGTGGAAGTGGGAGCACATCACGATGGACTTCGTGACCGGACTACCGAGGTCTCCTAGGGGGAATGATGCGATTTGGGTCATCGTTGATCGATTGACCAAATCAGCGCACTTCCTGCCTATGCGGGTGACAGACACGTCTGACAGGTTGGCCGGTTTGTACGTCAGAGAGGTAGTCAGACTACACGGAGTGCCAGTATCTATCGTGTCAGACCGAGACCCCAGGTTCACTAGCAGGATCTGGCGAGGCTTTCAGGAGGCTGTCGGCACACTCCTGACGTTCAGTACAGCGTTCCATCCGCAGACCGACGGGCAGTCAGAGCGGACGATCCAGATCTTGGAGGACATGCTGCGAGCATGTGTCCTCAACGCAGGAGGCAGCTGGGAGGAGCACGTTCCCTTGGTGGAGTTCGCCTACAACAACAGCTACCAATCCAGTCTTGGAGTAGCACCTTTCGAGGCGTTGTACGGTAGGCCGTGTCGTTCCCCAGTTTGCTGGACAGAGGTTGGAGAGGTTTCACTCACCGGTCCAGACATCGTCAGGAGGTCGTCAGAGAGGTTAGTACAGATCAGGCAGAGGCTTCTGACGGCTCAGAGTCGGCAGAAGAGCTATGCAGATCGGAGGCGACGACCGCTTGAGTTCGCAGTTGGCGACAGTGTGTTCCTGAGGGCAGCACCGTACAGAGGGTCTGTTAGGTTTGGCAGCAGGGGCAAGTTGGCTCCGAGGTTCGTCGGACCGTTCGAGATCCTAGAGAGGGTCGGCGAGGTAGCTTACCGCCTTGATCTTCCTTAGCACATGTCAGCTGTGCACCCGACTTTCCACGTGTCGATGCTGAGGAAGTATCACCCAGACCCGTCTCATGTCGTCAGAGTGGATGACATCGAGCTTGAGGCAGACGCGACTTTTGTTGAGCAGCCAGTTTGCGTACTTGACCAGAGGGATCAGGTCTTACGGGGCAAGACGATTCCCTTGGTCAAGGTACTGTGGAGGCACAGAGGCGTCGAGGAGATGACTTGGGAGCGCGAGACGCGCATGCGGCAGGAGTATCCGCATCTGTTTTCTTCTCAAGGTACCTTTTGTCTTGTCTGCTTGTGTAGCTTTCCTTTGTTCCGAGCCCTACCTTTATCGAATCTCGGGACGAGATTTCTTTTAAGGGTAATAGGATGTGAGGACCCGTCCCTCCCCTCCTGTGGCTCGTTGTGGACCGCAAGGGCAATTTAGTAAATTGCACCTTGTCGGCTAGTTCCACACTCGCGCTTGTACACACACTGACCATGTTTGTGGTAATGTTTGCTTAGGATGGTTAGTGGAACCCGGGATCGAAAGATCCGGACTTAGGCTTGAATTCTCGCCTAAGTTTAGCTTTCAGCACAAAAAGGATCGATCCTCTCTAGCTAAGAGATCGATCCTCTCGTGCCAGAAAGTCAAGTGAGATCGTCATGAGGTGATCGATCCTTCCTTTGGTAAGGATCGATCCTTCATAGGTTGGTTCGTTTGCCTATAAAGCAGACGAACCTTCTTCTTTGAAATCCTTTTGAAAATCCGGCGATTTGAGCTCGGATCTTGGGATTTTCGAAGGCGTTGAGGACGATCCAAGGCCTAGCTGCTTGGATCTAAGCTGCGTTTGCTCCGGTAGGGATCCTACCGACATCTCTCTTCGGGGTTTTGAGTTTTCCGGTTTGATCTGTCGTTTATTGCTTAGATCTGCGTATATAGTTGTTGGTTTTCTGTGTTTTTGCCGATTTTAGACTCGTGGGGTTCTGATCTATCAGATCCCAGAGTTTCATGAAGTTTGGATGAGTTTTCCGGCGGTATTCCTCGTCGGAAGTACGCCGGAGAACCCATCGGGATCGATCCTCTTTGAGGAAGGATCGATCCCCTTTGGTGAGTCATGCCCAGCCCGTGCGGGATCGATTCTCCTGGAGGGAGAGATCGATCCTTTGGTGGCTGGGGGACGACGGGTCTCTGGTTACAAGAGGATCGATCCTCTTGATGAGAAGGATCGATCTCTTTGGTTCACAGAGACGAGTTTTCCCTAAGTACTGAAGGGATCGATCCTCTTGATGAGAAGGATCGATCCTTTAGTGGCTGAAGGGTGTTCTAAGTGGCTTTTGCCCGCGGGGCTTTGTATGACAGTTTTCCTTACTGTCTTGATATCTTGTACATATGATTAAGCATGTTAGCCCTATAATAGGGCAGTGGTGAACCGGGAGAGTGATGACTCCCGGGATGTTTAGAATAAACGGGCGGGTAGCCCTACAGCTTTCCATAGCCTTGCATGCCGGCGTGCGCCGAGGGCCTTATCTGCTATATCTGTAAGCTGTTGTTTGCGGGGCTGTTTCCCGGTGCAGGTGTTGTGGTGAACTGCTGGCAGCTGGTGGTGGTACCACTGCAGCAGTTTCCTAGACCTTACTTTAATCGCTCACCACTCCGGGCCGGCAGGGTGCCGTGCCCAGACCTTCTTTGATATATCATCACATCCTGTTGCATGCTTACATGTTTTATTCTGCGCATGTTCATAGCATGCATTGTGTTGTGCACTAGTTGCATCTGTTTAAGGCGTTGCCGATCCGGGGCTTCGGGGTAGCCCGGATCTATCTCTTAGGACCGTGCGGGTAGCTTGTTCCAGGACTCGATTTGTAGTATTCAATCTTTTCGATGATAGGGTTAGTTGGACATGAATACTGTTGTGCTTGATGTTTAGAGGTCGTGTCGGCCTTGAGCCAAGTCGTGGTGTAGCCGGTACCCAATCCTTCTAGAACTCTTGGGTGGCAGGTGTGACTATCCAGCGGTGCTACCCGCCGACAGTGCCCAGGATCCTGTCGTGAGTTGGCAGTGCCGTTTTCCTGTCTGACTGAGTGTGACCCAGTGTGTGACCAGTTCGCTGGAAGACCACGACTGGGGCACTCAGGGGTATCCGGTGGGGTTATGGGACCCCTGTGATACACCTAGGCTTTGCTTGGGGACGACACTGTTGTGTTCCCTTCCTTTGTGAGTTTCGTAGTGTAGTGTCCCTACTGAGCTTAGTGCTCACTCCTACCCGGGCTGCGTTTTGCAGGTGCTGGCGCTAGCTCTTCTTCAGTTGCCCCTACTGGGCAGGTGTTCGGTGACGTGGCGGCGTCTGGCGGAGCTTGAGGAGCTGTGATCTGTCCGTGTACACCTTGGTTAGATAGTCTCCTACGGGAGCGATTTTGTATAACATTCCCTGTTTGAGGATTTGTACTATATCCCAGCTTTGTGTGTTGAGCTTTATAATTGTTGTATAATACAGGATGATTATGCTTATTAGGGTAACCACTACGATTAGAGGGAAACCTCGCCAAATTTCCGCAGTAGGTTAAGTCCTGGTTCGCGTCGCCCGGCCCGGTTTGGCCTACGCGGGTCGGGGCGCGACAGTCAGTGTATGCACACGCGGGTGTGAAACTAGCCGACAATGCGCAATTTACCAAATTACCCTTGCGGTCTACGACGACCCACAGTAGTAGAGGGACGGGTCCTCACACTGCTGGTGCCATCCTGAAAGCTGGGAGAGAAATCGGTGTGATACCTGGTACTAGGTCGATCTCAAAATCGACCTCTCTGGACGGTGGAAGCCCTGGCGATACCTCGGGAAACACGTCTGCAAAGTCACACACATTCCGGGGAAAGCTGCTCTACTGCACTCCCTCGGAACCAAACAGGGATAGGCTGGCCAGCAAGGCTGAAAGCTCATCGCAACGCCTTCCCACACCACAAGCAAAGGAATCGGCTGAAAACCGATCCCCCAATAACACAAACCGTGTCTCGTCGGGTGTCTAAGCGACCATCCTCCGGCGACCACAGTCGATGATGGCTCGGTATGCCGCTAACCAGTCCATATCGAGTATCACATCAAAGCCGGTCATGTCTAGCACCCGCAGGACTAGACAGACACAGAGGCCTCCAACATCCAACGAACAAGACTGGCAGACCCGGTCTACCCTGACTGTCCCGCCGATCGGTGAGTCTACTGACTATGTCACCTCTAGCCAACTTGTCTCTAATCCTAACGACGCCACACACATGCTAGCAATATAGGAATGAGACGCCCCGGAATTTATCAGCATATCTACTAAAGAACTAGAAAGCTGAAAGATACCTTGGAGTACAGATGGCTCTATTGTTGGCTGCTAGTATTGCGGTGGCTGCTGGTACAGTTGAATGGTGTCCGGCTGCTCATGGGCTGGGAGGGCAAACACACGCCCTAGCTAGCCGCCTCCACCTCTGGAGTGACTTGGTCCAGCCCCTGATCCGCGCCCACCACTGCTACCCTACCAATCACTGGACCCTCCGCCTCTACTGCCCTGCGGCATAGCCCCCCGCACTCCTCGCAGGTGACAGTCTCTACGGAAGCGTCCCAGCTGCCCGCACTGGAAGCACGTGACTGACGCACCATCAAGCTGTTGACCCTGGCCTCCCCCTGACGGAGCCTGCCCAGACGGCCCGGCCGTCAAGAGAAACTGGCCCGTTGGACTCGGCAACTGCGGCTAAAACTGCTGTGGGCGTTGCGACTGCTGCTGGAAGAGTCTTTATGGTGTGCTGGTAGAGGATGCCAGTGGAACTGCCTGGCACCTCTCATCCTGCAACTGCGCCTCCACTACTAAGGCGCAGTTCAGAACTGTTGGGTACGTCTGGAAGCAGTGGGAACATGTCTGTCGCCTGATCTCTGGCTGGAGCCCCCACTCAAATTGTCGTGCCCTGGCTGTCGGATCTGTTGCCACTGCCCCCGTAAAATGGACCAGATGTATGAACCGAGTGGCATATAGTTAAACATAGCGAGTACCCTACAGAAGGGACTGGTACTCGCGGGACAGTGAGTCACGCGTACTCTCCGGGAAGTACGCGTCCAAACACAACACCCTGAACTCCTCCCACAGCTGTTCCACTCCATCACCGGTGTGCTGGGCGGGGCACCACAAGTCAAGGGCATCCTTGTCGAACTGAAACGCCGCGAGGGTGACCCGGATCCAGTGATCCTCGACGAAGAGAGCATCCAGGACACGCGTAACTCCCCTGAGCCAGCCGTCCACTGTAGTCGGATCTCCAGTCTCACCACTGAACCTCAGTGGGTTCAACCGCTGGAAATCCATCATGACCGCCGCAGCATCCCGCCTGTCGACAGGAGCGAGGACCCTCTCCTCGGCGAGAAAGGCCTCCTCCCTTGCAACTGAAACCGTCCCTGGTGATGGCTCATTCCGCCTAGCTCTGACCTCCCTGACAGGTGCCACCCTGTCTGGTCAGGCGGGTCGACCATGTCGTGCCCCACCCCGACCAACAACCGAAGGTCGGCCTCGAGCTCCCGACATCTGCGCAATCACCAATGACAAACAAGCGTCCAGTCGTCAGAGACCGTAAAACAAACAACACAACGAAAAAGTGAAAAGCATAACACATCACAGAAGAACATGCATGGATGTTCTAGACATAGAACTATCCCATCCCACGCTCAATCTCAACCGAATCCTGATCCTATCCTTAGGACCTACAGCCCGAGTGGGGATAAAGTCCTGTTTGGGTGCTATCCCGGATAAGGGCAGCCAATCCCGACTGCCCTTATCCAGTATCAAACAGGGCCTTAAAGTCCAATTCCCACCCCAAAATTTGTTATAAATATAGGACATTTATCCCCCCAAAATCAGTGCAAAAAGCTTAAAACTAACAAAAAACAGAAATTATTATTGAGAATCTCATCATGGAGTAAATGATGGGGTCCGGGCCCGGGAGATGCACCACATGGTAGAGGTGTTTGGATGGCTATAGTGGCCATTCAAAACCCTTCAAATAAAGGACTCCACGTGGAATCTCCATCCGGCCGGAGGTGTTTCCATCTTGCGGATGAGTTGCAAATTATTTATTCCCAGCCTGGCACATACCGAAGAATGTGATTAGACCTCGAGAATATATATATGATGATAAAAGAATCTCAGAAGAAGACAAATGTTAGTCATAAGAGCTCATGGGAAGACGATGGATTTTCAGAGCCTTTAAGGAAAGATGATCGCTAGCCTTGCAGGAGAGATAAAGATCAAAGGAAATCCGAGGCCACCCGGCCTCGGGACTCTCCTCCGATGCATAAGTCAGGATTTAAGAATCCATAATAGTATTTCGTTAGAGTTTCGGAGTCGAGAAAAAATAGTGTACTTGTGAACGACGAGTGATGCTCTACTTATAGGCAGAGGGGAGTCCAATGGATACGTCTTGGAGATTCTGACAACACCTGTGATTTCGTTATGATCTCACGTGATCTTGAAGGTTATTAGCCGTAGGATATTAACGGTCACCGATCTCCATATATATATATATATATATATATATATATATATATATATATATATATATATATATATATATATTTATAACACCAAAGTCTTCCTTTTTAAACCGCTTTCATAACGGTAGAATACTCGGATTCCACGCGGATTGCTATGATCGTGGTTGATCATCCAACGATATCTTATATCATCTATTCCAAGATGCGTCATGCACTATCACGAGCTCCTCACTCCCTACCTGAGTTGAGATTCTTGATATGATGCATGACATGGACCCCAACTTCGTGGCATGGACAGTTGAGGCATGGTCAAATATGGCATTATCATAAGCCCCCCCACTCCTAGCCTGAGTTGAGAAGCAGCTTGGGGTGGGAGTAAGATAGTTGTTTCTTTTTCTTCATTGTAATGATCTCGAACTTGGTCAAGATCGAGTGCTTGACGAGGCAAAGGCTTTATGAACTCATCTCGATTTTGCTCGAGATTGAGTGCTTGACGAGGCCATGGCTTTATAAACCGATGTCGAATTTGGTCGAAATCGAGTGCTTTGCGAGGCCAAGGCTTTATGAACTGATCTTGATTTTCGCTGAAAATCGAGTGCTTGGCGAGGCCATGGCTTTATGAACTGATCCTAATTTTGTTTGAAATCGAGTGCTTGGCGAGGCCAAGGCTTTATAAACCGATCTCGATTTTACTCGAGATCGAGTGCCTGGCGAGGCCAAGACTTTCTGAACTAATCTCGATTTTGATCGAGATTGAGTGCTTGATGAGGCCAAAGCTTCATAAACTGATCTCGAGCTTGGTCGAAATCGAGTGCTTGGCGAGGCCAAGACTTTATAAACTCATCTAGAGTTTGGTCAAAATTGAGTGCTTGGCGAGGCCTAGGCTTTATAAACTGATCTTGAGCTTGGTCGAGATCGAATGCTTGGCAAGCCCAAGGCTTTATAAACTGATCACGAGTTTGGTCGAGATCGAGTGCTTGGCAAGGCCAAGGCTTCATAAATTGATCTTGAGCTTGGTGAAATCGAGTGTTTGACGAGACCAAGGCTTCATAAACTGATCTCGAGTTTAGTCGAAATCGAGTGCTTGGCGAGGCCAATGCTTTATAAATTGATCTCGAGCTTAGTCAAGATCGAGTGCTTGGTGAGACCAAGAATTTATAAACTGATCTCGAGCTTGGTCGAGATCGAGTGCTTGGTGAGGCCAAGGCTTCATAAACTGATCTCGAGCTTAGTCGACATCGAGTGCTTGACGAGGCCAAGGCTTTATAAACTGATCTTGAGCTTGGTCGGGATGGAGTGATTGACGAGGTCAAGGCTTTTGAGGCTGATCTCGAGCTTAGTCGAGATCAAATGCTTGGCGAGGCCAAGGCTTTATAAACTGATCTCGAGCTTGGTCGAGATCAAGTGCTTGACAAGGCCAAGGCTTTATAAACTGATCTCAAGCTTGGTCGAGATCGAATGCTTGGCGATATGCTTTACGTATACCCAGAACTTGGAAGACTCGTCCCTTTGAAAGGTAGCTTTCTATGGGGTAAACATATAGGCGTTAGGGATTAGCAGTCAACATATGCATGTTCTACCCATTACCTCTCCTACAACTTTCTCAAGCTCCAGCATGGCATCAATGCTCCCATCCTAGGCCTTTTAAACCAAAGCTTCGATGGTGTCACGTACTCTTGCTCATGTTGTCGAGCTTCACTGCCACAATTCGAGTGGGGTATGACGAAATTACCGACCTCATTGCAGAAATACGCAAAGGACCCGCCGACTACTAGTACATTGATAGCGAACCCAACATAGATGGAGAGCATAGCTACAAGGCCAAAGATGACGTAGGAAACGATGATAGGCGAGCTAGCGTGGAGGTGGGCCTCCTTGCTTATGAGCACGAAGATGCTAGCGAGGGCGCACATGTAGTGGCAAAGCTCCGGAATGACTACTCCGTGAAGAGGTCATCCTTGGTATGATGGAGGATGTAATGAAGCGCTGGCGCTCCATTACATCATCCATTTTACCATCGACACTAGTGCTGGTTGTCGACTTCATTATTTGGAAGGTGATGATTGTGCATCTGGGCAGCGACGGCGTGGCGTGATACTGGTCGTGAGCTTGATGTGAAAACCAGTGCAGGCCAGATATCATCGGAAGAAGACTGCGGCTGCGCACGAGAGAAGATGGCATAGGGGAAGCTGATTGGAGGTGTGCGTCGCGGCAGTAGGCGGCAACAACGTCGCAGTGTTCTGGGCAGTGTTCGTGTGCAGAAATGTCACTCTCCGGCCTAAATGTCATAAGGCAGCAGATCTCTTCACCGGAGCAACATGTGTCTTCACATGAGAAAGAAGGAAGAAGGGTTGGAGCCCTTGTCCGACGTTGCATCCTTCTTGCCGGAGAAAGAGGAGATCAGCTGCAGAGCTCGTCGGGCTTGGCTGAGGGAGGTATCTATAGCGAGGTGGAGAAGGTTGAGGTCGTTACTAGACTAGTCCTCGCTAGAGATGAAGAGATATGGCAGGATCAAGTGGTGTTCTTTGGCGGAGCTTCAAAGAGAGATTGCTTTGGAGGGCGGCCATCATCGACGGGGATGAAGGAGCTCGGCGGCGGCCTGGTATGAGGGCGGATCTGGTGGAGGCCGACGGAGGCGGTGTTAGCGTTTGGCACCGGGGGCCAATCAAGCAAAGGACGACGTCAAGCCAGCGGAGATAGAGGAACTAGGCGCTCGATGAGCTTGGCGCTCGGCTTCGTGCAGGGAAAAAAGGAGAGGGAAATGACATGAAGTCCGTCGTCGCTGGAGAAGATTTCGTGGAGGCTGGAGGAGAGCTAGGCCAAGCTCGTCGGTGCCGGAAGCGGAGAAGAAGGATCCCAAGGTCGTTGAAAGCTTGGAGTCGGCGCTGATCTGGGCCAGAGACGAGCTACCAGAGAAGAAAGAGAGATCGGAGAAGGAAGAATAGAGAGGCTGGCACCGAGAGAGATGTGATCTTTCTGGTGAGAGAGATCATAGTCAGGGGAGTGTCACCCTAGCGTCGAAGCTGGTGGTGTCCGAGCTTCACGTTGGAGCTGAGCAAGCACCTTGATCTGACCTCTATCGTCGTTGAAGAGTGGCGGCAAGAGTGGAGGAGTCTGGCTGGAACACGGGAAATATAGGTTAGAACAGGGGAACGCGTCGACTGACACCCTCACCATAGATGTGGGACGTGTGGCGAGCGGAGAGGACGGTGATGTCGTTGGATCGTTGGCTTGGGATGAAGGCGACGGTGGGTGTGACGACCCGCTCATCTAACCTAGCTCGACCGTGTAGGTCGGGGCCGTGCCCTGTTGGCCTGTTTCCGCGTAGAGCGTGATCTGTCTGATTGCATTGTTGCTTTTGGACCCCAAGGGCAATTTGGTAAATTGCACATTGGTGGTTGCTTTCACACATGCGTAGTGCACACACAGCTCTATGATTGTTATTTGTGCTTCTTAGAACCTTAGCCGAACATGGGATCGAAAGATCTAAGTTTGGACTCGTGGAAGCTGTATTTAGGACAGTTGTCAGCGAAAACCAATCGATCGCTCCAGGTAGCGATCGGTCGGATTTGAGGTCGGCACCGCCTTTGACGTGTTTTGATAAGGACGCGAACCGACCTATTCTGATCGATTGCTCAGGGACCGACCGATCGGACTCGAGTCTATAAGAGACCCGCGAACCGCCCTGTTTTCTTTTTTCTTCTTCTTTCTTCTTCTCTCCTTTGATTCGCGAGGAGGGCTTGTTGCGGAGGTTTGGAGAGTTCTCCAGCAAGTGGGGGAGCAGTTCTAAATCTCCTCTACACTGTTTAATCAAGGATTAAACCTAGATTAAGCGTAGTTAGGTAGGATTCTTCATTTAGGCTTATTTATGTGTTCTTGCTTAATTGAATGCATGTTTCTTCAATTAAACTATGCTAGATGATGCTCCTAGCTGTGTTTAATATCTCATTAAAGTTTGGAATGATTTGATTTGGTAATATTGTATCATTACCTTTTGGTTTAATATTGAATATTACAGCTCTAGCCCAAGATTAATTGTTATATAAATGCGTCACAAATGGATTGAATAGATTAGGAACCCTCACGCGCCCGAACTGGATGGATTTTCTTGGTCGGGGTGTGACAACTTGGTATCAGAGCAGGTTGTAGGTCCCAAGGATAGGATTAGGCTTGCGGGTAAGGTTTGAGTGTGGGTTGGGATAGTTCTAAGGTTGGTATATCCCTGCATGTTTTATTTACGCTCGTGTGTGATATGTTTTCGCTTTATTGATTGATGTTTGTTTTGGTTTTTCATGAGTAGATTCTTGTGTCTCTGATGGTTGTGTAGATGGTAGGGTAGCTTCACGGTTCTCCCGTGAGCGTCCGACTCAGGTCGCGCGATGAGCGCGCCGCCCACCGACCATAGAGGCCGAGAGGCGTCAGCACCGGACACCTACACCAGTACCAAAGGCAGCTTCTGTTCATGGCAACGGGCTGGGGGAAGCTTCCTCCCGTGGTAGGGAAGCTCACCCTCCCGTTGTTGGGCGGTCCTTGACGTCAGAGATTCTTGACTTTCGACGGCTGGACCCTCCCAGGTTCAGCGCCCGGAGTAGGGATCCGGCAGCGGCGAACGAGTGGCTAAAGGAGGTCACTCGTGTGCTCGAACTCCTGTTTGGCGAGGATGACCCTCTCCGGGTCAAACTCGCTGCATTCTAGCTCGACGGGGATGCTTTGGACTGATGGCGCACCGCTTAGGCCACCAGGGTAGGAGGAGAACAGTTGTCATTGTCAGAGTTCTGTGTCACATTCCTCGACGCATACTTTCCCTATAGTACGGAGGTAGCCATGACCAAGGAGTACCTCACCCTCACCCAGGGTGTTCTCACAGTTCAAAAGTTCATCACCAAATTCACTCACCTAGCACGCTACGCTGCACTAGTGGCAGCTGACTCTACCGCTAGAGCCCATCAGTTTGAGAGGGGGCTCCGAGTAGACATCTTGAGACTGATTGCCGTGCAGGAGACCACATTCTCGGCGGTGTTGGGTGCTGCACTGACATTGGAGGGAAATTTCCAGGAGAGGCAGAGAGTAGTCCAGTCTGGTCGGCACCTTCTGTGAGTACCAGCGATGGAGAGTTGTCGTAGAGAGTTCAGGGTGGAGGAGGTCCTCAGAGGGAGGAGAGGTACACATGGCACCAATAGCAGTATCAAGCACCTCAGTACTAGTACCAGCAGCAGCAACCCTACCAGGGCGATCAGCCCTTGCTGACGACAGGACCCACTCAGCATGCTCCTTGGGGAGGAGGTCAGGGTCAGCAGCCAAAGCGCGGACCAGCATTGTGTTACCAGTGCCGATAGTCGGAGCACTTCCCTAGGGACTGTCTGCTGCTAGGCACACAGAGTGCGGTGCCGCAGGGAGGTCGAGGCGGAAGCCCTTGGTCTGGACAAGGGTAGAGGACAGAAGCTGGGAGAGGCAGAGGCATAGGAGACTACGGAGAACAGGTGTACACACTACCTGATCGAGAGTACCCAATCGAGGTTCAGCCATCTTACCTGCCTTACCAGCCCCAGCGGTTGCTTAGCAGACCCCATCAGGTAGTTTCCTTGTTGCGGGTGTTGATGCCCCTAGCTTGTAGCTTTGTTGGTGCAGGTAGGCCTAGCTTGTTTTCTTTTTCCCGGGCCTATCCTTATTTTGGGATGAAATTCTTTTAATGATGTTAGGCTGTAAAGACCCGCTCCTCTAACCTGGCTCGACCGCGTAGGTCGGTGCCGTGCCCTGTTGGCCTGTTGGCCTATTTCTGCGTCGAGCGTGATCTGTCTGATCGCATTGTTGCTTTTAGACCCCAAAGGAAATTTGGTAAATTACACCTTGGTGGTTGGTTTGACATCTGCGTAATGCACACACAGCTCTATGATTGTTATTTGTGCTTGTTAGAACCTTAGGCAAACTTGGGATCGAAAGATCTAAGTTCGGGCGCGCGGAAGCTGTCTTTAGGACAGCTGTCAGCCAAAACCAAGCGATCGCTCCAAGGACCGATCGGTCGGATTTGAGGTCGGCACCGCATTTGACGTGTCTGGATAAGGACGCGAACCGACCTATTCCGATCGATCGCTAAGGGAGAGACCGATCGGACTTGGGTCTATAAGAGACCCGTGAATCGCTGTGTTTTCTTATTTCTTCTTCTCTCCTTTGATTCGCGAGGAGGGCTTGTTGCAGAGGTTTGGAGGCTTCACCAGCAAGTAGGGGAGCAGCTCTAGATCTCCTCAACACTGTTTAATCAAGGATTAAACGTGGATTAAGCGTAGTTAGATAGGATTCTTCATTTAGGCTTGTTTATGTGTTCTTGCTTAATTGAATGCATGTTTCTTCAATTAAACTATGCTAGATGATGCTCCTAGGTGTATTTAATATCTGATTGAAGTTTGGAATGATTTGATTTGGTAGTATTGTATCATTACCTTTTGGTTTAATATTGAATATTACAGCTCTAGCCCCAGATTAATTGTTATATAAATGCACCACAGATGGATTTAATAGATTTGGAACCCTCACCCCCCGGACTGTATGGGTTTTCTGGGTCGGGGTGTAATAGCGGATGGCCTTCTTCAGATTGGATTTGAGCTCTCACCTGCGTCGCCGGACTGTCGGGAGGCGCCGTTCGCCACAATCTGGTGTTGATCGCGCGGAGTGTTGGGGACGTCGCTGGAAGAGATTTCACTGGATGTGTGGTGAGCTTGAGGCGATGGACGCCTGATCAAGATCTAGCCGGGCCGTTGGGGGGCAACTTTCAAAAGGATCCGGTGAAGCTCTTGTCGGGCCCTCGATCGCGCGGGATGTTGGAGATCGGGGGCATCGCCGGAGGAGATCTCGTTGGATGTGGGGATCGATGCGGTGGGCTCATGGCTGTACATGGTGGTGAGGGACAACCACCCTTGGGTATGATCAGAAGTCTCTCCGGCATCTTTGGGACTCCACGAGGAGGATTAGCTGGATGCTCTTCTACTACCCGAGCGCCCGAGAGAGTCATCGGTCGGTCCCTCTGTCCCTCGTCTATCGGCCAACCCCTTCTTCGCGCTCAGATTAACAGAAATCTCAGCCCCACGGTGGGCACTAGTTTGATGATGTACGGTTTGAAAAGAAGACATGTGTTAGTCGCAAGAGCTTCAGGGAAGATGATGGATCTTCGGTGCGTCGGGGAAGATGATCGCCAGCCCTGTAGGGGAGATAAATATCAAAGGAAATCCGAGGCCAGGTGACCTCGGGACTCTCCTCCGATGCCTAAGTCAGGATTCAAGATTTCGTTATAGTATTTCGTCAGAGTTTCGGGGCCGAGAAAAAAGTGTGTACCTGTGAACGATAGACGCTGCTCTATTTATAGGTAGAGGGGAGTCCAATGGATACATCTTGGAGATTCTGATAACGCCTGTGATCTCGTTAAGATCTCACGTGATCTTCAAGGTTGTTAGCCGCATGATATTAACGATAACCGGTCTCCATATATATCCGTATATATTTATAGCACCAAAGTCTTCCTTTTCAAACCGCTTCCATAACGGTAGGATACTCGGATTCCACGTGGATTGCAATGATCGTGGTTGATATCCAACAATATCTCCTACCATCTATTCCAAGATGCATCGTGCACTATCATGAGCCCCCCACTCCCCGCTTGAGTTGAGAATCTTGATATGATGCATGACATGGGCCCCAACTTCGTGGCATAGACTATTGAGGCATGGTCAAATATGGCATTATCAATATATATATCAAAGCAACCCCAAATAGAATTGACACCTTGAAGAAGAAGCTAAGGGCCCGTTTGGTTTCGTCATTTTCTGTTTTCATTTCAAGAAAACATAAAATGGATCTGAAATCACATTTGGTTTGCAGTCTTTGAAAATGTTTTTTAGAAAATGAAAACACTTTTTTCTAGAAAATATGAAAGCGTCATTTATGTCAAAATAACGTTTTCAATTTCTAAAAATGGAATGGGTTCTCTCGCGATCGCGATCGAAGCCTTGTTCTCCTCCCGATGGGTTCTCTCGCGAGGATCACTTGAAGGTCTCCACTCCCGTTGTCGGAGCTCTATCCGCTGGTAGCCAATCTCCCAACTCTGGCCACCCTCATCGCCATCAAACCCGCCACCACCTCTTCGCCGTTCACGCTGCCAGGATGCGCTAGTCATCGGTGAGCTCGGTGGAGGGGGTGACGATGCCGGTGAAGAGGTCCCGCTTCTTGATGAGGTTGGTGTTGAAGAGGACAAGGAAGCTGGCACCGTTGAGGAGGGCGATAACGCGGGGGTCTGGAGCGACGAAGGGGCCCAGCGGCATGTTGACGTGGATCACTGTCAAGCCATGGATCTGAATCCGGGACTTGAAGAACTCATTCCGGCCTTGGATGTAGTCCAACCGGTCTCAGATCGGCTCGACGAAGGGGAGACCGTAGTCTCCGGGGACCTTCTTCAGGGGTAAGCTCTTCGATAAGGAGGAGGGCGTGGCACTGGTGGTGATGGGCTTCTGGTGATGCGTGGCACGGCCCGTTTGACAGAGCGGCATGGCTGGAAGAGGCGGAGCTCTGGTTGGAGGCATTGCCGGAGGTGTTCATGGCGGCGGTGGAGTTGTGGAGGAGATTTTAGATGGGATGCAGAAAGAGGAGGAGATGGCGGGCTTGCTTGGAGGGGAGATCGGAGCTGCGGGGGCCGAAGGAGGATGATCGCCGACGAGGAGAGGAGATGAGGGTGGGTGCGGTGGCGGTCGGGCTGAAATAGATGGGAAGAGAAGAGAAATTGGGGCGAAGAGAGGGAAAGAGTAAGTTGAGTTGGGGGGCGGGGGGGGGGGGGGGGGGGGGGTGTAAAAGAGGGTAAAATTTTTGAATGAGTGGCTATGATTACAAACTGCAAAATATATGACTATTAGGTGAGCCCGTGCTGTTTCAAGTCTCTAATAAGTTCTCCTTCTAAATTTTCAAACGGACGGTTTTAATAACTACCGTCTCTCTAAATATGTGACTAACTAACCCTCTAATTTATTTTTTAAACCGAATTAAATAATAGCTTGATTATCCATGTAGGATAAATCAGGACAACCCACCTGATCTTATATAATATATATATATATATTAAAAACATTATGAGATTCAATAGCTTCAAAATAGTAATTACAAAAAGATGTAAAACTCATATATTAATGATTTATAGAAGACATAAATATAAAATAAATAATGATAACTAACTTATAAAATTAAAGTCATTGAAAACAAAAACCATAGTTACAAATCAAACACATTGTTATGTTTTTATTTTCAGAAAATAGTTTTTTAACATTTCAAACCAAATGCGTTTTTATATTTTCATTTTCAAAAAATAAAACCTGAAAATAGAAAATAAAAACGAGAAACATTTTTCAAAACCGGACAACACCTAATATTTTCACCCTGCTCTAAATATATTTAACAAGTCCATAGAGTAAGTGAGTTAGTCTTGTCATGAGATCTAATTTCTTTATCCAATATTTCGAGAACTTGTGATTAGTTATCAATCAAGGATCAAAACTAGGACTTCTTTAATCCTTAGAACCAATTAAAGAGCTCTTAAATAAGATTATATCTACATGTGTGCGTGCACGAGGCAAGTTGCGTTGCAACAGTGATAACTGTTGACAATTGTGCTTTTGTCTCTAGCCCTTCCTGGTGAGGTACGAATTACTTGATGCATATATATATATGAATTTTTTATCTACCGGTACGCTAAAGATTGCTTTTGGCGTTTTAATATTCTTTGATTGATTTTTTTTGTAACTTTATACCCCTCACTCAATGAAAAGACATAAATACCCTTATTTTTTCCATGGCATTATACATGGCATCATACGAGTTATTTCTATGCGTGGTTATGGGGGTTTCTATGCGCGTTTGCATTCTACGAGCAGAGTGTTGCCAGTCTCAGTGCCGACGGTTTTTTCCGCCACCATCTCTTCCTCCCTATCTCCTCTTTCTCCCTATCTCCTCAAGCTAACACCGACGAGATACCTCCGTATAACTTCTGAAGGCCGGACGGGTCCACGATGGCGGCGAAGGCAAAGTCTTCGCAGCCCTCGGGGAGGCCGTAGGCGGGTGAGGAGAATGGAACGAGGAGTAGCAGAGTGTCGTTGAAGTGCAGTGGCACATGGCTATCCAAGTACTGCATCACTTGCCTCATGCTCGGTCGAGCAGCTGGGAGCGGATGAGAACATATATAGCAACCCCAGCTTCAGCACCAGCTCCAGCTCTTACACCACGAAGTCATCTCCTAGTCTCGCATCTCTAGCCTCCAACAACGCCCCCTTTCGCCAACTCTCCATCACCCACTCCACCAGGATCACGTCGTGCTGTTGAGAACTTGCCTTCACAGGCCTCCGCCCATATGCGACGTCAAGAATGAAGGTTCCGAATGCAAACACATCAGTGACGGTTGTGACCTTTGATCGCTCGCAAATGTCGTCGTTAAAACGTTACAAACTCAATCAAATATTAAATTTATAATCCTTACTCAATCACTAAACTACTTGGTAGAAATAGCGGTGAAGTCAGGAGTCGATTCACAGGGAAAACATTGGAAACTGAAATCAATTCTCGAAACCCTAAAACTAAATAAAAGAATCAAAGATAGAAAAGAGTTATCTAACTAATGAAGAAAAGAAATAAAAGGTTGATCAATTCGAATAAATGGAGTGGTTACTTAGGAATTACTCAATCCGCCCTAGTTTCGTTATTAATCTTCTCTAGTCACTACAAGAAAACTCGTTATTAATCCCTCCATTGTATAAATATCACTTCATGCTGCACTACTAATCTACTATAGTTGCTGCTAGTTTCATTTCATATGTTTTGGTTTGACATAAGTAGCTCACCAATGTATTAAATTTTCCCTATATCAACCAAATCACTTATATATCGAAACTCTTAGACCCATGTCCAATCCTTGGATATCATGAATTTAATATGGTTTTGTTTTCTTGGTGTACTTGAGAGCAATTGAATTGAGTCTGAGGTGCTCATTAAACTCTTAACATTTGGTTCATTTCCTATATATATATATATATATATATATATATATATATATATATATACACACACACACGAAATAGTGTTATACCATGGATCTCAGATATTCAAACAAGATATCAGCAATGAGATTTTATTGTTGTTATTCTACTTCATGCTATAGATGTTAGATAGGCACAACTATGAATGAGATTTCTAAATGTGGTGAATTCATCTTGGATTTTGACTTTGAGAACTTCTGTTTCGAACTTGAATGTATATACATGCTTGGTATGTGGGAAGTACTACCAAGTAAGAGGCATGAGGTCTCGTTCTTACACTCATAGTATTGAAGCAGGGAACCATTTGCTAATGTAGATGTGCATCTCAATAATAATCATTGAGGACTGCACCTAAAAGCATTGTACTTTACTAAATCAGAGTTAATCTGATGAATTCTTGAACTTATTCCTAAAGTCAATTGGTTTTTCTTCTCCCATTTCGTAGGAATTTTGAGATGGATAGGAGTTGGATTGAGCTTGCTGATAAATTTTGTGATGAGTATAAAGAAGGTGTTGAAGGTTTTCTTGCAAAGGCTCGTGATTATGTTGACGGAAGTAATAGGATTAGATGTCCATGTCAGAAATGTGAGAATCAGTCTTTTAGGTCTATTGATGAAGTCGTGGTGCATTTATTCTTCAAGGGAATGAGTCTGGATTACACTCATTGGATATTCCATGGGGAAGAGGAAATGTGGAGCACCAACGACAATGAAAATAGTGATAACGGGAAGGACAATTTAGAGGAGGTTGATGAAATGTTAGATGACATTTATATGGGCACATTGCCAGAAGGTAACTTGGGTGAATCTTCTACTGGTCCTGAGTCATCAACCAAAAGGTGAATGTCAGATTGTTTTACTCAGCTGTTAGAAGATTCTGAACGTGAACTTTACCCGGGTTGTAAGTTTTCCAAGTTATCATTTGTTGTGAAGTTGCTCCACATAAAGACTATTAATGGTTGGAGTGGTAAGTCATTTGACATGCTACTTGATCTGTTAAAGGAGGTCTTACTCAATGGAGAGATATTACCAAGTTCATATTACGAGGAAAAGCAATTACGACAGGGCTTGGGATTTGGCTATGAGAAGATACACGCTTGTGCAAATGATTGTGTGCTTTTTTGGAAAGAGCACGCTGACAAAGAAAAATGTCCTAAATGCAAAGAGTCAAGATGGGTGTCTTCTGAAGGGCTCTCTAAGAAAGTCCCTAAGAAGGTTTTGAGATATTTTCCAGTTAAATCGAGGTTGCAGCGATTGTTTATGTCGAAAACTATAGCTACTCAAATGAGGTGGCATAAAGAAAAGCGAGTGGATGATGGGAAGACAATGAAGCATCCAGCAGACTCGCTAGTGTGGAAAGAGTTCGATCATGAATATCAATGGTTTGCTCGTGAGTCTCGCAATGTCCAACTTGGTTTAGCAAGTGATGGTTTTAATCCGTTCGGTAATATGAGCACTTCATATAGTATGTGGCCTGTGATATTGGTCCCATACAACTTGCCTCCTTGGATGTGCATGAAGGATCCATTTTTTATGATGTCATTGCTTATTCCTGGTCCTAAGGCACCGGGAAATGAAAGTGATGTCTATTTGAGACCATTGGTCGATGAATTGCATGAGTTATGGCTAGAAGGCGTGCAAACATATGATGCGTCAAGAAATGAGACTTTTCAATTGCATGCAACATTGTTATGGACTATAAACGATTTTCCAGCTTATGCGAATCTATCCGGTTGGAGCACAAAGGGAAGACTTGCATGTCCAGTGTGTAATAAAGAGACGATGTCTATGTGGTTGGCTCATGGAAGGAAGCATTGTTATATGGGTCATCGTAGATTCTTGCCCTTAGATCACGTGTGGCGTAAAAAGAAAAATTTGTTCAATCATACGTAAGAGTGCAGATCGCCACCTGAGGGGATATTAGGAAAAGATGTGCTAGAGCAGTTACAAAATGTCAAAGATATTCATTTTGGGAAAGATTCAAGACTTAAAAAGAGAAAGCGTCCAGATGATCAGTTGAACTGGACCAAAAAGAGTATATTCTTTCAGTTACCGTACTGGCCAACACTGGGATTAAGACACAACTTGGACATTATGCATATTTAAAAGAATATATGTGATAATGTGTTAGCAACATTGATGAGCATGGAGGGGAAAACAAAGGACAATGAAAATGCACGAAGAGATCTGATGGACATTGGTATACGTAAAGATCTACACCTACTGGAGGATGGTAAGAGCTTTCCACATGCGGCATACTCTTTTAATAAAGTTAAAAGAGTAAAGTTTTGTCAATGGTTGAAGGATCCTAAGTTCCCAGATGGATTTGCATCTAACATTTCTCGCTATGTGAATGTTAGTGAGGGTAAGATGTCTGGGATGAAAAGTCATGATTCCCATGTACTTTTGCAAAGATTACTTCCTGTTGCCATCCATGGATATTTGTGGAAGGATATCAGTACGGCATTAATTGAGTTGTGTATCTTCTTTAAAGACTTATGCTCTCGAATATTGGATTTAAGTGTCTTGGATCGATTAAGAAATGACATAGTCGTCATTCTATGCAAGTTGGAAATGATATTTCCGCCAGCATTCTTTGACATAATGGTACATTTAGCTATTCATCTACCACGTGAAGCTGAACTTGCAGGTCCAGTTCAATTCCGTTGGATGTACCCATTTGAAAGATTCCTTGGTAGATTGAAGAGATATGTGAAGAACAAAGCACGTCCAGAGGGGTTGATAGCTGAAGCTTATGTTGATGTTGAATGCTTGACATTTTGTTCCATGTATCTTCGAGGGATAGACACATGTTTCACCCGCGAGGAAAGGAATATGGATAGAGGCAAGAACATAAATGAGACAGGGTTGTTAGTATTTTGTCAAAATGTTCGGACCTTGGGAAAATCCAAACAACATAGATTGAACAACAAGGATTTTACTAAGATTCGATGGTATGTGCTGAATAATTGCCCTGAGATTGAACCCTACATAAAGTAAGCTACCATCTTAATTTAAGATTCATATTCACATTTTTGTTTGCTTTAGGTACTTACATGCAATATTTGTACGTAGTGAACATTATGAGAAGATCGCTAGGGAACACAATAGCGACATTGAAAGAAAACATGAAGAAGTGTTTTGGCACTGGTTTGAAGAACATGTAAGAGTCAATTTATAAAAAGAGACTCTTCCTATCGTATGTGATACTTTGTTTATAATATTGTTATGTTTGTGATTTGTATATCTTTTGTAGATCAAAGAGCTTCATGCAAAAAATGCAAAAGAGGTATCTGATGAATTATATGCATTGGCATTAGGACCTGATCCACAAGTCAACATGTACACCGGATGCATCGTTAATGGAGTTAGATTCCATACAAAGGAGCGTTCAGATCAACGGCGTACACAAACTTGCGGTGTACTTGTCCCTTGTACGCTTGAAGGTGGAGGAGTTGAGGAGTATTACGGAGTGCTTAAAAACATTCTGGAAGTGCATTACATTGGCGGGCGTCTTGCATACTTATTTAGGTGTGATTGGTGGGATATTCGAAATAGAGCAGGATTACGGAAGGACAACCATTTTATAAGTGTAAACACTCGATGCACATGGTATGATGATGACCCATTTGTGTTGGCATGTCAAGCTCATCAAATATTCTACTTGCAAGATACCAAGTAGGGAGATAATTGGCAAGTGGTACAAAAGTTTACAAGTAGACATATTGATAAGTCACTAAATATTCATAATTAAACCCCTTAAATTACCTTTGTTAGCCCTAGAGTATTTGTATTTGATAGTTTGTTAGTTGATTTCAGGTTTAATCATGCTTTGAGAAGAAATGCAGGAAATTCGGGTAAAATGACTAAATCAACTATTTCATCGACCGTCAGTAATATATTCGTCAGATATTTCAAAAAGGTCGAACTATTCTGAAACTTGGGATATTGTAGAACACTCAGAGATCTACAACTTTACTGTTGGACACTTTTCGAGATTCCTGATGGTGTGATAGCAGATTTGAAGAATACATGAAGAAACATAAGCTGGAAAGCTGCACCGTCAAAGCTCAAATGAATATTCGTCAAATATTCTAGATAACTCCAAATATTATGAAATCTTCGGGATCTGACAGAAGACTTCCTAATCTACATCTTTCATATTGGACTCATTTTCAGATTCGGGACGGATTGGACCCACTTGCGACCGGAATAGGCTGCCAGGATCAATTCAGGAAATCCGAGTTGCACTAGAGTCCAACTCAACTAAACCCTAGTTTTGGGAGTTCCCCTATATATATATGATTTTTAATCCGAATTTGGGGGCTCTTCCTTGGCCCTTTGGCTGGGCCTTCTTAGTCCTTTTTCTTCCTTCTTTTACATATGTTAGATTATATCTTTGGGGGAAGATTCATGGGTGGAGCGTGGCGACAACCTTCATCAACGGATCTCCTTTCTAAAGATGAGTAGCTAAACTTTTACCAAGGGATTCTTATGATGTAACCAAGATTTCTATTAGAGATTTCTAAGATTTAGGGCTGGTACACCTTCTTGAATGGTTTGTATGGATTGATCTTAATTTCGTTATGAACTTGGTGTTAATTTTATTTATGGATGAATGATTTGTTCCTTTATGCCATAGATCTAGGTCTTGAGCATGTTAGGGCTTGAGATTAGAGATTCTCACCAAAACATCTATGCTAGAACCATGGATGTGAGGATTTTCTTCTCGAGATTAAGAGTCTTGTGATGCTAGAACCATTACACATAATGCTAGAACTATTATGACCAACTCTTAATCCGTTATTCATCTTAATTCAAGATTAGAGATTTCGTAAGTGCTAGTACCACTACGCTAGTGCTAGAACCACTAGGTTAACTGCTAATCCTTGATACATTCTATTTGGCGACCTCAAGGTGCTAGAACCATCTTGACTTTACACCTAAATCCATATCATTACTATTACATGCGATGAATTCATCCTGATCAGAGGATTCATTAGCAGTGAACGTAACTAATCATTCGGTCACTGAATTTTAGATAATTATTCTTGCCAACAAGAAATCCTAACCAGAACTTGTTGAGTGATAAGGAGAACTAGTCATTCTAGTCATTCTCTTATCAACTATTAGGAAAATCATTCAGCGTAATTAATGTGCCCTGATCTTAGGAAGACCTGGTAGAATCATGGTTATTGACTAAGAATTCCCTGGTTCCTTTTCTCTTATTTATTAATCTTTTAGTATAAAGTTAGATTAATTCTAATTCTGAATCTTTCTCAACTTATTGGTAGGAATACTTAGATTGAGTTTAGTAGTTTAATTATTTTCCTACGCATTCACTGTGGATTCGACTCGGACTCACTGTTATCTACCCATAAAGTAGTTAGTTAGTAGTTTGATTATAAATTTGTAATTTTGAGTAGACTTGTTAAGCCACGACACTTTTCAAGCTCTGTCACATATCTATGACATTCCACCAATGGAGGATGAAGATGAGAAAGATGACAATAGTGATGAGGATGGGGAGGCATATCAAGAATTTAAATGTGTGAATCGACATGTTACTATTCAACAAGTACACCATGAAGGCTTCAATCCTTTACATAGAGATGATGAGGATAGCTGGATACAGGGAGATAGTAATTTCATACCCGTTGCTGAGAATGTGTGCAGTGGTGATGACAATGCCGATGAGGAATGAGATGTTGGATTTAATGAAGCAGAGGTCACGGAAGTGGATGAAGGATAGTGTAATCAGTCTGTCTTCTCCTTAGAAGGTCTAACTAGCTGTTGTTTTTCATTTGCAATGCTTGACAACTTCAGTAATTTTGTAGATCTTAGCTTTCATGAGATATATTGACTGAAACATATGGTGGAAGAGATTCCCATGAGTTTGTTCTGCTTGTTATTGTTCTCGGTGTGTTTGTGGAGTATTTTGCCGGCTAATTTGTTTCTGAATTAGCATATAGTGTGATATTTGTTTCTGAATCAGCATGGCAACACGTGGGTGAGGTCGAGGAGCACGTGGAGGACAGCCTTTGAGACCTCCACCAAATCGTATTTTAGAGGTTGGCAATTCCTCTAGGGTTTCAGGGGAAAGTCTTTCTAAAAGAGGACAATCAGAATCAGGATCGATGCCCTTGGGAGAGAATTCAACAAATTCGGCAGAATCAGCACGACAACAAGGGCAAGTACAACAAATTGTTGTACCAACATCCAGTAGTATTTCTTGTAAGTGTTTAATTTACATATATTCTCACTGTCTCTTCTTTTTTTTTCTTATTTTGTAGATCTTATTCAGACTATGAGTTATTCCGGTTAACTTAATTTGTAGGTCAAGTGTGTTCTTTTTTTTCTTATTGCTTGTTTTTCCTAACAATGCTTTCATTCTCATGATGCAGCAACCTCTTGTCCAAAATATGGTCGTGGTAAGGCCAAATGCAAGAGCTTTAATAAGCTTAGAAAGATGGGAAAAATTGAGGTCTATGTCCCTCCTCGTACAAAGGGGCCCGTAGGGAAGAATGCTAAAGTTATGTTGGCAAGGATAAAGTACACTATTCGGAACTTCGGCCTGCTTGGTAGTCCCCATTGGAGACTTGTTGATGATAATACGAAAATGGAGTTGTACGACCGTATCCTAGTAAGTCTAAATCACTCCTTATTTGCGACAGTATACAAGTATAAATTTTAGAGTAACAATTTTCTAGTTGCATCTTATTCGTAGGAGGATTTCACTCTTGATTGGACTAGAGTTGAGGATAGAGAGTGCACTAAGACGAAAATGGCATCCGCTTTCAAGACTGCAAGGTATGAGCTGCACAAGCATTTTAAAAAGTATGAAAGTAAGACTATTGCTATCTCCCATCCACCAGAGGAGCTGAGTCAAGAAGCATGGCATCATCTATGTGACTTATTCGATAGCAACGAATTCAAGGCATGTGTAAAATTCATTAATTGATTTTTCCAATCATGCTTTATAAATTTCTTAGCTACATTAATAGCTTTGATCTATATATGGCATGGAATGGCAGAGAAGAATGCAAAGAACAGGAGCAAATTGAAAGTGAATCACACTAGTGGTCAAAGGTCTTTTGTTGCCCGTCTAGATGAGATGGTAAATATATGATAGTTTTATTTTATGACAAACTAATTATTTTTGTATGTCCTTGTTCATCTAACCATACTTATTGTTTAAATATGCTACAGAAGAGTAAAGGAGATGAAAACACCAGTCTAGTTGAGTTCTACGAATTGACTCATACTAAGAAGTATGGGTCTTTTGTTACTCCTGGTGCAGAAGAAAACTATGTAAGTATCATGCTTCCCTCTATTTCTCTTCTTGGCAACTTTTAAACCAGCTAGCCTTTTGAAGTTTCTGGGGTCTATATTTTGTATTATTTCAGTCCATGTAATTTTCAATTTTGAGTTCTGGATTCTATATTTTGAGTCACAGATACAGAAAATATGAACAGTGTAAGGACAGGGCAATGAAGAGCTTTTAAGCGGACGAGCTATTTCTTTCTTGTTTCATCCACTAAAAAAGGTTCAAGCTTACCATGACTTGGATCATTGGATGTAGAACTTAAAAAAAAAAGGTGTTTCCACTTGGGGTTGTCAACGTCCAAAAACATCACGTGTTCGGCTAGAAATTTGGCTCAAAATTGACTCTCTAGTGTAGAAAACAATCGCTTATTGTTTGGTGATCAGAACAAATAATTTTCAGATAATCCTCAAGCTTGAGTTTGTTGTTGTCAGTCCACTCCCAATCACTGCTAGCATAACCATCTTTCCTTGAAGAACAATAAGTTGAATCTAGTTTTTCCTTCATGATAAGGCTTCTCATGTGATTGATACCCAGAACAGTGCGATTGGACCGATGCCAGCTCTTAGAATTGAATAAATGCTGCTCCTATTTGCTAAAGTTTCTTGATTGTATGAGGCATGACCTTTAGTCAGCTGCTGAAACTTTATGTATTTCGGTTTGTGAGTTCTCTTCTTCAGTGAGTGGAACTTTCTCTTCATCCTCAACATCAGTGGTTGCTGGGTGTAATGAATCCTAATGGTAAGTGGTCCTAGTATAACTAGTATCTTTGTTGAAGTTATCAAAGCTAGGCGACTCTTTGTGTGCTTTGTGATGAATGAATTCCATAAACTGGAGAATTATGGTATGCAGTACACTTTTTAAATGATGAGGATGTAGAATGTTTAGGAGACTATTGCATTGCTGCCAGGTTATAAAAGTTGTACTTTTAAGTAACATTTTGGATGATTGTGGTATTATTTACAATTTCACATTGAGTACCTAATCGAAGTTGGAATGCATGTTTCTCAGTTGTCATTATGATAGGTCTGAAAATTCATGCTTCCTATTTGCTTCAGGTATTGCCAGACAATGTTTGTTATCAACAAAGGGAAACATAGTCAATGTTTGTTATCATATTCCTAATCTCTTGTATTTGTTTTCTTCTTTGCTTGTGTAGAGAAAGATGCAGGAACTGATGATACAAAGTAACGATGAATGTGGGCAAACATTGAGATCAGAAGAGGCAGTGTTTAGCGAGGTCTTGGGGAGGTCGGGGATGGGAAATTCAGCGATGCATATTCCAAAAAGCTCCAAAGACACAGCTCAAATCACCATGTTAACACAAGAAGTGGAAAATTATAAGTTGATGATGGAGGAGTCCCAAGTGAAGTATGAATCGATGTTGGAGGAGTTGAAGGTAAAATACGAGACAATGTTGAAGGAGTCAAAGGAAGAAACCAAAGCAGAAATTTCAAGCTTTAAGTCTCAGCTTGCAACGGTCATGGCTTTTATTAATACTATGCCTAAGCAAAGTTAGAAGACAACTAATTGCAATTATAATTTGATATAACGATTTTCTTTTTCTTTATGTTTTGTTAAAATTACTTTAGATATGAATTTGAATTGCAATGTAAGTTCATATTCGAATTAATATGACGTTTGAATATTCTAAATTGGGTCTTTAATAGTGTGGTTAATTTGAGCAGGTTTATAGTGACCCAAATGTATTGGTTCCTATAAGTAGTTTTGTAGTGACTACATTTTTTGTTAGAAAAAGGCTTTTAGCGACCATTGTTTTGGTCGCAATTGAACTCATTTGACTTTTTTGAGACCAACATATGGTCGCAATTGATCATGCTGGTGACCTTCGGAATCAAAGTAGCGGCCAGACATATGGTCGCTATTGAACTATTTATTGCGACCAAATTGGAGTGGTCACCATGAGTTGGTACCTTTAGCGACCAACTCGTTGGAATTTAATGCGACAAAAAAGAAGACCATTTGCGACTAAAGTTGGTCGCTGATACTTAACCGTTTGCGACCAACTTGACTTGGTCGGAAAGTACTAGTTGTGACCACTTATTTTTGACCACTTGGCGACCAAACGGTAATGGTCGCTAAAGGCCATTTCGGGGCTTTAGCGACCATATTGTGCACTTATGGCGACCACTATATTGGTCGCTAAAAGTCTTTTTTTTTATAATGAGTTATCATCTTGCTCCATTCTCTCAACATTATGGATCATATGACTACAAGCTCACATGAATCCCTAAAAGAAAGTTAATGTTCCCAACGGCATAACCTATTTTTGCTTGACATGGATTGTCTTTGATTCTACGATTACTTTAAATTATACTACTACGATTACTTTAAATTATACTACTCCTAATGACCTTGGCACAACCTATCTTCATGTAGCATAGCTTATCTCAAAGGCAAACCAATAACTTCATGAAAACCATCTCATAAATTTCTACAATCAATCACAGAAATCATGTAGGACTGAAAGTACGTCAAGGGAACACTATTCCTTCAACTCTATTAACAATAAAACCATATTCATGAGATCATGCATCGAGAAGTTCACAAGAATCAAACTAAAGAAAAACCAAAACTACACTAGGGTTTCATGATATTCCTAAATACAAGAATTAGCAATTCATCTTTTGGATGAAAGCCATCGGGTTGGAATAAGAAGCTGTCACCATCCGCATCCTCGCCGTCTTTTTTTCCTTCTCCAAAGATTGTCAAAAAGATGAGAAATTCGGCTGGAATAACCCCTTTATATAATAGAAACCTTTAATCCCAGAATTAGGAGTAATAATTGAACTTAAACTCTAATTTCTCTAAATTCCGGGTTGTGACGTCATCGGAGCGATTGATCGGACTCAAATCCGATCCATCGCTCCAGTCGGTCTGACTGGGTCTTCACTGCCACGTCATTAATTAATTTCAGCCTTTATCAAATTTAGCTTTCATAGATCCAACTTTGCTTCAAAACTAGCGATAATATATACGGAATCTCACAAAGTCTTCAACATAAAAGTTGTAGCTCTTGACGTCTGCTTTCATCTCCCCGAATTTCAGAATATGTAGAGTTCTGTAGAATATCTGGTGATTTATTTCCAAACATACGATGAAGCAATCTTTTTGCAGGATTTAGTGATTTTTGACCGAATTTCTTGTATTTTCTTCTGAAATCCTAATTAAACCTGAAATCAAGCAATAGGATATCAAATGCATCTATTCTAGGCCTAAAAAAGGTAATTTAAGGGGTTTAATTATATATAATTAATGACTCATCACAACCCCCCCCCCCCCCCCCCCAACTTACACTTTGCTAGTCCTCGAGCAAAGAAAAGATATAAAGAAAACAATAAATCTAACTAGCCACTTTCGTAGGTCTCACGATTGCACTTAGCATGTGCAACAAGCCTTTAAACCCCTGGGTTACCCCAATGGAGGAGTTATAGTCTCCTGAGGGTTTTCAGAGTTGACACCCACAAATATCTATACATTCCGTTGATCATATCATTAAAAATCCATCACAATATTCTTCAACTCCATTGCATAAAATAGAAATCATACCCATGAATTTATTATTCTACTCATAGTCACATCAAAACATAGTAAATCAAAACATGTCATAACATATTTCCAACACTTCAACATATTTAACCACAATTAAGAACAACTTTAACATTTGTGTGTGTGAATAGGATTCTACATGCGTCAGAGCATCAATTATATCTAAGCACTTCTACTATTCAAGAACACAATCCTATCCACGCACATATCTTCCACTTATCATATAGCAATATATGGGTTTTTTTTTCATTTCTTTTTCTTTTTTTTCAGGAATTTCAACTGTTTTACACGAACAACACACCTTGTTAGGCACCTTGCCTGGTTACTAAGTATAAAACCCTTATTTGTTTTTCCAAAAATTTCAACTGTTTTACGCGAACAACACGTTGGTTAGGCACACTGCCCGGTTACTAAGTTGAAAATCCACTTTTTTTCATTTTTTTCGCATACTCAAATAATTGTATGTGTTCATGTATTTTTAGTGCCATGACATAGAATTGTAAATCTATTCTAGTATCATGCTTAGAATCTAATATCAACCCCTTAACATGTGGTCATGAACATGTGCATTAGGATATGTCAAGCTATCCTTAGATCATGGTAAAAGTGTTAAAGTATAGAAATAATATCATGCATAGCAAAAATTTACTATTTCTTAGATGACATACAAGTTTCAGAATAATTCATAAAATAAATTTCTAAAACATGCACTTTTGTGAAATTATATCATAATTTCATTCTTTTGACATAATTCAAGGGATGTATAATATTTGGTTATCAAAAAAAAAATAAGCATGAAATTTATAAATGCTACCCCCAACTTAAATGTAATTGTCCCCAATTACACTAAGTCATAAAAATAAAGCAAAGAAAATCGGGTAGAGATAACCGTAATTTAGCTCCAAAATAGCGTTCCCTCATAAATACAGAAATCACCGCCATTGGCAATAAAATTTATTCCTCCCAAGCGTAACCTGTCAAAGAAATACATACCTTTCACAAAAGATCAAATATAACAAATAAGAGTTCAAAAATGTATTAGAATCATAGAAAATTTCAGCATAGTTTTCTTTGTATTTTCATGATATATTGATCTATACAAACATTAATCAACCAAAGTAACTAATGCAGAAACTGGAAAGGAGATTACAGTAGCATCATAAATCATCATCTAGACATCACAGACAAAGAAATAACGAACCAAAAACATCCAAGCAGAGCACCAAATTATTCATCATCGTATAAATGTTCATCCCATCCACAGTCGGGCGCCTGCGACGAGATTGAATATAGAATTTGGTGGAGATAGAAAGAATTGAACACCCGTGGAAGCTCTAGGATGCCTGGATGACTTGAATATGCAGATTATGGTCCTGATTGAAGATCTAAACCGTCCAATCGCAAATCGGATCACTATAGCACCTGGATCATGTCCAGCAATAATCGGATGGCTGAAACTCGCCGGCGATGGATCAACGGCAAAACATCATCGCCGGAAGACAGGGAAGGTACAGGAAGAATCATGATGGCTCAAGGAGTCTATGTACGGTGTCTGATCGATGGATTGGTGGCTTTCAGCAGTGGATTGGAGATGGTTGTGGCGCGGTTTAGATCGCTGGAGACGAATTCCGGTGATCCAGGGACGAATTGAGGTAAGTAATGGTGGCGGATGGACAAATTGAGCTTCCAGCCGGCGGATTGAAGGTGGTCGGATAGGTAGAATCGTCGGAGTTTGAAGCCGATGATCCCGGCGGCAAGGAAAGGATTTGATGGTGGCAGAAGCTTCGTGGTTGCCGGAGGAAGGTTCTGGAGGTATTAATGGGTGATGGGAGGCACGGGATGAGGAGATTGGAGATGGCCCGTGGAAACGTAGGGGCTCACAAACATCGGAAGAGGAGAAATTGGGGGAATAGGAGGCCGTGAGGAGGTAGAGGAGCAGATGGCGGTGATGTAGGTGGTGGTTTGGAGGGACGGGGATGGGCGGAGAAGTGGAGACGGTAGACGGCTCGGGGTGAGCCGCTGGAAGCCAGGCGGAGCCGGGATGACGAGCCCATGGCTCACTGGTGAGCCGCGACGAGAAGGAGAGAGAAAAACTCGGGGGAAAAATAAGGAAATTTCGGAAAAAAATGAAAAATGGGAAAAATAATAATGGAAAAATCTTAAAAATCAGGGGGAACTCATAATAATTAAATAAAATTCTAAAAACTAAGGAAAAATCCTAAAAACTGGGTTGCCTTCCAGGAAGCGCGTAATTTTACGTCTTTTATTAGACGCTTCCAAAATCAAATTTAGGAGGTCGATGATTCCATGTGAAGAAATACATGGCCAGAATCATGGTAAATATATACATACATGCTTCATCAAAGAATAAAAAGAAGTCCTTAGAAAATAAAGAATACACAGGATAAGAGCGTTTAAAACGATTTTTGATGAAAGGACGATAGAAATTGACATGGTCTTCACTCATGTTAGGTTTCTTCTCCTCACAACTTTCAACTAATGGGGATGATATTAAAAGTAGAATCTCAAACTGAGGCTCTAGACAAGGAATATTGCTAACACCGTCATCCTCATTATGTTTATCACTAATAGGCACATCTTCATCATTCAACTCATCATGTAGAAGTTCAACTTGAGATTCCTGACAGGGGGTCTCACTAATATGCTCATACTCATTATGATTATTGTAAATAGACATATTATCATCATTCAACTCAACATGAACAATCGGAAATTTAGCATAACAACCCTCATCATCACTATTATAAAAAAGACTTGCTTCATAAGAATGACCAAAATACATATAAGGCCCAGAATGTAAAACCGGGTAGCATTCATCAATTTTATTTTCAACAGCCGGCAAAACATTATCAATAGTATCATGAATTGGCAAAGCATTGTCATCATAAAGAAGAGGCATAGAATCATTTACATAATCCTCATTCTCATAATATAAATCATCCATGTGGGCTAGTTGTTGTATTTGTGTCTCTATTTTCTTAATTGATTGATCATTAGAGTTAACATCTCTTACAATTTTTTCCATCTTAGCATTCATGTTATTCATACTAGCATTCATGTTGGCAAGTGTCCTCATGATTGTATCCATAGTCGGGTTAGAGGATGCTTGTGAAGGAGATTGCTGTCCAAAACTAGGTTCAAAATTTTGGGACGGTGTTTCTATGTTCCATGGTTGAACGTTAGGAGGTTGATAACCTTTGAATTGCCAATTAGGGTATGTATGGTTTCTAAAATTCGGATTATACACGTATGAATGTGATTTATATGCCGGATTTGAGAAACCATATATGTCATTATTGTAAGCGGGTCCATAACCAAAAGGCAAATCGTCATTCGACATGGCACCCGGTGGCATATAAAAATTGGCCATGCATGCAAAATCATATATCAGAAAGAGAAAAAGAAAACAGAAGATTCTGAGGAGAGGAGAAAATCCGAAAAACAATGATCGAAACGGAAAATTTTGAATTTAGAAAACTTACCTGATTGCGCAATTCCGATCGGTCGGTTTGGGGTCCGACCGATCGCTCCAAGCTGCGGGTGAGATGCTTCCTTCAAGAAAAATCTGTTCCAATGCTGCAAAAATTCCAAAAAATTGTCAGAAAATTCCTAAAAAGTATAAAATAAAGAAAGGGAAAAATAAGAAAGATAAAAAAAAACTTAACTAAGCAAAGAAAGTGAGTTAAGAGTAGAAATAGCGGTGAAGTCGGGAGTCGATAAAATATTAAATTTATAATCCTTAATCAATCACTAAACTACAGGGTAGAAATAGCGGTGAAGTCGGGAGTCGATCCACAGGGAAATCATTGGAAACTGAAATCAATTCTCGAAACCCTAAAACTAAGGAAAAGAATCAAAGATAGAATAGAGTTATCTAACTAATAAAGAAAAGAAATAAAAGGTTGATCAATTCGAATCAATGGAGTAGTTACTTAGGAATTACTCAATCCGCCCTAGTTTCGTTATTAATCTTCTCTAGTTATCATCTTGCTCCCTTCTCTCAACATTATGGATCATATGACTACAAGCTCACATGAATCCCTAAAAGAAAGTTAATGTTCCCAATGGTATAACCTATCTTTGCTTGGCATAGATTGTCTTTGGTCCAACGATTACTTTAAATTATACTACTCCTAATGACCTTGGCACAACCTATCTTTGCGTAGCATAACTTATCTCAAAGGCAAATCAATAATTTCATGAAAACCATCTTATAAATCTCTACAATCAATCACAGAAATCATGTAGGACTGAAAGTACGTCAAGGGAGCACTGTTCCTTCAACTCTATTAATAATAAAACCATATTCATGAGATCATGCATCGAGAAGTTCACAAGAATCAAACTAAAGAAAAACCAAAACTACACTAGGGTTTCATGATATTCCTAAATACAAGAATTAGCAACTCATCTTTTGGATGAAAGCCATCGGGTTGGAATAAGAAGTTGTCACCATCCGCATCCTCGCCGTCATCTTTTTCCTTCTCCAAAGGTGTTTTTATGCGTACTTTTTGTTGTTTTATGCGTTGTTAAGGTGTTTTCCACCGTGAGCAGTTAAGGTGTTTTCATGTGTACTTTTGGTTGTTTTTATGCGCTGTTTAGGTGTTTTCCATCGTGAGCAGTTAATGTGTTTTTATGCGTACTTTTTTGTTGTTTTTATGTGTTGTTAAGGTATTGATCCAGACCTGGCGAGTGTGAGAGCCACCGATGAAAAGGGTGTGTGAGCATGGTGTTGATCTAGATTGGCAGAGGCGCTTGCTAGCGACGCCCCTGAGTGCAAATCTAGGGGAGAGACAAGCGGCCACAGTCGGACGCACATGGGCGGAGGTGGTGACCTCTCCTCTTGTCCGGGAGGAAGAGATCTCTAAGCCCGACCTCCAGACCCTTGGGCTGCACTTCAACGACACTCTGCTGCTCCTCGTGCCATTCTCCTCACCTTTCTGCGCCCTCCCCGAGGGTTGCGAAGACTTTGCCTTCGCCGCCGCGACGGATCCGTCCAGCCTTCAGAAGTTATATGAAGGTATCTCGTCGGTGTTGGTTTGAGGAGATAGGGAGAAAGAGGAGATATGGGGGAAGAGATGGTGGCGGAAAAAACCGTAGAAACCCCCATAACCACGCATAGAAATAACTCGTATGATGACATGTATGATGCCATGGGATAAGTGGGGGGTATTTATGTGTTTTCATTGGCTGAGGGGTATGAAGTTGCAAAGAAATAATGAAAGGGTATTAAAACGGCAAAAGCAATCTTGAGGGGTACCAATTGGCTAAAAATTCTGCTTATATATCATATATGTGTATAAATATAGGTTCATGCTACGTAGGACCTGTTAGCAATGACGTGGCATGCATGAACAGTTGACGTGTCCTACATGACCCAGAAGCTGACTTAGGTATTATGCTAGTATATGTTATAAATGGATACTAACCCTAATAAGTCACTAACGTCTTAGCTCCCCCACACGTGAAAAGGGAATGACGAGTTCAGAGAATATCATGTGCGAGGACCCATGTGCGAGGACCATCAACATTCAACGTATCCATATTCCCACTCCATGTGATAAAATCATTCGCCACATGTCTGTAGATGAAAAGTCCTGCTCATGACCTGCTTGCTCCTTGTGAATGGCATCTTATTCCCTCTTGGCTAGTCCAAAAGAACAGCAAACTCCTCTGATGTATTAAACGGCCTCGAGTCATCAGACAGCTATCATCTCTCAAGCTGATTCTTGATGAATACTAGAGCTCACATCAGGAAATACATGATTTCTGTACGGGTTTGCTTAATTTGAGACAATCTTCAGAGGCCATGCCAGTTGTTGCTTTACATCCATGATCAGTTGATGCATTGCACTGTCTCTGACGTTGCGCGCATGCAATGAATGTGTCAAGCAGTCGGATCAGTAAAGCGCGCAGCTGCATCGATCACTTATATATATATATAAGGAAAAGTGATTTTTGAAATGTCTCAAATATAAGACATAAATAGCGGTTCAGATTCATCTCCAAATACATCCAACGGTCTAGATTTCATCATCAAATTTTACATTCCCATCCAAAATTTTCAGCCAGATAACACTCTCCCACCGATTTTTGAAATTTTTGAATAGAGAGAGAGAAGGGACGGGATGTGACTGAAAGAACCAGCCATCTCATCCCCCTCTACTTCTCCCGTCTCCCCTTACCTCTCCCACTCTCTCTTCCCTTACCTCTCTTCCTGGCTCCCCACGCTGCCGGCCATCCCCCATCATCCATTGGCGATCGCGAGAAGGCGGCGGAGGAAGAGAGCTGAGATCCAAAGGGATCGCTTCCGCCTCTCAGTGATCAACCTCGCCCCTCGCCCAACCCGCCGTCGGCCCGTGGCTCGCTCCGTGAAGGCCGGCCTCCAGTTCCCCGTCAGACGCATCGTCCTCGCCCCACGCCGTCGGCCACACCTCCCTCTCCGTCGGACGCATCGGCCTCCACCCACGCCGCCGTCGTCGAGACCCACGCCGCCAACATCATCGATCTCCGAGCATCCAAACCCCATGGAGCTCCCCTCTTTCCATTTGGCCGCCATCGCCGCCGGCGCTTTGTCTGCCGCATCCTCTCCCGGATAGCCAGGTAGGAATCCCCGCCGCCGATCGCCTTAACCCCACTTCGTACTCCCATCCCCCTCTCTCACTCTCTCTTCCCTTCCCCGCTAGGAGAGGAGCTATCCACCCACGCCGCCGTCGTCGAGCTCAACCCACGCCGCCAACATCATCGATCTTCGAGCTTCCAAACCCCGTGGAGCTCCCCTCTCTCCATTTGGCCACCGTCATCGCCGCCGTCGGCGCTGTGTCTGCCGCATCCTCTCCCGGACAGCCAGGCAGGTATCCCTGTAGCCGATCGCGCCAACCCCCCTTCGTACTCCCATCGCCCTCTCTCACTCTCACTTCCCTTACCTCGCTAGGAGAGGAGCTATCCAGCCATGCCGCCGTCGTCGAGCTCGACCCACGCCGCCAACATCATCGATCTCCGAGCATCCAAACTGCGTGGAGCTCTCCTCTCTCCATCTGGCTGCCGTCGCCGCCGGCGCTCTGTCAAGACCGACGACTTTTGTGAGGACCCGTCCCTCTACTCCTGTGGCTCGTCGTGGATTGCAAGGAAAATTTGGTAAATTGCGCCTTGTCGGCTTGTTTCACACTCGCGTGTGCACACACTGACCATGTTTGTGGTAATGTTTGGCTAGAATGGTTAGTGGGACCCGGGATCGAAAGATCTGGCTTGGGCTTAAGTTTTAGCCCAAGTCCAGCTTCCTACGAAAGACGGATCGATCCTTCCTTGCTAGAAGGATCGATCAGTCAATGCTAGGAATGCGGATCGTTGAGAAGGATCGATCGCTCTCTTGGGTCGGATCGATCGCTCTCTTGAGATGGATCGATCCTGCTAAGTCGGGTCGTTTGTCTATAAAATGAACGAAACCTTCTTCCTTGAATCTTTTTTGAAATCCGAGTTCTTGAGCTAAGATTTTCTGGATTTCGAAGAGGTTGTGGACGATCCAAGGCCTAGCAGCTGGGATTGAAGCTGCTATTGCTTAGGTAGGGATCCTACCTACATTTCTTCTGGGTTTTTGGAAGTTTTTTCGGTTGTCTTTGATCTTTGCTTAGATCTTGTTATACACTTGATGAATTGTAGTATTTCCGCCGGTTTTGAACTCGTGGTCCTTCGTACCACTAGATCTCCGGTTTTGATGGGATTTGGTGGAGTTTTCCGACGATATTTCTCGCATGAAGCTTACCGGAGAACCCAACGCGATCGATCCTTCTGGGAGAGGGATCGTTCCTTCTTCATTGGTCATGCTGAACCCGAGCAGGATCGATCATTCCCGGGTGGGGGCGATCGATCCTTGTGCCTTGGGTAACATGGGATCCCCTCGTCGCGAGTAGGATTGATCGTCCCTTGGAGGGAAGGATCGATCCTCCTTGGCGCGGCAGGGAGGATGTTCCTTATCGCGAGTAGGATTGATCGTCCCTTGGAGGGACGGATCGATCGCACTCGCCGCGATAGGGAGAGATCGTTCTCTGCCATTAGAAGGATCGATCCTCCCTTGGAGGGAGGGATCGATCCGTCTACGGCAGAGAGAGAGATTTCTTCTTGGTTTTGCCCGCGGGACTTTGCATGTACCATTTTCTTTACTGTCTTATACTTGGTACATATGTTTAAGCATGTTAGCCCTATAATAGGGACAGTGGTGAACCGGGGGAGTGATGACTCCCGGGATGTTTAGAATAAACGGGCGGGTAGCCCTACAGCTTTCCCTAGCCTTGCATGCCGGCGTGCGCCGAGGGCTTTATCTGTGATATCTGTGAGCTGTTGTTTGCGGGGCTGCTTCCCGGTGCAGGTGTGTGGTGGACTGCTGACAGTTGGTGGGGGTACCACTATAGCAGCTCCTAGACCTTAATTATCTGTTCACCACCCCGGGCCGGCAGGGTGCCGTGCCCAGACCTTGTTTGATATACATCACATACTGTTGCATGCTTACATGTATTATCCTACGCATGTTCATATCATGCATTGTGTTGCGCATTGGTTGCATCTGTGTAGGATGCTAGCGATGGGTTGATCGCCGATCCGGGGCTTTCGTATAGTCCGGATTTAGCTCTAGGACCGTTGCGGGTAGCTTGGTCCAGGACTCGATTTGTAGTATTATGTCGATTTCGATGATAGGGTTAGATGACCTGAATACATGTGATTGAGGTTTAGAGGTCGTGTCGACTCCAAGTTGTATCTGAGGTGTAGTCGGAGTCCGGTGTTCTTAAACTCTTGGGAGGAGGAGTGCCTGCCCAGCGGTGTCCTGGCCCGCCAAACAGTGTTCTGTGTCCTGTTGAGAGTATGTAGTGTTTTGGGCCTGCATTCACGGACTTCCGATAGGGTTATGGGACCCTTGTATACACCTAGGATAGACTTGGGGGCGGCACTGTTGTATTCCCTCCCTTGTGAGTGTCGTAGTGTAGTGTCCCTGCTGAGCTTAGTGCTCACTCCTACCCGGGCTGCGTTTTGCAGGTGCTGGCGCTAGCTCTTCTTCGGTCGCCCCTATCGGGCGGTGTTTGGTGACGTGGCAGCGTCTGGCGGTGCTTGAGGAGCGGCGATCTCTGTTGTACCTTTTGTTATAGATAGTCTCCTACGGGAGTGATAAATATATAATATCCCTGTTTGAGGACTTGTATTTATATCAGTTTCAATCATTGAGATTTGTAATTGTATGTTAATACAGGATGATTATGAATTGCTAGGGTAACCACTACGATTAGAGGGAAACCTCACTAAAATTTCCGCATTAGGTTAGGTTCCGCTTCGCGTCACCCGGCCCGGTTGGGCCTACGCGGGTCGGGGTGCGACATCTTTCCATGAGGGAGAGGCGGCTGAAGAAGGGAAGCAACATGGATCCATGAGTAGCTTTGGGCGACGGTGATGAAGTCCGACGCGGCGACGACAAGGCAAGCTCAAGTAAGGACCGACGTCTTTCCTTATACCTCTGCTCTCTTCTTTCTCTTCTTTCTCTTCATTTCCTTCGGGACCTTTCTCCATGAGTCCTGGTCGATGACGAGAAGGGAAAAACCATCGAGGGCTCGACGATAGCGAATGTAGTGGTAGTGGGGAGAAAGGAGCTCTAGCCGATGGGTGGACGGTGAGAGAGGGATCAACGATGGAGGAAAGAAAGCCGACGGGGGAGAAGAAAGGAAGACGAGTCGACGGCAAGGACCTTCGGGCTTGGAGGCAGTGAAGGTAAGTATCGCGGCGTCTCCCTCTTCTCCTGTTCCTTTTTCTTCTTTCTCTCTTTTTTGCCTCTTTTGGCACCCTCTCGGTTGAGTTCTTTGGTGGAGAAGGAGAAGAACCGTCGGGGGCTTTGGGCAACGTCACCGATGGGGAAGAAGAAGGGGCCCGACGCGAGTCAGGCGAGGGTCTCCCTCTTCTCCCTCTTCTTCCTTCTTCCTTCCCTTTCTTTTTTTTTTCGCTTTCATCTTCCTCTGTTTCTTCTACTCTTCTTTTTTTTTTTGGTTTCTTCCTTTTTTTCTTTTCTTTCTTCGCTTCGTTTTTCTCTGCTATGTTTTCCTTCATCTGCTTCTTGCGTCTTTCTTCTTGGCTCTTCTTCATTTGCTTCTAAACTCCGGGCGGTTGTTTTGTCTCTCCAGGAGGTATCGGACGGTGGGGGGAGGGAAGAAGGATGTGGGAGTGAAGTTCGACAGCGAATTGATCGACGGAGAAGACCGGCGACGTCCTCTTTTTTGTTTCTCCACAAGGCTTTGTCGGGGCAACAGACGGCTTGGCGACGAGAGAGTCCGGCGGTGAAGAGGGAGAAGGCCGGATGGCTTGGGTGTCGACGGTAAAGGTCTTAGTTTTTTCTCCGACGTCGGAGAGGTCACCCAAGACGTCGGTCCTTCTTCCCTGTTGTCTCCTCTCTGCATCGGCGCCACCTCTTCCTACACTATCAAAAGTATATCTATATGCACTATCTATATGCACCATCAAAAGTATATCTATATTCTTCCAACATCGTCTAGAATTTTCTTTCCTATGTAGTCATGGTGAGTTGCACCAACTGGCCTTCCGTTTCATTAGAGGCAACCTTTTGTTCATCGGTTTACAAATTCTGAGAACATGTAATTCGTATCTTTTTAATTGATCCGTGAGGGTTTCTTGATCTACTATTATGTCACATTGTCGACCCCAAATGGTGCAAAAAAGCTTGGTTCTTGATGCACAACATAGAAAATTGAAACTAGCTTCATGTTTCTGCAAGTATGGCAGAATTATGTATGCAAAACTTATAAAAATGTCTCTGGAGCCCAGATTTGCACGTTACTCCATGAATCTACAGCCATATGACAGCTGCCGTCAGTGCGAGCTATGATATATGTGCTATCGTTGTTTTAATTTTTGTATTCTACGGTCAATTTTTAAAATCCAGATACGTGCATTTCGATATTCATATTATGTAGTGTATGTTTGTAGCCAGATGTTGTCTTCCTTTCTAATAGTGTAAATGTCTAACTATCATGCACTTTCAATTGAAAAAGAAAAGAAAAGAGAACTTAGTAATGATCAAATTATCTGATATTAATTGCCTTAATTTGCAGCGAACTCCTCATCATCAACTCCCCCTTTGAAGTTCTGCTTGCACATCCGGCACCAATAAGTAGGGTTAGTTTTTTCTTAATATGTTTGCAATCAATTGGTAGATTTGATTGTTTCGTTGTTTGCATGCATATATTTTTTATTTTCTACCATTAAAGCTACAGGTGAAGAATATAATGACTTATTACTACCTAGGAATTCAAAATGTATCATCATGAAGAAGTAAGTGATGCTGAATTGTTTAGGATATATATATATATATATATATATATATATATATATATATAAAGCACAAGCACCGGTTCCCTGACTGCAGATTTGCATATCACAAATCACAATTGCCCTGTTTTTAAGCCATAGGCCCTCAAGCATAACACTCTATACAAGATGCTTATCCTCATACCACTCATAACTTTCCCAAGTCTGGAGATATATGATACAAAATATATGCAGGAAAAAAAATGTACCACTTACAAAGGTGGCTTTAGAAATTGAAAGCTTAAAACATCCTGGTACAAAAAGAATGGACTTCTCAGATACTCAGCAGGACTAACAGTTAAGTGGAAAATGAAAGTTAAGTCCTGAGGAGTTATGACATGACCATTGATTAACTATAGCTTACACAGACTCCTTTTACTTTAGCACACTAGATCTATAGTTTACACAAAGTAAACTTTAAAGCACACAAAAAAAACTGCAAACTCGGATAGAAACAAAGCTGCACGACTTGCTCACGATAAAACAAACCACTAGCAGAATATATACTGAAACATCAGGTACACTAAAGATTTCATGTATTATATGAGTGTACGTGTCATAAGCACGGACATTCACTAGTGTATATATACTAGGAAATGCGCGTGCCTACGTCACGAATATTTAGGATTTTTTCTAAAAAAAATCAGCAAAACCGACTAAATGAGGCAAATTTACAATATTCCTCAAATACAAAAGATACTCTAGCAAAGACAATAGAACAAACAATGTTCTAGAGTTGCAAAAAATTGAACAGACAATGACTAAGGATACTCTAGAAAAATATGTTCAATGTCTAAGGATACTTTGGAGTAATTTGCAATAAATTATATAGTAAATTAGGAGCAGCAACTCACTAAATTAACATCATGAGATAGAAGACACCAAAAAATTAAGGAAAAAAAGAACAGCAGAGATGCCAAGAAATGAAAATCCATCAAAATATCTAATTTCGTGCAAATCTTCGGGGAAATATAGAGTGCTGTGATTACTCTAGAGTGTCCTTTCCCAACTCTCCATTCATACTGGACTGAAGCAATGACAGTAGCACTGAGCTCACAATCACTGGACTAAACTCAGACTTGCTCACCCCTTGCAAGCCACCTCCTCTTCCTCTACTTGCTCCAACAATTCTTCAAGTTCAGCTTCCGTGAGGCCTTCTAGCCTCTTCTGCAAGAAAGATGACATAAAAATATGAAAAATGTCATTCTATAACCTTTTTGTGTCACAATCATAAAAATATGATCTCTCTGCAGTCCCAAATCCAAGAACTTAAGTTAAAACTTCTAGAGGTGTAAAAAAAACGTAGTTTATATATAATAGCAATATCTTATCTCACACTATGACAGCATGGCCTCCAAAGGTGTAAAGAATGTTGGTGGCTCCAGTGAAATACAGAACCATCTTGGTTGGACCTGAGTGCTTTACTCCTTCAACCTTGAAAGCATTAAAGAGAAGGCTAACTATAGCAGTTAAAGATACATACTACAGTACTTTTACAGGGATCAATGATATTTTTGCAAATATAGACTTAATTACCTGGCCATAAAAATCAAAGAGGCAGTTGTGAGATACCATGCCAGTATAAGTGATCATCAAGAGGCCTAGGAAAGACCAGATCATGTAGTTATGGAATGAGGGTATGAAGACAGTTGTGGCACAACAGGCCCCAAATATGTATGCCCAATTTCTCTCATCAAGGTTGTCATTGATGTAGGAAATGTTGCTGCACATTAGAGATAACAAAAAAAAGAATATATGAACACATATCAATTGCATAACACCTAGCTATTATAGATTTCCAGTGACCCACCTTGCACATGCAATCAGTTGGATTACTGATCCAAAGAGAAGGAAAGTGCAGTTGAAGAAGAGCCCCGCATTTCTCCAGTGCTTCCCCAGGAGCCCATCAAGGACTTCAAACCACTGTATTAGGATTTAGCAAGATAAGATCTAATAAGCAAGGATATAGAACATGAGAAAGACACCTAGTCATGCATCTTTTATCTCTTCAAATCATTCTTAATATCCAAATTAAAGCAATTGGCCATGTGGGAGTTGTTTCATAAAGATTGACAAAACTTCATATTCTCGCAATTGATTAGCTCAAACTCTACAGGCTGAACGATATCACCTGGTTAATGACATGCACGCATTATATCATAATAGATTAAGAAATTTGCAGACAGAAGTGTCCAATCATCTTTCCAATCATCTTAAAGGCTCCGTGCTCTCTCCTACAGAATGATCAATACACAGAAAAAAAAAGGCGATTAAAAAAGATAGGCGATTATCAAATACCCTCGGCCATACGCGAAGAAAAGCAAAGGAAACATCCAAAGAGATGCAGAAAAACAAATTTCCTAACCTTTCCAAGATAGAACCAGTGCGTTTCTTCTCCCCTGATCGAGTGGCCGACGACGGGTTGGGCGAGCAGCTCCTCTCCGAGCGAGGTCTCTGTAAGGGAAGAGAGAGTGAGAGAGGGGGGTGAGAGATGGGAGTTGTCATGGCTTGCAGGGATGAGCTCTACCTGGAGGGGAACAGGCTCAAAATCTAGACATTTTCTTTCTGGATTTGGTGGTGATTTTCGCGGCTGCGGCTAGATCTGGTGGATAGAAGCTCAGATCTGGCGATTTGGAGTGCTTAAGCTTGGATCTTGAGATCGGGGGCGAGATCCGGCGGGGTAAAGACTCTTTGGCGCCCCCCGTGCTCACACCGGTCAGCTCGCCACCGACCTCCCCACCCATTGTCTCCCGTCCTTCCGACGCCGGCAGCTTCACCGCCCACGTACTGCAGTGGGCCATCTCCCAGCTTCCCCGCCCATGGGGAGAGAGTGACAAAGGGGGATGGGACGTGGGAGATGGCCGACGGCGGGTTTGGCGTGGCTGACGGCATGGGGCGAGCTCGACGAAGCTGGTAGCCGACGGAGCGGGTAGAGGGGGATGAGAGAAGAGAGGGAGATGGGATATGGGAGAGTGAGAGAGGTGGATGGGATGGCTGGGTGTTCAGTCACATCCCGTCCTCTCTCTCTCTTTTCGTGGTTCTCTCTCTCTTTGCGGCGTTTCTTGGCGGGAGGATTCTGGCAGTAGATTCAGAGATGAGGTTGTGGGTTTTTTGGTTAAAATTTTGGGCGGGAATCCAAAATTTTGAGCGGGAATGTTAAGATCTGAGATGAAATCAGACCGTTGAATGTTTTGTAGATGAAACCTGGACCATAGATTTATGTATATAGGCAAAGACATTTCAAAAACTGTTGTGCCTTATATAATAGATATACAGCAGAGCCATAGATGACATATATATAACATAGCATATATAGGTTGATGAGAGTGTACGTACAAGTTGAGGGAGAGAAAGAGGATTGGACTGTCCATATATATCACCAACCTGTTTTAGCTAGACTTGGATACAGCTTCCTTCATCTGAGCCGAAGAGGAACATTGCCTGTTCCATTGTAACTTTGCTCGGGATGTTTGGAGGAAGGTGTTCCTCCTTGATCATGTTTTTCTGGGGTGCTCAGGGTGGGAAAGTTGGATCAGCTTGATGGACTGCTCTGTCAAGAGTGATTTGGTGAGGCTGAGGAAGGCTAAAGTTGGATATGGGATGTGGCGACTCTGGAAGCAACGCAATAACTTGCTCTTTCGTGGCGAGGTTGTCATGGCAAGGGACGTCGCTCGGGGGGTGGTCTGGGCTGCTAGAGAATGGATTACTGTGAATTCTAGACGTAGTCCAGCTCCTCGCGGCGGAGGTGATGGGTTTGTTGTGATTCAGTCTGACGCTTCCTTTGTTTCGGCTGGGTGCTTAGCAGGTGTGGGCGCTACATGTTTCACTCGAGACGGGAGTGTGGAGTGGTGTTTACCGGAGAGCGTGGAGGCTACCTCGCCGGTGGAAGCTGAGTTGGCAGCGTTTGTCAAGGCCCTCCAGACGGCCTTCTTGATTCTGAGGCCATTTTTGAGCTTGACTCTAAGGATTTGGTTGGGTACATCAAGGGGACATACTCCTGGCCTGAGCCTCTAAGGAACGAGCTCCAACGAGCGTGTTGGTTGGCGGCTCAGATGAAGGAAGCTGTTATCCTTCATGTCCTTAGAGAGCATAATGTGTACGCTGATTATTTAGCTAAGGTGGGTAGACAGAATGTTAGAAACTTGTTTTGGTTTAAGGGATCTGGTGTGCCACCACCTGATTTCCCTGGTGTTGGGGTTTAGTGGCTTGTAACTCAGCTTCGGCTTACTTCTTCAAAAAAAAAAAACGATGCTCCAGCTCTCGGGTTGTGAAGAGGGGACACAGTAAACTTGAAAACGAATAGTTTGACTCCAAATGCTGTTGCTCTCATAAGTCTTGACAGCATTATTTGGCTCTCCATCGATCAGCTTAAATTGCACGGAGACACCAGAGGGTTGCCCTACATCCGCATGCGCACGTACGGGACGACGCTATACATGTGCAAGAGGGTCCCATCCACGTGACCCACAATGTCCTCCTGTTTGGCGGGTTACCTTGCCGGCCGGTGACGATTATTGTCTACTTTTTATACAGATAATTTTAAAATTGATAGAATGGGTTACGGAACGATTAGCATAATAGCATGACTAGTTATTGTTGGACTATGATTTATTAAAAGATTTAGTTCATTTATTCCGGCTGTTCTAAGCTTTTGGGATAGTTGATAATTTAACATAATTAATTTCATAATGGAGGTTATGAGCCCCCACTCTACTTTTAATGTGTTGCATGCCAATCATGCATGCAATCTTTTGATTTCATGGAGTTTTTTTGGTTGCAGAAAAATGAAAAAGAAAAGTAAGTTATAAGGGACTTTTATTATTATTATTATTTTTTGTTGCCGAAAAAGATATCACTTCTGATTGCTTGCTGCCACCAGGAAGTAAAAAATTTCAAAGTTAGTGTTACTCATGTAATCACCATTGGAGAAGCAATTCTTATTTTTAACATTGGGCCAGTTTGGTTGCTGAGAAGTAGTGAATTGAAGTGAAGTGATTTATGGGAAGTGAAGTGAAGTGACTTCTGGGGGTTTCTGAGTTCTTGTGTTTGAAGTGGGATATGGTCACCCCCAACTATTTAATATTTTAATAATTTCCCTATATTAAAATATTAAAAATAATACTATTTTAGATGACGTGGACCAATCACGAGGTGCCACGTGACATGTGGGATCTATTTATATTAATATTTTATTACAATATGATATTATTAACATTATTTGCCACTTAAAATATTAAAATTAAAACATTAAAATAATATTTTAATATTAAAATATTAATAATTTAATAACTTATATTAATATTTTATTACAGTATAATATTATTAATACTATTTTAGATGACGTGGACCAATCACGAGGTGACACGTGATATTTGAGACATATTTATATTAATATTTTATTATAGTATAATATTATTAATATTATTTTTCACTTCAAATAACTTCACGCCAAAAAGACCCGAAGTCGAAATGGGAAGTGGCAGCTTTGGCTACAATGATTTGGAAGTGGGGTTGAAGTCACTTCAGTCCCACTTCTGAGCAACCAAACACATGAAGTGGCTCAGAAGTCACTTCAAAAAGTGACTTCCAAGCCACTTCACATGAATCAAACACGCCCATCGAGAAAGTGAAAAAAAACGAAGTGGTGGAATATCCTACCATCAAACAATATTTAAGGCCCTCCTCAATTTTTTTTCCCCCGCTATATTTAAACACCTCCTAAAACTTACCAACACACTTTATCTAGGCTGCGTCTATCATGAGATGGGCTTTGTGCCTTTTGGCCCAATAAAGTCGAGCCTAGGCCAGGCTTAGCGTTGAGGCCTAGGCCGGGGTCGCCATCTTTGACTACTGGAAGACCTATGGACTTCGAATCGGGCGGGAAAGAGGATAGTGACTGTCCACAAAGACGATGAGCTCACCGGACGGCGACGATGCGGCGGACCTCGTTTGCCGGCTCGACAGTGTTCAGGGCATGGTCGATGCCCTATCCTCCGTCCGATGGAAACGCCACCAGGTCAATCATCATCATGTAATCACAAGTCCCAAACCCTAGGTAATCAATCTCCTCTTCTTGTTCACAGGACTCGGTAGTGGAGATCTCGGAGCACGGTATCGTCATCATCGTGGAGGAGTCCGGGTGCCTTCAGGCCAAGGTCTACCTCAAGCGCGAGGTCCGCACAAGATCCCTCCTTTCCTTGATCGAAACAAGAAATTCTTCGATTTGGTGTGATATAATGCGCAAATATTTTTCAGCTGTTCGTATCGTATGAGTACGCCGCCGAAGGACGCCCAAGGTTTGGGCTTAGCCTGGGATTATTGGTCGATTGCCTTAGCATCTTCTCGTCGCCTGGCCACTCCCCGGTCATTGAGATCCGATACCCCGGCCCCGACATGCAGCTCCTCCTCAGGTACCTGCTGCATTCTACTTCTCTTCTTGTTTGTTTGGGTTTTTAGTTCCTCTTTGGGAGACATGTACTTTTAAGAATGTGTTAAAGGTTTAAATCTTAGAGATGCTCTGGCGTGTAAAAGTGAATTTTGAGAACCATTTCTTCATTATCCCGTATAGACGTTGCATTTCCCAATCTTTGAGACTGAGAAGATTCCGGATCCCGTTAGTAGTAGACTCGATATGCAAATGTGGGTGCTGCAAGAGGAGATTGTGATCTTGATATTGTCACAACGCACAATGCTTGTTTACAGTAGCTTCTTAAAAGTTGTATTGATCTAGCTTCTCTTGATGTGTCCATTTATTTTCTTGCTAGTTTAGCATGGATTTTCAGGTCGTGATCTCAGCAAGTGCAACATTCTTAAAGTATCCGGTCAATAGAAAGTGCTCTCATCTTGATTTTGCACTGCAGTATTTACTAGGCTCAACTTTTGTCCATATCATCTTAGCTTTCTATGCTTTCGTTTCCTCAAGCACTGAAAAGATACATTGGCAGTTTTGATATCCATTGTTGGTAATATCCTAGCTGTGCTTTTGATTCTTGTAGTGACAACCAGTGAATGAATCTCACGTTGTCATCCATCCTACTTTTTTCCTCCGTCATGATGTGCCTATTATAGATTTACATCTAGACATTTTTTGTTGGCTTATTCCAAGGACCTTCAGAAATGAAGTATCTTAGCCAGTCCTTTATTGCTTTATTAACTCATTAAGTAATAACTCTGCATTCATGAAGCAACCGCACTCACGAGAACCTTCAAAAGATGTTGGCAGTTTTCTGGACCTGTAGTTCTGTATTCTCATGATCTTTGCTGGAGCAGTAGTTCAGCAGCCATTATCAAGGAAATCTTATGCCACCTTCTTTATGTTTTTTAGCAGTCATGTATGTACTCTTTAGTTTCCCATATTTGGTACCGACATGACATGACATGATTAATGATATTTCTTGTTTCAGTTTCGAAATTTGGGGTTGTTAATGATAGTGTGCTTAGTGGCTTTATGAATGAGATGTTGAATATGGAACCAGTTACATTGTTGGCCAGCATAGATTACGATTGTGGTGGTATGGCATGCTTTTAGTTTGTGCTTGGCTCTAAACAAATGCATTATCTTGCACAAGCAGATCTACGATCTACATGCATGATAGAAGCTCGTGGTTATCATGACACTGTATACGCACCGAAGTTGTGGATTTATATTTCATGTTGTATGCCATGCACTGATTTGATCCAATTGAACTCTACATGGATAGATCAGTGGATTCCCCAGATGCCTGCATTTATGCTGAGGTCAGAACGAGGATCCCAGACACCATCTCGTGGGATTATAATTTCGAACCTGCGGGCAGTGTTCCTGTCAGTTTTACTGTAAAGGTACATGCTACTTGAACTGTCATCTTTGTTTCATAAAGTCTATACAATATTTTAATGGCTTGGTCCTGTTAGTCTTGGTTATGATTCTGCACATTGTCGCGTTTGCAGTCTGCTGTTCTGAAAGAAGTAATTGATGATCTTGAATGGCCGGCTTCCAGCATCCAGATACTTATACAGTCAGAGCCTCCTACTGTGACCTTCAGAGGTGAAGGTCACGGTGAATTGCAGGTATGAGAATTCAATGTGTGTTGAGATGTCTGAGTTCTTTATACGATTGTCTTGACATAGAGATGTCCCGAGCTTTGATCCAATCCTAATTTGTAGCACACGTTGACAGATAGAATTCCCTTACTATGCAAATAATGATCTGCTAATTGCATTCCAATGTGATCACTGCGTCTCATACAGGTTCGCTTTCATCCTTTAATTATAGGCTGACAATATGATGGACAATTCTAACCTGAAAAAGAATCTGCTGTCATATACAGGTATAAGTACAAATTTTTTAGTGCAACAACTTCAAACATACCTACTAGTGTCTCAAAGGACAACAGAGGAAGCAAATTGACCATTGGGAGGGGAGGGATGCTCAAAATACAGCACCTGGTTTCAGTCATAAGACCAGGGGCACAGCATCCATATGGTGATCCTGGTGGGCATCAGCATCCTAGTCGAATTGCATATATCGAGTTCTATGTCAAACCGGAGGAAGACGAGAACCAATAGACGCGTTTTAAGAAATAATCCAAGGTGAAACCTTGCCTTGATATTGCAAATTTGCCATTAGAGGTAGTCTACTCGAAATTCCCCCATGCTGCATCATAAGAGTGAAGCTGCAAGCTTCAATTATCTAAAACACCTAAGATGACTACTTGAATTTTTACTTTTTATCTGAATTTGTTTTGCTCTAGGCAGCAGGGGTACGCCGAAAGAGGAGGCGTACCCTTATCCGATACGTGTCGGATACAGATACGCCACCGATACTCTCACATACGTGTCGGATAGGTATCCCTCTATTTTTGGAATTAAATAAAGTAGGTGAATAATAAGATATGGTATTGGATAAGTATTAGGTGATTCTAGATACATATCTGGATATTTTGATAATTAAAAAGTAATTAAATTAGGAGTATGACATATCTATGTGTCTCAGATCTCCCAAAAATAATTACATTAGGAGTCATGACAAATGTACATATCCCATATCTCCCAAAAATAATCTACGATATTTTCATGGCTCTTCTTTGGCATGTATCCTTTTTTCTTTGGATGCACGAGACAACGATTTTCATTTTTTTGAAGTTAACTCGTATTAAACATACATAATATAACTTATTATATTGCCGTATTCTTGATGTATATGTATCCTAAATTTTTAGAAATTGTAGTATCTGTATCGTATCGTACCGGTATCCCTTACCCGTGTCTGTGCTGCCTTGGTATTCCTCCTCATCTCTTATTCCATCTTTTGTCTTCAAAGCAGGAATTTCAGAGAATTTGCGTGTTGCTTTCTTACATGGTGAACATATCATGAAAAAATTGCAGGACTTCAAAGACAGACAGCATTGAAGTTATGCGATTGCAAATATGGGGTGAAGATCAGGTCGGCAAAGACATCTTGCTGTGAATGGAGGCAAATATTTTTCAGAAAACCAAGGGGGCGGTTTGTTTATATCATTTTCTATCTTTATGTTCATGAAAACAGAAAACAGTGTTGAAAAGATGTTTTCTTTTGATTTTGTTGTAAATGTTTCCATCAAACGGAATGTGTGGAACTTTTCTGCAAAACATGAAAGCGTCAAAATCACATTTTCACCCTTTTCATCCAACCGCGACAGCCGCCGATATTGCTTCTCTCTCTCCCACCTTGGCCTAAGCTTTGATCCGCTTGCTCTCTTTCTTTTCTCTTCTTCTCCTTGCTTGTTCTAGCCAAGCCGAGGCCCCCCAAGCTCTCCCACTTTAATCATTTGTTCCCTTCTTCTTCTCCTGCCGTCCTCTTCTTCTCCCTCCTCTCGGGTCGACTGTTCGCCTCGTGTCGTGCCTGCGCGGCAACACTGTGCCAAGTCCGCTTCTCTCTTCTTTCTTTCTTCTTGTCCTTTCTCTTCCTTCTCCCTGGCCACCTCCCTCTCTTTCATCCTTCACTCAAGCAGGTGCCCCTGACCCCATGCCAGCACCCGCGCGGCCACCACTACAGCCAAGCCACGCGTCCTTCTTCCTCTTCTCTTCTCCGTTCCTTGTTCCTTCCTCCCTCTCTCCTCGGCCTCCCTCCTTCCGGCCTGAGCGCCGTCGGCCTCGCGTCATCCACATCGTCGCCCACCTCACGGAAGACCCGCGGCCCAGTCACGGCTCTCTCTTCCCTTCCTCCCTCTGTCAACCTCCTCCCTCGGTCTAGCATCACCAACCCACGCCACCGCACTCATGGAAGGAACCGCGGCCCAAGCCACGTTTCCCAGCTGCTTACCACTGACGGTCACCTAGGCCGTCCGTTCGCCGGACGCGGCCCCAGCGTCGCCGCCTCCCGCTGACCTCCTCCCACTTCCTTCCTCTTTCCTCTTCTTTCATCCTCCCCCTTCCTACTCGAACTCCTCAAGCCTCTCCTAGTTCTATCCAAACTCCACCACCACCTTCCTTCCTCCTCTCCTTTTCCAGTCCAAACTCCAACCCTTCTCTCCAACTCCAACTCCAACTCCTCCCGCTTCCTCTATTAGAACCAACAACCCTCTTCTTCCCCTTTCTCCAATCACTCTCTCTCTCTCCCCCTCACCTTCGTCCGTTGGCCTCACCTGGCTTACTGTTGTCCCGGCACCACCTCCTTCACCGTTGCCCTCGCTTGCCGCCTCGGCCATCGTCCTGCGGCCCGTACCGCTGCACGTCCGCAACCCCACCATACTGTCGTACCACCGCACCGGCCTCGTCGACCTCAGGCTCCATCCACGCCGTGCCACTCGGTGGCCCACCTCAAACCCGCACCACCCCACCGCTGGGCTCCAGGATGACCACCCGCCATCCCCGTGCGCCCCCGCGCGCCAGTCGTCGTGCTTCCCACACACACGCCGGTACTGTCAAGGCCTTTAGCCCATGACGCAAGCCTTGGCGCGCGGCACCAAGAGATGGCGTGGCCAAGGGCCAGAGCCATGACGCGTGGTTGGTGCCATGGGTGATGTGAGGCTAGGTGGCCTTAGGATAGCGAGCAAACCATCCTCAACAAGTGTGCGAGCAACTGCCCCAGCAATGGCACGAGAAGCCTTGAAGATGGCATGGTTGAGTTTGAAGATAGCCCGCGCGGTCCGAGAGAAAGCAAAAGTTGACGCGCCATGGTGCGATTCCATCGAGCGAGATGCGCGGCAAAGGAACCCAAGCGAGTGCGCGAGCAAAATGCGGGCGCCAAGACACTTGGCGCGCGGCACGACGCGGCTTGGTGCAACATGGCGAGGAGCGGCACGGCATGGCGCAGCACGGCGACGACTCGAGTCCGAGTGAGAGTAGGAGTCCGAGTCCTACTATGACTCCCATTCCTAGTGCCACTAGGACTTCGCACATAAGGGCAAGGCTCATGGCGAGCTTTGTCATGGGAAAAACTCAAATGGCACGAGGAGTCCTAGTTGGACTAGGACTCGGCGTGCCACGATGCGCCCGACACGACACGGTAGGCCATCGGGGCCAAATCAATCGTGCGATCATCGAAATTTCAGTTGGACTAGGATCCTGGAGGGACTTTACGCGACAAATGAAAGACTTGGCACGGGGAAAATCCTAGTTGTGCGGGAGTTCTGGTTGGGCTAAGACTCGACGTGCCTGGCGGAAAACAGTTGGCCATTGAAGCCAATCTGAGCGTGCGATCATCTTAATTCCACTTGGCTTAGGTCTCCGGCATGGGATGACACGACAAAGATGGAAGATGGCACCGGGGATTCCATACTTGGCACATGGAAATAGGAAGGAGTCCTATTTTGAGTCGAAGTGCGGGTGGATCTTGACAGATGCTGTCGCGCCCCGACCCAGGAAACCCATCCCGGACTGGGACACGAGGGCAAAACCTACATCTACTGACAACCAACAGCGGAGACAGAACACAATGAACGAAAGGCGAAAGTAAAGTTAACATTAATTATAACAAAACGTTATAAACATCAGAGTTACATGTACAAGTATCAAAAAGAGATTACATCTTCTGGAGTCTCCGCAAACGCACAGACAAAACCGTCCTGGCCCTCAAACAAGGTCGGCTGGCGACGCGCTGCCACAGGACGAACATCGGGGCCCACAGGAGAGGCGCTGGTACCTGTACCTACAAACAATACGGTCCAGGTAGGAATGAGCAAAAAGCTCAGTAGGGTTCTACTCTACGACTCTCACAAGGAAAGGCGACGCTAACCGTACTAACTCTGTGCCAAGTTCTAAGGCCTGCCAAGGACCCCATAAATCCCGTCAATAACCCGAAGGGTACATGTCCTCAGTACGTCCCTCCGACGGCCACTGCTCAGGGATGGACCACCTCCGACAGTCCCTGACACAGGATGGACCACCTCCGACGGCCACTGCTCAGGGATGCTACCGGTAGGACACCCCTCTCCAAGCGGGATCTCCACGCCTGTTGAAACAACCGGGGTTACGACAACCATCTCCCAGCACTCAAAGCACAGAGTCAATACAATCCCTAAACTCCAAATCAAGAGCTAAGTCCTACCAGGGATCCCACACATCCCCATTGATAAGACTTGAAAAGTGCACAAAACACCATTGTAATTTGGCTTTGTTGGGCCCCGAGCAATGCTGGATTGACTACTTTTATTTCATTTCAGGTATAACAGGTCCTGCTACGAGTTAGATCATCTTTGGAGCTAAAAGAATGGTATTTTGGCGATTCTGACAAGTTAGATCGATCGGCCTCAATAGGTTCGATTGATCCAACTCAACCAACGAGGGGAGAATGAACAAGCGCAGGATCGATCGAACATCAGGAGCTGGATCGATCCAGCGCGGGATGTAGCGCAACAACGATGGTTCGATCGGTCGGACTCGACAGACGGATCGATCCAGCACGGGAATACCAGCAAGTAAAGGTGTAGGATCGATCGAACTCAAAGAGTTGGATCGATCCAGCTCGGGCGTTGCACAATATTAAGGGAGTTAAGGAGTAGGATCGATCGGGCTCCAAAGGTTGGATCGATCCGACCCGGCCAGAAGCAAAGATCGACGGCTCTGATATAATCCGTGGGTAGTTGTCTCTTGGGCTATAAGTAGTCATTGTTTAGGGATTTTTGGGGGGCTTTTTCAGACGTTTTTGGAGAGAGTTCACCTATCTTTTCTACATCTTTTCTTCGACGATTCTTTGGAGGAGATCCATGGCGGGAGGAGATCATCAACTTCTACCGATGGATTATCCCCTGAAGATGAGTAGCTAAAACCCTAGCCATGGGATTCTTATGATGTAACTAGGGTTTTTACTAGGGATTTCTTAGATCTAGGGTTTGTATACACGATTATTTGGTTTTATGGATTGATTATATTTGCCTATATCTTGGTGTTGATTTCTTGCTGGATGTTTGGATCGTTCTTGCTTGCACTTGATTCTAGAGCTTGTGTATGTTAGGACGTGATTTAGATTCATCCAAATAAGAGGATCATGCTAGTCCCATGATATCTTGGATGGAATCTTGTTCGTGATTAGGGATTGTATAGTGCTAGTCCCACTATAGTAGTGCTAGTCCCACTACGTTCCATCCCTAATCCTTCATGCATCTTATCTTTGTAGTTTTGGCCATCGAGATGCGAAGTCATCTCGATATTACACCTAATCCATTTCTATGGCATTGTTTGCGATAAACTCATCTGAGTAAGAGGGTTCATTAGCAGTGAACGTAACTAATCATTCGGTCACTGAGATTTCATTAATTGTTCTTGCCGACAAGGAATCCTAAACAGAACTTGTCGAGTGATAATGAGAACTAGCCATTCCTTTATCAACTTTTAGGGAGCCATTTATCGTGTTTGCATACCCTGATCTTTGGAAAACCAGGTATATCCTTAGTTACTGATTAAGAATCATATGGTCCTTTCTCTCATATTCTTCAATCCTTTAGTATAAGTTTAGCTTAATTTCAACTTGCAATCTTTTCTCAACTTATTAGTAGGAGATTTGCTAAGTATTTGATTTAAATCCCTTAAATCCCTGTGGACTCGACTCGGACTCTCCACTATCTACTAGTTCTTAGTAGTTAAAGTAGAGCACCGGAATATATTGTAATTTTGGTTAGACTTGTTAAGCCACGACACTTTTCAAGTCGTATCAAAATTTTGGCGCCGTTGCCGGGGATTTTTACGGTGTTTTAAGTTGTTTACTTAATATAGTTTCTTGCTTATCAGTTGTTTATCGACCGTCGCATCGACCGTCAGGCGCTGTTTGGTTTTGGGCTTCCCAGGGTCGATGAGTGACATCGACCATGGCCTCACGGTCGACCGTCGGGTCGATCGTCGCATCGACTGTGGGCCCATGAACTGTGTTTTTTGGTTTTTCTTGGATGGCTTTCACTTGGGTTTGATAGTTAAACATGTGGGAGGTTGGTATGAGGTTTTCATGAAGTTTTCAAGGGATTTCCATTGAGACTAAGAATTGAATCGCATGTTGTTTTCCTTTGGGTAAATTGATGATGTGGCTTGCTTTTAAATACATGTGTGGTTGGTATTTAATTGCTTAATGGTTTGCTTAGCCATTAGCTTGCTATGAGTGCTAGCTAATGTGGAATTGTGGAACCTTAGCCTCTTGCCGGCGAGTGCCGAGGGCTATTGTATATCTGTTGGACTTATAATTGATGATGTGACATGTAGAGATATCTAGGATAGATGTTTGCCTAGGCTCATGCATTGTGTGCATTAGAGGCATTCGAGGTTAGGCGGGCGATGGTTTGGGTTGCCGATCCGAGGCTCTCGGGTAGCTCGGATCTGGCCTTAGGGACGTAGCTGGGCAGTCAGGAGTAGGGTGTGATTGTATAATCGAATATCTTGTTATCGAGGATTTGTGATAGTCGACTTTGATCAGTGGTTGAGGTTTAGAGGTCGTGTTGTCTTCCAAGGACAAGTGCTAAGGATGCAATCGATGTATTCCCGACGTGGTCCCCATGGCAGTGGTATCCCTGCTGGGTAAGGGTGATCCTGCATGGTAATGTTCCCCTGTCAGTGATTAGGGTGATCTTGGTAACATTTTCAAGAGAGAGTTCATGGCAGGAGCCCTTGGGACATCGATGGGTTGTGGGACCTGTGGCATCCGTTAGACTTGAGCTGGGAGACAACACTGTTGTTGTTTTCCCTCCTTTCAGTGTGCCGTAGAGTAGAACCCTACTGAGCTTATCGCTCACTCCTACCCGGGCTGCGTTTGCATGTGCAGGCGGCAGTTCTTCTTCAGTGGGCCGGCAGGATCGGCCTTTGGCGGCGCGAGTACATCCAGAGGCGTTTGAGGTTTTACTGGAGGATAAAACTGTTGTACCCTTTTTGATAATATATGTTGTAAAAATTTCGAGGATTTTGGGATCATGTATTATATCTTTACCTTGGAAGTATTAGAATAGAATTTTGTAACTGTACAACTTGATGTATATGAATTGAATATCTGTTCGCCTCTGGAATACAATTGTTTAAATTATCCGTCTTTTCCGCTTTGTATCGCGCCAATTGAAGATGAATAGTGATAGGAACCCTCACGCCCCGTCCTGGATGGGTTTTCTGGGTCGGGGTGTGACAGAGAACGTATCAGGTATCTCCGCTCTTCTTGACCAGTTTATCGATTGGATCGATAGCGAGCTCACCGTGCTCAAGCAGGCGGTGGCTCAGATGGAACCCCGAGAGGCTTCATGTGAGGACCTTTCCCTCTACTCCTGGGTCGACCGGCTGGGTCGGGTCCATGGTTCGTTTGTTTGTTTCGCGTCGAGCACGCGATTTGATGGATCGCATTGTTTCTTGGGCCACAAGGGTAATTTGGTAAACTGCACATTGTCAGTTTGTTTCACACCCGTGTGTGCACGCACTGACCGTATTTGTGTTAATGTTTGATTAGAATGGTTAGGTGGACCCGGGAGCGGAAGATCTGGGCTTGGGCTTGTGTTTTAGCCTAAGTTTGACTTTCTGGGCAAAAGAGATCGAACTTCTTGTGCCAGGAAGTTGAGGCGGTGGGTTTCTGAGTGGACGGTCGCCGTTGGCCGTCGCTCTCAGGTGAGAAGAAATATCTTCTCTCCTCTCCCTTATCCTCTTCCTCCTTCCTCGTCTCTTCCCCGGCTTCTTTTTCCTCCTCCTCCTCCTTTCCCACGGCTTTGTTTCCCCTGTTTCCAGCCTTCCTTCCTTCCCTCTATTCTCCCTCCTCTCGCCATCAAATTGAGTGCTTGAGGGCTTGTTGGATTCGTGGCAGCATGAGGAAGATTTGTGGCTTGGTTTGAAGCTAGTTTGGTGCTCGGATAACTGGGATTCAGCCGAGTTTTGCTTAGCTCGGTAGATTTCTTCCTACATGGGTTTAATAGGGGTTTTCTCTTAATCTAGCCGGTGGATCTGGGTGTTCTTGGTGTTGTTTTGTGTATCTAGGTTAGGTTAATTACTGATTTGAGTTTCATATGATATGATTGAGATTTTAGTAGGATTTTAGCATGTTTAAACTCATAATTTTTCGATTTTGCTGTTCTAGAATAACAGCCGGCTTACGGCGTGTTTTCCGGCCTGTACACACATGATATTGATTTATGATGAATATGATAGTTAGAAATCTTTGGATCTACTCTCAGCTGCAACAAATTTAATAATTATCTTATTTTCCTATGAATTGTTATGATTTTCCTTTGGATGGGCTGCGTTGCAGCAATTAGATGTAATTAGTGAAGTTAATGGTTTTGCTTAGTGTTTTTACGGTAATCGAGCCGTCGGATGTTTCCTGGTTTTGGATATGTTGGTTCTCGAATGTTTCCCTGCGTTTTGTCTAAGTTGGATCTCAAATCCGACGTCGTTTGGACGTCGGATCGATGAGGTCGCTTAGCCTCTAATTAGGGGATCTTGATGATTAAATAATATGATATGTTCAAAACATATCATATTATATTATAAGTTCATCTGTGTTTTCGAGGTTGCTTCTTGTTCAGGGGTTCGCGGTTGACGGTCACGGTACCGTCGTAATGTCGGGACCCGTTGCAGGTTGGCTGGCAGCGGTCGTTGGTATCGCTGCAGCAATCCAGTTGAACCCGGTTGTTATCTTAGCATATTATTGCATGCTTACCTCTTACCTGCGCATGATCATAGCATGCATTTTTGATTGTGCATTAGATGCTGATCGCTCGCGAAGGTCGTCGTTAAAACGTTGCAAACTTAATCAAATATAAATTTATATTCCTTATTCAATCACTACACTACTAGATAGAAATAGCGGTGAAATCGGGAGTCGATCCACAGGGAAAACGTTGGAAACTGAAATCAATTCTCGAAACCCTAAAATTAAGGAAAAGAATCAAAGATAGAATAGAGTTATCTAAACTAATAAAGAAAAGAAATAAAAGGTTGATCAATTTGAATCAATGGATAAGTGACTTAGGAATTACTCAATCCGCCCTAGTTTCGTTATTAGTCTTCTCTAGTTATCATCTTGTTCTCTTCTCTCAACATTATGGATCATATGTCTACAAGCTCACATGAATCCCTAAAATAAGATTTATGTTCCTAACGGTATATCCTATCTTTCTTGGCATAGGTTGTCTTTGATCCTACGATTACTTTAAGTTATACTACTCCTAATGACCTTGGCACAACCTATCCTAGCATAGCATAGCCTATCTCAAAAGAAAACCATAAATCACATGAAAACCATCTCATAAATCTGTATAAACAATCACAGAAAGCTTATACGACTGAAAATACTTTAAAGGAACTCTGTTTCCTCAAATCTCTAATCATTAAAATCATATTTATAAGATCATGTTGAGAAGAAGTTTACAAGAATCAAACTAAAGAAAAACCCAAACTACACTAGGGTTTCATGAATAATCCTAAGTACAAGAATTAGCAACTCATCTTTTGGATGAAAGCTATCGGGTTGGAATAGGAAGCTGTCACCATCTATATCCTCTCCGTCTTCTTCTTCCTCCTCCAAAGATTGTCAAAAAGATGAGAAATTCGGCTGGAATCACCGCTTTATATAATAGAAACCCTTAATCCCGGAATTAGGAGTTATTGTTGAACTTAAACTCTAATTTTCCTAAATTCTGGGTTGATGACGTCATCGGAGCGATCCATCGAACTTAATTTCGATCCATCACTCTAGTCGATCTGACTGGGTCATTAACTGCCACGTCATTACTTAATTTTAGCCTTTATCAAATTTCAGCTTTCATATTTCCGACTTTGCTTCAAAACTGGCGCCAATGTATACGGAATCTCACAAAGTCTTCAACATACAATTTGTAGCTCTTGAAGGTTTCTTTTATCTTCCAGAATTTCAGAATATTTAGAATTGTGTAGAATTTCTGGTGATTTATTTCCAAACAGTCAACGAAGTAATCTTTTTGCAGAATTTAGTGATTTTTGGCCGAATTTCTGGTATTTCTTCTCAAATCCTACTTAACCCTGAAATCAAGCAATATGATATCAAATACACCTACTCTAGGCCTAACAAAGGTAATTTAAGGGGTTTAATTATGAATATTTAGTGAATCATCAGATGCATAAGGATAGGGCGCGGGCGATGAGTTGATCGTCGATAGCATGGTCCAGGTTGGATTGTAGTATTCAGTCGATATCGATGATAGGCTTAGATGACTTGAATACATGTTGATCGATGATTTTAGAGGTCGTGTCGGCCTCGAACCAGGTGCTGAGGGTGTAGCCAGTGTCGTCGTTTCATCTTTGGGCAGAGGGTGTGCCTGCCCGGCAGAGACTTGTCCTGTCCAGTAGTGTCTTCTTCCTGCTGTACTAGGTGTTTCCGGGATGGGCCTAGTTCATTAGGGTGACCATGGTTGGATACCTAAAGACACTGATGGGGTTATGGGACCCCGTAGCACACTTAGGCCTAGCTTGGGGGCGACACTATTGCGTTTCCTCCTTTCTGTGTGTCATAGTGTAGAACCCTACTGAGCTTAGTGCTCACTCCTACCCGGGCTGTGTTTTGCAGGTGCAGGCGTTAGCTCTTCTTCAGTGCCCCCTACCGGGCAGGTGTTTGGTACCGCAACGGCGTCTGGCAGTTCTTGAGAAGCAGTGATCGTCTGTTTACCTTTTTTGTTAGATAGCCTCCTATGGGAGTGTGATGTATATGAATGTAACCCTAAGGATTTGAATTATCTTATTATATGTTTTGAGGTTGTTAATTTTTGTTAAATAATGGTGCTTATGAATTGTTTAGGGAAACCAGTAAGCTAGAGGGAACCCTCACAAAAATTATTCTGCATTTAATTAGGTTCCGGTTCGCGTTGCCCGGCCCAGTTGGGTCTTTGCGGGTCGGGCCGCGATACTTCAGGCAAATTCAGAGTGCCTAAGCCAAAGTCCTATAGCGGGATGAGGAACGCTAAAGAATTGGAGAACTTTATCTGGGATTTGGAGCAGTTCTTCAAAGCAGCTCACATCCAGGCGGTAGATAAAGTTTTCGTTGCAGCTATGTACCAGTTCGACGACACCAAGCTATGATGGTGCATGTGGCTAGATGATGATGGTGCAGCCAGACGTCCCAAGATTGCAACGTGGGACACCTTCATCAAGGAGCTGAAGAATCAATTCCTCCCTATCAATACAACATGAGTTGCTAGGGAGGCGCTCAAGAATCCGAGGCAGACCGAACTCGTCAGAGACTACGTGAAGGCCTTCAGTAGTCTCATGCTGGACATCAAAGACATGTCCGAGTCCGACAAGCTGTTCAATTTCTTGTCAGGGCATCAGACATTGGCGCATGTTGAGCTGAGGAGACAAGGGGTGAAAGATCTCCCCTCAGCCATGGCCACAGTGGATGCCTTGGTGGACTTTCATCAGACCAAGCTGGTGGAGCAAAGCAACCGGCCACCCAAGCCTAAGGACAAGCCGAAGTCCAAGGGAGAAGGTCAAAAGAAAAGGAAAGAGCCAAGCCATAGGAACCAGCCAAGAATCTTTCAAGGTGCTTCATCTGTGGAGGACCCCATCAGACTCGAGACTGTCTGAAGCGTGAGAAGGGCAACACACTGATCACTCAGGAAGGCGAGGTGGAGCAGGACTCGCCAGCACGAGTAAATCCTATCCAACTTCTTAATACATTGAGAGCTAACCCTACTTCTGGATTGATGCATATTCCAGTCACACTTCAAGGAGTGAAGATGATGGCGATGCTAGACACAGGAGCCACTCACAACTTTTTAGCACAACGTGCGACAGAGCATCTCAAGGCTAAGATCACCACCAGTACTAACTGCATCAAAGTTGAAAACTCTGATGCAAGACTTGTTGTTGGTAGTGCTGCATGTACTTTGGTGGAGATCGGACCACGGAAGGCGACCTTGGACTTTTCAGTAGTGCCCCTCGATGATTTCAACATCATCTTGGGCAACGAGTTCTTCAGGAGCAGCAAGGCCCTGCTCATGCCTTACATCAACGACATGCTACTCCCTGTCACAGAGAGTCCCCACTTCATGCAAGCTGTTGGACCTGGTCAGGCCAAGTCCAAGACGGGGCTACTCTCGGCGCTACAACTGAAGGACGACATGCGGAAGGGCGAGGCCACCTTCTTGGTGACCTTACACGAGCAACTTGGCTCGAGCAACGGACACGAAGTGCGGCACACGGCGCATGGCACGTGTCTTGGAGGAGATGGCACACGACAATTTGGAGTTGGTGCGGCCCAAACACCAACAGCATTGACGACACCAGAATTGGCACACGACCAAGGAAGACAAGCTTTAGCAGGCGCGCAGCGCGCTCTGCTCTTGCCTGGCGGGCTAACTGGAACGGCATGGTAACAAACTGGTGCCGGCTGCACATCGCAGCCGCACCCTAGCGCACTGACCGCGGTCCAGGCGGAGCCCTCAACCAACATACCTGCACCAGTCCTTGATCTCTTGGAGGAGTTCTAGGACGTCATGCCGTCGTAGTTGCCCGAGAAAGTTCCTCCCCAACGCGTGGTGGATCACCGCATTGCGCTACTGCCCCACGCGCGCGCACCAGCTCAAGCTCCCTATCGCATGGCACCCGCAGAGCTTGGTGAGCTCAAAGGCAACTAGAGGAGTTGCTTGACTCGGGGCTCATCTGGCCCTCACGATCACCCTTCGGAGCACCAATTCTGTTCCAGAGGAAGAAAGATGGCTCCCTCAGGATGTGTATCGACTACCGAGCCCTGAACAAGCTGACGGACTGAGACAAGTACCTGGTTTCTTTGGCACATGACCTCTTTGACCGGCTGTCCAAGATTCAGGTATTCTCTAAACAGGATCTTCGATCTGGTTATTGGCAGGTGCGGATCGCGGAGGGAGATGAGGCCAAGACTACCTGCATCACTCGGTACGCCGCATTCGAGTTCCTAGTCATGCCGTTCAGCCTCACCAACACACCAGCAACCTTCTGTCACTTGATGAACGACGTCCTCCAGGACTTTCTCGACAAATTCGTTGTGGTGTACTTGGATGACATCGTCATCTACAGTGAGAGCTTGAAAGCTCACGTAGATCATCTCCGGTGGGTCCTGCAGAGGTTGCGGGCGCATCAACTCTTCGTGAAGAAGGAGAAGTGCGAGTTTGCGGTCGAGGAAGTGTCCATCCTTGGGCACAAATTGAGGGGCGACAACGTGATGATGGACTCGCGGAAGATCGACACTATCTTGGAGTGGGCGGCCCCAACCAAGGTGCCCAAACTTCAATCGTTCATTGGTCTAGCCAACTACTACATAAGGTTCATCAAGGGCTATTCTAAATAGGTAACTCCGCTAATTGATCTTCTTAAGAATGATCAACCGTTGTGTTGGGCAGGGCAATGCAAGGAGGCGTTCCAGTTGATCAAGGAAGCCATTGCAAGCGAGCCAGTGTTGAGGCTCCCGGACTTTAATCTCCCTTTTGAAGTCCACATGGACGCATCTGACAGAGCTATCGGCGGGGTGCTGGTTCAGGAGAGACACCTAGTGGCTTTTGAAAGCCGCAAGCTGAACGATGCGAAACAGCGCTATTCGGCACAGGAGAAGGAGATGGTGGTGTCTTTACCTTGTTTACGCACCTGGCGTGTGTACCTTTTCAGCACCAAGTTCGTGATAAAGACGGACAACATGGTGAACACCTACTTTCAAACTCAAAAGAAGCTTTCTCCAAAGAGGCTCGATGGCAGGAGTTCCTTCAAGAGTTCGAGTTTGATTGGCAACACAAGCCAAGGCGGCACAATTAGGTTTTAGACACGCTTAGTCGACAAGAAGTGGCGGACTATGTTGCGGCCTTGATCCGGGTCGAGTCAGACATGAATGACCAGATCAAGTTGGTGGCGAGGAACGATCCAAGCTACCAGAAGCTTGTGAAGGAGGTCTAGGAGGGGATCGTCAGGTGGTTTTGGCTCGAGGATGACATCCTCAAGGCCAAGGACGGATGAATCCTTGTTCCACAGGGGAACTTGAGGGCGGAACTCATCAAAGAGTCGCATGACTCAAGGTGGGCGTACCATGGCTCTTCTCAGCCGCAGCTACTTCTGGCCAAAGATGGTGGAGGATGTGGAGTTGCACGTGAAGACTTGTCTAGTGTGCCAACTAGACAAAATGGATAGGAGGAAGCAGGAGGGCCTACTTCAGCCCCTCCCCATACCCGACGGCATCATGCATTCGATATCCATGGACTTCATTGTGGGTCTTCTGAAAGTAGACGGGAAGTCTACAATCCTTGTGGTTGTAGACTGGTTCTCAAAGTATGCCATCGTCATCCCGGCACCAAAGGAGTGCCCCTCCAACGTGATTGCTGACTTGTTTTTCAGGTACGTGGTGAAGTACTTTGAACTTCTCCGTGACATCATCAGTGATCGGGACAGGCAGTTCACTGGGAGGTTTTGGACAAATCTCTTCAAGATAATGGGCTCCCAGTTGAAGTTCTCAACGATGAACCATCCACCAATCTCGTCCGACCTCTCTCTCCTTTTTCTCCTTTTCTCCTTTTTCTCCTTTTTCTCCTTTTTCTCCTTTCTTCTCCTCCTCTCGCGACCGCGCTGGCCCTCATGCTCCGGACCGAGTGGGTTTTCTGGGTCGGGGTGTGACACTTAGGGTTGGGTTTCCTTTGTAATTGAGTAATGGTGTAACCAAGGGCTTGAAAGAGAGAGTTGAGAGGTTATATTATACAATTGCTTCAATAAAGAAAATGGAAGAACCCTTTATCTAAACGTGTCTTCTTATGTGTTCACAAAGTGAAGAAGATGAAGGAAGGCTTATAAAAAAATGTCTTGATGCCATCATTGAGAAGAACTCGAGAAAAATTTTCCACTGCACTTTCCCGGTAACAGGTACCACCCGGCTCGCTGCTCTGTCACTACCACCGCGCCATGCCACGGGTTGCACCGCGCGCCATGCAGTGCCTTCCCAGTGCCCCGACCACACCGTCCTCTGAGTAGACCACTTTCGCCGTGTCACACCCCGACCCAGAAGACCCATCCAGATCGAGGAATGAGCAACCTAAACCTGTTACATCATCAATGGCGCGGAAAATTTTGACAGAGTCTCCTCTATAATTCTTACACAAGGACCTGTACAATTCCTCATATTCACAATAACTTCAAATACAGAATCATAAGAACATAATTTGTAGATTCACACTGATATCATTATTATCATCCAATGAAACATCCAAATAAGCGACATTGTCATTAATATCAAAAGTTAAAGTCATACAATTATCCTCAAATAAGATGCATAAGTCTCCAAATGTTTAACTACATCAAATAAAATAAATGAAATATTGAATAGAAGCCCTCAATCTGTCAACAACCTCAAGGTCTACCCGAAGTAGATGCGCCTCCAAGAACTGATCCGCCTGGAACTACTGAGGAAGGAGCGGCGCCTGCACCTGCAAAACGCAGCCCGGGTAGGGTGAGCATAAAGCCCAGTAGGGTTCTACTCTACGGCACTCTCAAGGAAAGGATAGACTGCAACTGTATCTACTTTCGTCAAGGCTAAATATGCCAAGAGACTAACCCTAGCCTCGTCGATTCCCCGAGGGCTCCTGTCCAGGTCCCACCCTCACCCAACAAGGGGAAACAACACGACTGCGGGCTCCTATCCAGGTTCCACCCTGCCCAGTCTCAATACCACCATCCCTAGTGGGGACACAAGTCAGGGACATCGACATCCATATCTAGCACTTGGAGCGAAAGTAGACACGACCTCTACATCTCAATATCATAATTCAAATGATCATATCTAGGTTACCACCTCGATCAATATAAGATCAGAACCACACAATCTCGCCCTAGTCCTCCTACCCATACCTCGTTCCTAGAGCTAGATCCGAGCTACCCGAGCCCTCGGATCGGCGATCGAGCCCCATCGCCCGCACCTAGCCTTAATGCTTCTAATGCATACAACATGCATGAGTCTAATCAAACAACTAGGCCTAGGTGTCTCTACATGTCAATTCATCATTCATATGTCCACAATATATAGCATACCTATGAAATAGATTTGGCATTCAAGAGTTAACAAAGACCCAAGCACAACATTCATATATCACAATCATAGCTGATTCCATTCAATATATATACACAGGCACACCTTCGCCCCAATCAGATCTAGAAATTCTCACAATTAAAAATAGAAAGGGCACACAGCCGGCCCTAGGCATGAGCATGGTATAGAAATAAGATAGAATTTCAGATTTGACCAGCTAAGGATTATAAAATAACATTTGATCAAAGGCCTGGCACAGTTAAGGGAACAAGCTACTATGACATGCACTAGATACGATTGACATACGAATACACCTATCATAGGGAAATTGAACCAATAACAACTTGGTAGTCTAGAACTTCAACAAATAACCAAAAGAAATAGTATAGCTGAATTTGACTGGAAAACAAGGGGTTAGGAACTACCATCCAAAGCCAAGCAATTACAGAACACTTCTATGACGACATTGAGAGCAATCGGTGGGTATAAGAGAGGGAGAAACAAAGAGGTTAAGCCTCGGAGGAACATCATAACTATCCATTAAACCAAAACCTCAGCCAACTCAATCGGTCAAGCTAAGGGTAGTGAAGAAAGCTACTATTAACTCTACTGTTATCCCCTCCGTCGAGCACTGCTCCAAATAACTAGAAGAAGACTGCGAACTCAATCAGATTGACAGAGCTGCTACTCAACAGAGCTCTGCCAAGGTCACTGCAGCATGGAAGCAGACCAATAGTCATCTTGCTGGCCTACCCCGAGACTACCAGCTTCACAAGAAAACAGAGCCAACAAGAAGAGCCAAGGATCGGCATCATTTCAAACAGAAATCGACAATCACAACAATCCCAATAAGGTATGAACTCAACTATAATCAGTGAATCCAAATCAACAAAGAAAGATCAGGAAAGAGCTGGAGGAGGAGTTCAGGCATCAGGTAAGCTAAGAACAAGGGGAGAATCCACCAGCATGTATCCAGGAAGGGTTACCGGGAGCAAGAAAACCGAGAACAGAGGAAGAGAAATCCGATCAAGCACGGAGGAAATAGGAAACTCAAACACAGCCATGAAACCCATCAAACCAGATAGGAGGGGAAGAAAAAGTCATCACAAATCCATGGACATACATAGATCTAACCACGGCAGCAATGGAGGATAAGGTATTTTCATAGAAACCATAGATAACATGCATCCAATAAAGCCCTAGTGGCCTAACCAAAGGTTAGGGTAGGAATCCCCTACCTCTGGGCGTCGGGATCTCGTCCCTCTCCTGCTTTTCCGACCGCGGTTGTCGTCCCCGAGCTCGCCGCCAGTCGCACGTCACCGCTACCTCTCTCCTCGGGCCGTGGGTTGCCTCCAGTCGTGGTCGTCGAGCTCGCCTAGCCCTCCGCCGTCGCCGTCGCCGTCGCCGTGGATGCTGTCTCTCTCTCCCCTTGGTCGGCCGCCGCCGCTCTCTTCTCTCTCTCTCTCTCCCTCTCTCTCTCGTATCGAGCGGATTAATACCCTAACGAGGGTTTAAGGCATTTTCAAGTGAGTGGAGATTAAGCTCTCCTAACCACTAGATTAGCCAGAGTTAATCAAGGCTGCTCAAAATCTCGATCTTCACGATCGGACTCCAATCTTCACGATCGGACTCCGATCTTCAGATCTAAAGCCCTCCTATGGGTCTACTCAAGCACATACATCATTACAAAGCCATGTGTGCACTACGCGTGTGTGAAACCACCCGACAAGACGCAATTTGACCAAATTGCCCCTGGGGTCGCAAGGAGGCCATGCGATCAACCGATCGCGCTCGACGCGGAAACAGGCTACGAAGAGATCGACCCTCGACCGACGCGGTCGAGCCGGGTCGGAGGGACGGGTCCTCACACGCCGCGCCAACGTTTGACTTCCCGTGTCGGCTCAAGCCGACTCCCCCGGCTCGTCATCTGGAGTACTTAAGCTCATGCCCGAAACTCTTCTCCCTCTTAGGCACCATTGGGAAAGACAATCCCAATTTTAAGAGAACCCCACACTAGCATTCCATCCCCAACGACCCGGCACGCGAGTCTGAAAGGCTTATGAGGAAAACGCTCATAACACCATCCATCTTGGGAAAGACTGGTGCAAAAGAACATGCATAACTAGTTAAACACATGTAAAGTAGTACATAGCAAGAACTCAAACTATCTAATACATGATCGTAGTTCATGTATTCATTTCCTTCTAGGAAATTTCCAACATGGAAATCTATCTTTTCTTCTGGCTCTGTTAGGAAATATGATATGTTTAAGGCGGTGCAACCCATGGGGTCATCCAGTGAGATATCTTCCAGTACTTCAAGATCAGTGTAGTTCATCTAAGCTATTTTCTTCTTGGCCATATGTTGCTCTACAATATGCTTCGGCGTACGACAGGATCGCGACCAGTGTCCTTTTCTTCGACGCCGATAGGATTCATCATCATACTTTTTAAGATTATCATCATGAGGTTCTTTTCTCTTTTTATTTTCTACTAGCTCATTTCTAGGGGGCTGAGAATTAGGATATCCTTTTTTATAATAATGGAATCTATCATTACCTCGACCACGTCCACGTCAATAGTCGTGTCCATGATAGGTATTAGCATTCCCTTTAGGAAATGGTGCAGATCCAGAGGGACGAGACTCGTGGTTTTTCAGAAGAATCTCATTATGTTTCTCATTATGGAGAAAGGGGTGACAGCGGCCGTGGCAGGGGTGGGGACGGGGGTGGCAGTGGCGGCGGCGATGGTGGTAGCGGTGGGAAGAAGGAGAAGGGAGGTAGAATGAAGAAGAAGACATTTGCATTGTATTAAAACTTATTCGTCTATTCCATGCACGAATCCCGATGAAGTTGTCCACTATCGTCATTTTTTGATCAAGTAGGAACATGATCATATAGAAGGGCATTTTTTGGTATTTGGCCCAATTCTTACCTATATCCCACCTTTTTCATCCAAACACAAATTCCTCATTCCAAGCAATCATTACTTATTTATCCCAATTTTCAACCAAACAACAAAATGGGAATAACTTTATCCCCACCCCTTATTCCAGGTTTCTTAGCCCCAAAATCTGTTAACCCAAAATAGCTTAATTATTCCTATACCAAACGTAGGCTAATTGATAAGTGATCCTATGTAGAGTTATATTCACTAACAGTTTTAAAATCTTGTACTCTTAAGTGTATCCAATCATATCATGCACCAGGTAGGATAATAGTTCTAAGGTGGTCAAATCTTTCCTTTAAGTTTTTCCAAAAAACTAAAGGATGTGTTATAGTAAGGTATTCATTCTTTATATCCTCACTCAGATGACGCCGGAGGAAGCTTAAGACACTGGCCTTTTCATTCTCCATGGCAGTATTCCCTTCTTTTACTGCATGTCCCAGATTTTCAGCATTTAAATGCAGCTCGACATCTAATGCCCAAGTCTTATAGTAACTTCCAGTAACTTCGATAGCCAAGAAATCCTGCTTTATTAGATTGCTTATGATAATAATGTTCAAAAGAAATCAACAAATATGCCAAAAATTAATGACATAAATAAAGAGCAATTTTTTTTCCTTTTTTTTTTCCTTTTCCCCAGGGTTTTTGTAGATCATAGATCCACAGATTCGAACCCCAGACTTCATTCCCCGAATGTCTGACCGGCCGTGCTGATCAGGTCGAGTAGACCCAAAGGCCCGCCCAATTCTCATTCCAAAAATCATATAAAGCTTAAACATGTAATAAGTAAACAACACATAAATAGGTAAACAACTATAAAAATAGGTACTTTAGATACCAAACCTTCCGGCTTATGCATTTCAATAGGCAACAACTTCAGTATTTGTACTTCAAGTATAAAATTTCTCCCTGTGTGTTTTAGGCTTCACAATAACTTGTACTTCGGCACTAGGAGAGTTTGTATTTCAGGTACGAAAGCAATTTGTACTTCAGGTACGAGAGCAGCTTGTACTTCAAATACAATTAGCAACTTGTATTTCAGGTACAATAATAATATGTACTTTAAGTATAAGAATTTTGGGGTTTCAGTAGGGAGCACCATAATATGAACTTATCCTACTAATAGAACATCAACCATTAGATTTAACTCCTTAACACCATTTTAGAGATCAAAAGACTCTTATACCCCCGACCCTATAACATCAAACGACGGCTTTTGCGCGATAGGAACCGCTCGCGTAACATTCAAAATTCCAATTTACGTGATAAATTCGCACGGAGGCCATACTAAAAGTAGAATCCAAGTGGTTTTTGAAGCAGACTTCGAGATTTTCGACGCAATATTCTCTCTTTTCTAAAGAAAGGAATTGTCTCATCCACCGTGGAAGCAATATTCCATCAAGCCGGAGTTTTCCACCGTATTCCTCCCGGTTCAACGATAAAAAATGGTCAAGAAAGAGGTATAGACGACTCCCCTTCTATTTTGTTCGAGTTTTTTGACCTCGAAATAAACGGGAAAGAGAAAAGGGGATTTTCAAGAATCTAGGGTTTTATCTTTTTTCTCTTTTTTCATTAATGTACATAAATGGATTTCAATATTCTCTTTGTGAGAAAGATAATACCTAACAAAAAGGATTTAGTGCTATGTTTATTGTTGGTAGATTTCTCTTTTCTCTTTTTGATCAATGTTCATGAGTGGATGTGAGTATTCTCTTTGGAAAAAGGGAGTACCTTTGAAGGAGGATTTGGTGTTTATGAAAGATCTCGGGTTTTCTCTTTTTCTCATTTTTCATTAATGTACATCAATGGATTTCAGTATTCTCTTTAAAAAAAGAGAATACATGCCAAAAAGGATTTAGTGATATGCCTATTGTTTGCAGTTTCAAGTTTTCCCTTTTTGCTTAATGTTCCTGAATGGATGTTAGTATTCTCTTTGGTAAAAGAGAATACTTATCAAATAGGGTATAGTGCTATGCTTGTTGTTTGCAGTTTTCTCTTTTCTCTTTTTGAATAATTTTCATGAATAGATGGCAGTATTCTCTTTGGAAAAAGAGAATACCAATGAAAGATGATTTGGCATTCATGAAAGGCCTCCGATATTCTCTTTTCTCTTTTTCATTGATATACATCAATGGATGTCAGTATTCTCTTTGGTAAAAGATAATACTTATCAAATTGGGTATTGTGCTATGCCTGTTGTTTGCAATTTTTTGTTTTCTCTTTTTGAATAATTTTCATGAATAGATGCCAAAGAGAATACCTATGAAAGATGATTTAGTGTTCATGAAAGGCCTCCGGTATTCTCTTTTCTCTTTTTCATTGATATACATCAATGGATGTCAGTATTCTCTTTGGAAAAAGAGAATACCTATGAAATAGGATTTAGTTGAAATGTTTGCAGTTTTCTCTTTTCCCTTTTATGTTAATGTTTATTCTTTTCGTAATCCTTTGATTCCAGCAAATTGAGCAGAACAGGTCTACACTAGTGACAATTACAAATGTCATGCAAAAGGTGCATAATGATATTATTTAAGAGCACCTTGATATCATGCTCAAGACTCCATTCTTTACATTGTTGATCGCAATACATGAGAACAAGATCACAAAGGCAGCGTGCCATAAACAAGGTGCATTCATGGACATGGTCTTCCCATAGATGAAAGACATCACAATAAGCATGCTAAATAAGAAAGTTGTTGAACTCATCAGTGCAAAATCAAGAACCACAAAAGAGGACTGTGTTAGGCTCCTATGCATAATATTGTTTGGCTCATTGTTCTTCAGCACGACGGGGCAAAAATTGGCATGAGGGTTCATTGAATTTGTTGAGGACTTCAATGATATGAAGAAATATGATTGGATTGAATTGATTCTTCATACACTAATTGAGTATTTGAAAAAGAATGCCAACAATCACCCTACAGTCATTGGTTGCACAATTCTCCTTCTGGTATGCGGACTAAACCCATTATCTTATGCTAGCAATATAGTATAAAGATAAGAAAAGCTTTCAATTTACTCATCATGTTTCTATTTTCTGCTGTACTGGTTCTGTGAACACACCAGTCTGGTCCACCTATTCAGAACAAAACATAAAGTCCCAAGGTGCATAAAATGGGACTTGAATAATGAGGGCGGAACAATCGTGCCAGAGACAATACCTGCCTCCAAGGTTAGGACATGTAAATTTTCTCACTAAATACATTCAAAATGCAATGTCAACATTTATATTCCCTTGTACATATTCAATGCCCTGTCAATACTCATTTTCCTTAATAATTCTCTTTTTCATTTTCACCTTTCTTTTTCCTCTTTTCTCTTTACAGTTCATGTCGCAAGAATTGGAAGGCACAATTAATGAGGCAAAGTTGTATAAAAGCTTGTTTGAAAAAAGTGAAGAAAAGATGCCTATGAAGAGGCTGATGTAGAAGATGATCAAAATGAGGGAGATGAAGAGGATGTTGAGAAAGAAGAAGATTAGTATGAAGTTCTCTTTGCAATATTATATTTGTAGTATTCTCCTTGCAGTTTTCTCTTTTCAATTTCTCATTAATATATATGAACGGTTTTGATTATTCTCTTTCCTCTTTTCCAATAATTTTGATGAATGAAATGCAGTATTCTCTTTGCAGTATTCTCTTTTATCGTACTCATTAATGATCAAGATGAGGGGGATGATGATCATGATGGTGGCCATGACAACGTTCCCACTTCAAAAATTTCAGATAATGATGATCATATCAACTGGAATGTAGGTCAACAACCATACCATTGATGCAATAGCATCTGAGCAACAACAAAAAGACGCGGGAAATGAAGGCATGAGCAAACTGCATGCTGAAAATGAACCACTGAGGGAAAAAGAAATGCAAACAACAATCACTGAGATAGACAAAGCAAAAAACAGAAATTTGGAACTGGAGAGAAAAGTAGTTAAGGTTGAGAAACAGAGGATCACATTGAAACTAGTCATCAAGAATAGGGAGGAGCTTAAAGAGAGTTGTGATGATGCACAAATTGCTCAACATATTGAAACATAATTCGACCCCTATATTAGCAAAATTGATCAACTGACAAGATTTATCAACGACAGAGATGCAAAATTGAAGGCAGCAGAGGAGAAATTGTGGGTTGCTAGCCAAGAAATGTCTGAGACGAAATCTGAGATCAATGAGCTCAGGAACAAGAACCTAATGCTTAGATCTGAAGGATTAGATAAGACCGCAAAGATCACAACACTTGAAGCTTGGATAAAGACATTGGAGGATGAAATGACCTCAAAAGAAAAGGAAAACCAAGGCATTATTGAAGACGCATTGCAACATCTTGAAAAAAATATAGCAATGCAACTAGCAGAGACTTAAATGGTGAGGGGAATTAAAGGAAAGAAGCGGCAGAATAACAAAGATCCAGATTACACCTACAACATCCATTAGAGGCCAAAAACACAAAGAATGAAATTGAAGAAATCATATAAATGTGGCCAGATCTTGAATGATGCAGCGTACGAAAAAATCAAAACAATCCTGAAGAATGAAGGAACAAAGTAATCATACTCAATTGCATATGAAGTAGATGGTTTGTTACTCACAAATGTTACTAAATAACATTATTTCCTAATGCAGCGCTACAATCTAGCGTGACAAAGTGAAACATAACAACATCATCATGGTGAAATGCATACTAATACCTACCAAGCACAGTAAGCACCACAACAAATCAATTTCTTTGTGCTAATGTATAATCTGAATTGTTCTGTTTTATCTTTTTGATTAATATACATAAATGGATTGCATTATTCTCTTTGTAAAAAGAGAATACTTGTTAAAAAGGATTTAGTGCTCATGCAATGTTTGCAGTTTTCGCTTTTATCCTCTTGGTTAATATACATGATTGGATTTCATTATTCTATTTGTAAAAAGAGAATACCTATCAAAGAGCATTTAGAGATCATATATGGGTTGGATTATCCTCTTTTCTGTTTGCAATTTTCACATTGCAGTATTCTCTTTTCTCTTTTTCATTAATATAAATGAATGGTTTAGATTTTTCTCTGTTCTCTTTTTCATTAATATACATGAATGGAATGCAATATTCTCTTTTCTCTTTGTCATTAATGTTCATGAATGTTTTGCATTATTCTCCTTTCTCTTTTTCATTCTGGATGGTTTGATATCAAAGGAAAGGTGTAGATAGAAGAGCAATGAGTAAAGAGAAAAGAGACTATTGAAAGCTAACTTCAATTTCACTGCACATGTGATCAATGGATACACGAGCATACTATCCCAAAGAAAGGAATTCGATCACAAAACCTCCTTCATGCATAGCTCATGCTGGGTACAAAAACTTCAATGCATTTGACTGTGATTATTTTTTGAATTTGCCAACAGTATTGACTGTTATTTCCTTATACAAACATTGGCATTACAAAGTAATAATGAACACTACATAAGGCAGCTAGCCAAGGAATGCATAGACGTTTGTGAAGATGAGAAACAAGTCTTGTTCCCAATATGTTCAAACAAAGGGTTACAAGGAAGGCAGGCAGACCACTGAACACTGCTCAAGCTCGATACAAGAGATTGTATTTGGTATTTCTACAACTCTTTGCAACCCAGTGTGGGACATCAAAACGATCACCTAAAGGATGCAATCAAAGTAGTAAGTAATAATGCTCAATAGTTGGACATCAAGACGATCACGTATAATTGTTGAGATTCCTGGGTTTGATGCTCATTGACAGTGGTTAAGGATGATTACTTGCGTTCATAGTTGCCTCTCTTTGCTTTTGCTATTTTTAGTGTAAATTGAAGGGATTTGCTTTCAGTAGATCAGTTGCATTCATTTTTCTTTTCATGGCATTCGTTGAGTAAAGTGTTTTGCTTCTGAACATGATGATTATAGCGGACATTCATGACCTAGAAGGTTTGTTCAATGCACTGTTGAACCTACTTCAGTTTTAATCTATTGTGAACTGTTTGAATTTTTTCAATACTTGCATTTTAATAGATCATGTAATAGAGAATTTGTTGGTGCAGTCAATACACAATACAACAATATCTTTGGTCCAACGAAATCCATAGTCTGCTTATTATTGGGCTATTCTTTGTTTGGTGTATTATTACCATAAAACAATGACCGAATAGATCAAGCAATGACCGATGTACACATATGGTGCTGAAAGGTAAACATATGACATTAATTAATCAAGCATGTGATCAGCTAGGTGATTTGTCGCGCCCTGACCCGTGAAAGCCCAACCGGGCCGGGCAACGTAAACCAGAACCTAACGAAACACGGAAAAATTGGCGAGGGTTCCCTCTAACCTATTGGTCTCCCTAACAATTCACCAAAACATCCTCAATTTAAACAACAATAAATTAACCAGCATCGAACCCAAGATTACAAATCCAAAAGAATTTAATATACATATCCTCGAAGAGGCTTGGGGAAGATCCAAATACAACATTTACTCCCGTAGGAGGCTATTTAACAAAGGCTAAAGCAGTAAAAGATCGCCACCTCTCGAACTCCGCCTGGCGCCGCCGCACCGCCGACCAACTGCTCGGTAGGGGGCCACCAAAGAGGAGCTAACGCCTGCACCTGCAAAACACAGTCCGGGTAGGAGTGAGCAACTAATCTCAGTAGGGAAACTACACTACGACACACAGAAGGAAGAGGGAAACGCAACAGTGTCGCCCTCAAGTAAGACCTGGGTATATACAGAGGTCCCATAACCCCACCGCGTGTCCCTGAGGCCCACGATCATGGTCTTCCAGAAAAACTGGTCACATGTCAGGTCACACTCATTAAGCAGGAACTAACACTGCTGGCCCACAAGCAGGGAACGACACTGCAGGCGGGAAATGGCACCGCTGAGTAGGCAACCCCTCTACTCAAGGGTCAACACAGTGGGACACCGGCTACACCTCAACATCCGACTTGAGGCCGACACGACCTCTACAATCATCAAGCATCAGGTGTACCAGTCATCGAAGCCTATCATCGAATTTGACTGGACACCACAATTCAAACCGGGTCCAAACTACCCAACCCCGGTCCTAGGGCTAAATCCGAGCTTCCAGCCTCGAGACGGCGACCCACAGATCGCTCACGCCCTAACCATGCAAGTAATGCACAACAGAGATGCATGCGATGAACATACACATAAAAACATTTAATGCATGCAGCAGTATGTGATGATAGCATAACACGGTCTGGGTTTGGCACACTGCCGGTCCGGGGTGGTGAACAGCTATTTAAGGTCTGGGACTGTTGTAGTGGTACACCACAAACTGCCAGACAGTCCACCAGCAACCTGTATCGAGAAGCAGCCCCGCAAACAACGGAGACAAACCACGCAGGTAAAAGCCCTCGGCGCACGCCAGCATGCAAGGCTATGGAAAACAATAGGGCTACTCGCCCGCTTATTCTAAACATCCCAGGAGTCATCACTCTCCTGGTTCACCACTACCCCTAATATGGGGATAGCATGCTTAAGAGTATGTACAAGATATAAGGCTATAAGGAAACTGTACATACAAAGCCCCGAGGGCAAAACTAAGAAAATCCCTCTCTGTCCTAAAAGGATCGATCCCTTCCCTAAGGAAGGATCGATATTCCCAGTAACAGAGAGCTTCCTTCCCTGTCGAGCCAAAGATGATCGATCCTTCCTCCTAGGAAGATCGATCATCAGTGCGACAGAGAGCATCCTTCCATATCGTGCCAATGATGATTGATCCTTCCTCCCAAGAAGATCGATCCTCCTCGCGACAAAGGGAATCCCATGCTACCCAGGGCACGAGGATCGATCATCCTCACCCGATGATTGATCATGCTCGGGTTCAACATGGCCAACAATGAAGGATCGATCTTTCTCCCAGAAAGATCAATCTTGTTGGGTTCTCTGGCAAACCTCCGGCGAGAAATACCATCGAAAAACTCCACCAAATCCGACAAAACCCTGGGATTTGGTAGTACGAAGGACCACGAGTTCAAAACCGGTGGAAATACTACAAACTAACTTGTTGTGAGATCTAAGCGAAACAAAACACAATCAACCCAAAACTCACAAAACCGGAAACCAAACGTAGCTAGGATCCCTACCTAGGCAATAGCTGCTTCAATCCCCGCCGCTAAGCCTTGGATCGTCCCAAATCTCTCCAAAATCCGACGGCTCTGAGCTCAAGAACGCGGATTTCAAAAGGGATTCAAGGAAGAGGAGTACATCCGTTTTATAGATAAACGAACCAACCTATGAATGCTCAATCTTTTCCTAAGGAAAGGTCGATCCTTCATGACGATCACGCCTTGACTTTCTGGCATTAAAAGATCAATCTTCTAGCAAAGAAAGATCGATCCTTTAGGTGCAGAAAGCTAGACTTGGGCTAAAACTCAAGCCCAAGCCCGGATCTTTCGATCCCGGGTCCACCTAACCTTTCTAATCAAACACTAACACCAACATGGTCAGTGTGTGCACACGCAGGTGTGAAACAAACCGACAAGGCATAATTTACCAAATTGCTCTTGCGGTCTACAACGAGCCACAGGGGTAGAGGGGCAGGTCCTCACATGATTAATCCATCAAAGACGTTGACTGATGAACAATGCTGACCAATGAACGATGTTGACTGATCTTTCACATGCTGATATCATCAACAAAGTGGAGAATGTTAAAGTTATTAGGACACGTGGAAGCCTATAAATCACCCAGATAGATCATGCAACTATTAAAGAGGGAAGACGTAGAGCATCACTTGGACGGTTACAAGGCGGTTTCAGGGAATTATCTAGGATATGTAGTATGTATAAATATGTAAACTTATTAAGGAAAATCTCTCGCTATTCCGATCCAGCTATGCACAGAATCTCTTGTGTTTAATCATGTATTGAACCTTTCGTTTTCCTGTAAGTTGCTATTAATCAATGCAATGTCATGTTTTAAGTTCTTTCCTGCGTCTTTAACTTAGTCTTACTGGTTTTCCTATTAGTTTATGCTTATCCGCTTTTCTTCAGTTAGGATTATCATACTTGTTTAGGTAACTTTACATGCTTTCTTAAGTAGATTTACCTGCTCCGACTTAGTGTAGATTTACTTTCTTTCATAAATAGATTTATTTGCTTTCTACACTTATCTTATTGCTTTCTTCACTGCTTTCTTAGATAAGTTTAGATAACTATCTCAGCCTTCTTGATCTAATCCAATTATCTAGTTAAGATGCATCAGAATCGATAGGTCATGATCTCCAAGCAGATCGACACGAACTGAGTTTGAGAGAGTTTGATTCTTATTACGTCCCTGATCAACCTCATCAACGACATCTGTGAACTTGGTCGAAGCACCAATTTTTGTGAAACAAATCTCCAAGTAGAACTATTTAAAAAACATTTTGGCACGCTCGGTGGGACCTTGTGTCAAATCTACATGGAAATTGGACTTGACGGGATGGAATGAATTAGGACTGGTTTAGATACTCACATCGCTAACGCTGAGCACGACAATGCGCCACTCATCGAACATGCTAGTGATGATGAAAATTTACAACCACCACTTTGTTTCGTAGAAAGAACTATATACTGCAGCGTGGAGCGTAGATGTCCATCGACCAGAGGTGGTCGAGACTACGAGGCAATCACTAGTCAGACTACCCGTTTAATGGTTGAAAAAGCTTTAAACGCTAATAATCAAATGCCTGCAAATCACATAAGTTTAGCTATAAGGCCTCTTTTGGACGCTATACAAAATTTTATAACAACATCAATATCAAATGCTAGTAATGTTAGTAGGCCGATTAATGAAAATAATGTTATTAGACCAATAACAATTTCAACCCAAGACGGACAACATATATACAAACCCATTTAACCGGCCAACTGGGCATGATCAAAATTTTCCTCCAAACACTATAGTTGGGCCTGAGACACATAATGGGTATGTTTTGTTGAATAACCCTCCTATTGGCCAAAATATGAATGGTTAGAATAGTCAAATTGGATGAAATGGATAAAACACTAATAATCAAGTGCTTAGTGGAAACTCGAATGGAAATAATGTAAATCCACAAAGACCAAATGTGATCGGACAAATGCCTAATAGTTCTCAGAATGGATGTGTGCCTAACTTTAATGGACAAGTGCCAAATACGAATGGCATTCCAATGCCTAACTACAACCAAAATCCTTAGAATGGTGTCAGACAAAATTTTATCCCTCCACCATTTAACCCAAATGCTCAATTCCTTTGGAATAATACTAATGGCTTCATTTCATGGAATGAGCAAAATAATGCCCCAGTAAATCATCAGAATAATAACTTTCAAAGGAATGAAAACTTTAACCAATTTAGTCAAAATAATAATAACCAAAGGGTGTTGGAAATTCCTCAACAGAATGCCTATTGGGCAAATGGCATGCCTCATATGAATGTTTTTCCACTAGTGGAATAACAATTTAATAAGCTTTATAACAACCGTCCGTACGATCAGCTGAATGTTTTGCGTGAAATGGTGGCTGATTTACTACAAGAACAAATCGGTCTAGGGAGGGCGGCTACGAGACCAACATTTAGGAAGCCATACCCTGATTGGATTGACCAAATGTATCCATTTATCAGAAACTATATAGTTCTAGAATTTTCTATGTTTACTGGCGTGGACGAAACATCAACCATTGAACATATCGGAAAGTTTTCCATGCACTTTAGAGAAATGAGTGATTTTATTAAACTCAGGTGGAAATTTTCCCAAACTCACTGTTAGGAGTAGCTTATTCTTGATTTATAAAACTGCTATCGAATTCAGTACAAAATTGGCAGCAGATGAAATATGCATTTCATTCTCAATTTTATAAAACAGAACCAGAAATAACGATGGCCAATTTAGCTCAATTAAGACAGCGGCTAGAAGAAAATGTAGATGAGTTTTTTCAAAGGTTCAAAAGGGCGAGAAGTAAATGTTTTATCTATTTTTTCGAAAAAGAATTTGTTAAAATCGCTCCTGCAGGATTGTCAATTGAATTTTTTTTAAAAAGTTCGACGATAGAGATTTTGTCGATATCTTCAAATTGACTACACATGTAGTACGATATGAGCGTATGATGCATGAAGTAGAACAAATAAGAAGCTCTTCTAAAGGGACTTATTATAATGATCCCAATTATGACATAAATCATATAGAATCAATAGAAAATGATTGTGGAAGTGACAATGATACGTGCTGGGCCGAATTAATTAAAAGTCAACCATATACATGCAAAAGCGTTAGCAAGGCTTGAACAAGAATTAAAGGGCAAAAAAATGTCAAAACATAGAAAACCGCAAATGAGAAAGTTTTTATTTGTTAATTCTAAAGCCCATCAAATGTTTGATCAATTGATAAATGACAAACATATTAAATTAAAAGATGGACGTGTCTTGCAATTAATCTATATTAATCTATACAATACATGTAGTATTTTCCAACATGAACTGATTTAAAAACTTTGAATGGTTCCGGTGCAAATAAACAACTACATAAATGCAGGAACAATTAACATTTATTTTTTTCATTTGAATAAAAATATTTTACAATTTTCCAACATTAAATTAGAAAATTTGAGTGGTCTCCGGTGCAAATGAAAAACCACATAAATGCATGTACGAATTAGCATTTATTTACTTCATTTGAATAAAAATAGTTTAATAATTTTCTAATATAATCAAAAGTGGTGTGGACATGACTAAACCACCAGTAAAGGGATAAAAGAGATTATATTAAAGACGTCACATATTAAAAGTTCCAATTATATAATTTTTTTATATTTCTAAATATGTATTTGTTTTTAAATGTTTTAAATATGATACATAATTCTCAAATATTTAGCTTCTTAATTAAACATTCTTGTACTGGCTTATGTCTTCTCATCTAATCTAATCTAATATGGACTTAAAGAACCATAATGTTTCTTGAAAATTTTCAAATTCTATATATTCTCTTTTAAAATTGCTAATATCAGATATTAAACTTCTTAAATGACAAGGGCTACATTAGCATATTTACGTAAGAAGAAAAGATTTGAGAGATACTTATGATATTCAAAATTATTAACATATAAGTACATTAGCTGCTAGTTTTTAAAATTCAGAAAAAAATTTAAAAAATTAGGCGGTCAAAGAGAGACGTGGTGGGACCATTAACTAGAACCAGAAGAGGAAACATATGAATGAGAGAGAGGACCACTAGAAGGGGAAACTTTAGGCGCCTACATTCCGGTGGTTATATGAAGTCTGATATAGGCATGCCCTACATTCCTGGAGGGGTGTTCAGCTGCCCCCTGGCCTCCCGCTTCTAAGGTGGGCAACAGACACGTTTTCCATTGCTGTGCCCCTTCTCCCCCATAACTGACTGGCACCCCCCCCCCCCCCCCCCCCCTAGGTAGCAACGCAGGAGTTGCTGCTGCAAACTGATAAGCTAGGATAACACATTAACACTTATCCTTCCTTTTGTTCTTGATTCAAGACAATGACTTACAACAACCATTCTGTGAATTCCATTATACACTTCCCTTTTTATCTGATGGCCTCCAAATTAAAGCTGAAATCATCCCCATCCTTTTCTTTTCCAGTAACCACTATAATATCACCCAGCTACTACTATTGTACCACACCACCTCTCTTTCACCATTTTTGCTGCTCATTCCATCTTCTTCAAGGGTCCGTTTGGCTCGGATCCCAGATGGAATCCGGGATCCGGAATCCATGGTATCCGCAGGAGCGGATACCGTGGACGGCGTCCGCTCACGACGAGCGGACGGCGAAAACGGAATCCGCCGGCGAGCCAAACGGCGGAATCCGGGAATCCGGAATCCGCGGATTTCGGGATTCACTCCCATTCGCTCCCATTCCGGCGAGCCAAACGGGCCCCAAATGAACCGATCCTTCTAATCCTACATTGCCTGCTACCTAAAAAAACCGGTCGTTATTACAACATGAAGCACGTCGACCAGGTATTGCTGGCTTCCGCCGCCGCGGTCGCAGTCGTCTTCTCCCTCGGCTTCACCTTCTGCGTCCTCTCCTTGTCCTCCTACAAGAAAACGCCAATTCCCCCCATCTCCCAAAACTGCCTACGCTGGTCGTGCCGCCGCTCCATCATCTCCTTCGCTTCAGAACACGCTGCGCCGCTCCCATTCCGAGCGACGAGGTCGTGCCGACCATCCTCGACCGCATCTACGACAGTTCGTCGGCCTTCACCGGCTTCCCTTCTCCGGCCACGTGGCGCAGGGTGAGCGTGAGAGATATGGCCTCTCGATGGGAGAGACGACCGTCCTCTCCGTGGGAGAGAAAACCAGAATTCTCAATAGGATAAAACTACTCAAATCTCATTAATTCAAAAACTAAACTCTAATTACAAACCCTAATCTCCTTTTATAGAGTAAGAGAGGCCTTCTTACATATGAACTCAAACTACTTAAAGATAGCAACTAATCTCAATCAAACTATTAACAAACCGCTAAAACTGGAAAAAAAACCCTAATTATGGAAAACTGTCAAATATGGAATGTTTTTAATAAAACTGAATTTTGGGGAGTCAGAAAAAGGAATTTGGGCTCGGAACACCTTGGATCATGGGGAGATATTTGATCTTTAATGACTCTTGTAGAGATCGCCAAGCCGGTCGATTTGACACCTCATCCACCCCGATGGAACACCGTGATCAAAAGTTATGCCATCTGACGGCCACGGTCGTTCGGAGACCTAATTCGGACTGATGGAAACCGAGTTCGCCCCGATCTCCTTGGATGCCTCGCTGGTTCAGCCTCAGCCTGTTCAGTTTCTTGACCTGCATCACCACGTCCGGGATCCTGCTTCTGACCACGCGCCACCCTCATGGTTGGGGCTTCACCACCGCCGTGTTCGAGGAGGTCATCACTGTTGTGCGCCCCCGCATCATCATCGAGATCAGCACCTTCCTCGGTGTGTCCGCCCTTCACATGGCCGCACTCACCCGTCGCCACTCGTTGAACGCCTCTGTCATCCTTTGCCTCGATGACTTCCGTGGCTGGCTCGGGTTCTGGGGCCAGCCTAGGCTAGCGCGGCACCTGCCGGTGGCAAAGCAGGGGGACGAGTGGATGCTGTGGCAGTTCATCTTGGCGGTGGCCACGACAGGGGAGGAGAAGAGGGTGGTGCCATTGCCTTTCATGATGACGGCGGGACTGGCGGCGCTGTGCGAGTGGGGCGTGTACGCAAACCTAGTAGAGATGGACGCCGGCCACGACTTCCACTCGACATGGGCAGACATCAACATGGCATTCGAGGTGCTCCGCCGGGGGGGATTGATGTTTGGGCACGACTACCACACGAAGGTGGAAAACATGGGCGTCAAGCGAGCGGTGAAACAGTTCGTGATGGTGAAACGGCTTAAGGTGAGGTCGCACGGCGAGCACTGGGTCCTCGAGCCCAAGCCCCAGTCCATCGCCGACAACCACTGACGTAGTATTGGTTAGTGCGCGCTTGTTAGGATTGCCAACTTGTGAAGGGGAAGAGTACATACAAAGATTAGATGAGCATAGGCGATGAGCGTAGGCGATGAGCGTATGCGACGATGTTTTCCTCTTGTCGGAGACTCCAGAGGTTGTTAGTTTTAATGGTTTAATAATAATAAAATAACATGTATTTAGTTTTTTAACATTAGTGTAATCAATGGAGCATGTTTATGGATCTGGAATGATAAGCAAGTTGATGGTCTGATTGTAAAAGAGAGTGGTATTATTGCCAACTGGTTAATTTTACTCTTCAGTTATATATAATGCTCAATTCAAATAATTAGAGAGTCGTACTACAGTACCTGATGTTTATTTGGTATCGGGACGAGGATCAACCGATGCACACGCGAACCGTTGTATCGGGGGTGCGGGGATCACGTCGCGGCGCGATGAGGATTAACGGAAAAAAATTAATGGAGGCCTAGATTGACTTGCAGACCGAAGCTTTGCTCTTTCCCGGACCTACCAATAACCCGTAACCCAATATCGTATTAAATCCCCCTTCCCCCACCCTCCCACCCCCATCGCGATCTAGCTCCTCTGGCGGTCCGACCTCCACCACCGCCCTCCTCCGACTTCGCCCCGCCCTCCTCCGGCCTCCACGCCCCCGCCTCCACCACCGCCCTAGCTCCTCTGGACTCCATCCCCCGCCCCAACCTCCTCCAGCCTCCACCATCGCCCTCCTCCAGTGCGCAATATCCACTCAGATGCCCCATCCCTTTCATCTAGGGCATAGCCACCATTGATAGAACTTGAAAAGTGTCATTTCATAACAAGTCTTACCAAAATTACAAATATTATCCGGTGCTCTACTTTAGTTACTAAAAATAGTAGTTAGCGGAGAGTCTGAGTCGAATCCACAGGGACTTAGGTGATTGAGATTGAACGCTTACTTAGTCTCCTACCAATGCGTTGTGAAAAAGATTACGGTTTGATATTAAACTAAGTTTATATTAAAGGATTTATGAGTACAAGAGAAGAGACCACATGATTCTTAATCAATAACTAAGGTTCTACCAGGTCATTCTAAGCCAAGGGCACATTAATCATGATGAATGGCTTGTCTTAATAGTTGAAAGGTGAATGGCTAGTTCTCCCTATCACTCGATAAGTTCTGGTTAGGATTTCTTGCCGGCACGATAAGTTATCTAAAAGTCAGTGACCGAATGATTAGTTACGTCCACTGCTAATGAATCCTCTGATTAGGATGAATTCATCGCATGCAATGGTAATGGTATGGATTTAGGTGTAAAATCAAGATATGTTTAGTATCTTGATGGCCAAATCTACGAAAATAGGATATATGGATGATTAAGGATAGAACGCAATGGTTCTAGCACTACTATAGTGGTTCTATCACTATACAATCCCTAATCGCGAAGAAGATTTCATCTGAGATACCATGGGACTAGCATGGTCCCCTTACTAGATGAATCCAATCCAAGCCGTAACAAGCATAAGCTCTAGAATCAAATGCATACGAGAACAATCCACACATCCAACAGGAAATCAACACAAGAATATAAAAGAACGAAAGATCAATCCATATAAGCCAATCAATAATGTATACAAGCCCTAGATCTCAGAACTTCATAGTAGAAACCCTAGCTACATCATAAGAATCCTATGACTAGGGTTTTAGCTACTCATCTTTAGGGGTCGATTCATAGGTGAAAGTCGACGAACTCCTTCCGTCATGGATCTCCTCTAAAGAATCTTCAAAGAAAAGTTCAAAGGAACGACAAGAAAGCTCTCTCCAAAAAGGTCCAGGAAGAAACCACAAAAATCCCTAAAAACTGACTATTTATAGCCTAGGAAAGCATCCACCCACGGATTAGATCTGGGCGGTTGATCTTCTTTTCTGGCAGCAAAGAATCGATCCTTCCGAGGAGGAAGATCGATCCTATTGTTTTCAATTGTTGGCGACGTCCCGCAAAGGCTTGATCCTACTAGTTGATTAGGATTGATCTTTCACTTGTTGTCTTGATATGTCCCGTGGAGGATCGATCCTTCCATTAAGGAAGATCGATCCCTTTATATTTGCTCTCAGTCAAGTTACTGGACGAGTAGGATCGATCCTATCAAGAAGGAAGATCGATCCTTCATGCCAGAATTGCCCGAATATGCTTCTTTTAGCTCCAAATTTGATCTAACTCATAATATGGTATGTGATATCTGAAATAGGATAAAAGTAGTCAGTGAAGCATTGCTTGGAGACCAACAAAGTCAAATTACAAGCGTGTTTTGTGCAGTTTTCAAGTCTTATCACACCCCCCAACTTGATCTTTGAGAGTCCTCGAGCAAACAAACAAAAAATTAATATTAAAGCAGTAAATCTAACTAGCCACTTTTGTAGGTCTCACGATTGCACTTAGCATGTGCAACAAGCCTTTAAACCCCTGGGTGGCCCCTGTGGAGGAGTTATAGTCTCCTGAGGGTTTTCAGTGATGATACACACAAACATCTATACATCCCCTTAAACATGTCGTCCGAAATCAATTATCATACTCATTGACTCAAATGCCTTAAGTAGAAACAATTTTCATGAATCTATTCTTCAATTCATAGTCATATAAAAGTAGAGTAAATAAAAACAGGTCATAGCACACTTTCAGTACTTTAACATATTTAATCATGATTCAAAAATAGCTTTGACTCTCCAGTGTGTGGATTTGGTTCCACATGTATCAGAGTATCCATCATTTCTAAGCATTCAACTAGTCAAAATCACAATTCTAAGTAAGCACATATTTTCCACTTATCACATGCAATGTCTGTTCTTTTTTTTCTTTTTTCTTTTTCTTTTTTTTTCCACAAGGGTCTTCAACCGTTTTACGTGAACAATACACCTTTTTTGGCACATTGCCCGGTTACTAAGTATGAAGTCCTTTTTCTCATTGTTAGGAAATTTAACTGTTTGTCGCGAACAGAACGCTGGTTAGGCATCATGCCCGGTTACTAAGTTGAAAACCTACACTTTTCATACACAGATATTTTTTGCAGACAGAAAATTACATGTGTTCATGTATCTTTTACGACATGACCTAGAATCGTAAATCTATCCTAATCTCAGGCTCAGAATCTAACTTCAACTCATTCACATGTGAAAGTGCTCAAGTGCAATAAGATCTGTCAAGGTATCCCTAAATCATGGTAAAAGTGCTAAAGTATAGACTCATGTCATGCATAGCTAAATTTACTAAATGTTACATGATATATAAATTTCTGAATAATTCATAAGACAATTTTCTAAATCAAGCATCTTTATCAATAAGTCTCATAATTTCATTCTTCTGACATAATCTAGGGATGTATACTAGTTGGTTATCATAAAATAAATAAATAAACACGAATTCCTAGAATTCTACCCCCCAACTTAAATGTAATTTTCCCCAATTACACTAAGTCATAAAAATAAATCAAAGAATATAGGGTAGAGATAACCTGTAGAGGTTTTGTAAGAAAATGTAACCTTGGTGATAAAAATACAAAGAGATTTGCGGATCAAGGTTAGTCATGAAAACCAAGTAATGTCGTGATGTCAACCTGCTGTGCATTCCATAGCATATATGCCCTGTAAAATCAGAGAATGAATACCCCATGACAGCATGTATGAAAAGTAACGAATGAGCATAAAAATTGGAGAAAAATTGGGCAGCATTTCCTCTATTTATTCAATAAGCACAAGGGCTGTACAAACATTCAGCACACAATGACATATAAGGTAAACAATTTTAAGCTTCCACCTGCAACTACACATAAAATAAGCACATTCAGCACACAAGGACATAAAAGGTCGGAGCAGTGGATGGATGGGCCTTCTTGCGTTGCTTCTCCCCCGGGGGTGGTTTGGATGATGACGTAGCGGTGGACGCCATCCGCTTACCAGAAGGAGGTGCAGCAGCCATCGAAGAAGAAGGGGGCACTCTAGAGGCGCGGACAGGCCGTGTCAGAGGTGGAGAAGGAGTAGATCCAGGGGAAGAAGTCGAGGCTGCCAGAGATGAACTCGTCGGGGATGCGGGAACGGTGGTCGTCTGGCGGAAGGGATGGAAGAAGACGCGGCGGCGGCCTTCCCTTTGCCGACGAGGCTGATGAGTGCATGAAAGTGCACTCTGAACAACCTTATAACCATCTCAATTGCTATATCTTCACCTTTAATCAACTTCTTTAGCACTATTTTTATACTTTTATATGCTTCACATAGTTTGGAAAATGCAGGAAATTGGAGCTAAAAGAAGCTGAAAAGAGTATATGGATCAACTTCAAAAATTAAACTGTACCTTTTCATGAAGAACCAGATGATGTGCCATATATGGTTGGAAATTTCTTGAAGTCTAGATTCTGGAGAATTTTACGGTTCGTGATTCCGAGTTTCCTAGAGTATGTTACGGCAATTTTCGTACCAACGGCGCAGTCTGGATGGCAAAACAGTAAATACGCTGGAAAGTCCGATCGATCCCTCCATCCATCCTACTGCGTCTGATCGATCCGACACCCATAGTCCGATCGATCCGACTAAGCAGAAACCTGACAGAACGCATATTTTTCAGCTGTACACAGTCCGATCGATCCCTCCATCCATCCTACTGAGTCCAATCGATCCGACTCGGGCGTGGCCAGAAATTGAAGATTTTGATGAGTCGGATCGATCCGACACCTAGCGTCCGATCGATTCTACTTTCCCAGTGAAGAAAATCAACGGTTTAGATCTAATCCGAGAATGGAGAGACATTGGGGCTATAAATAGGAAACTTAGGGTTAATCAAAGGGGAGTTCATAGACGTTTTTGGAGGCTCTTTTCGGGACGTTTTTCAAAGGAAGAAGATGAAGGAATCTCCATCCATGGCCGAGTAATCCGCGGGCATGGCGGACGGATGATCTAGCGAGGACTAGGGCTTCTTCTCCAACAATGGTTCATAGTTTTAATTTTTATTGTTAAACTCTTTTCTATGTATTGGATCTTTAAAGATTATTTTCAGATTATAGATTTCTATGTGGATGATTAATATTATGAATCCAATCATTCTTCTTTCATGATCTTATAATCCCATAGTTATCCTTTTGATTCTCCTACCGAGTCTCACGAGACCTTTGCTATGCATTGCCCGTAGTGACAGCTGGTATTGTGTATTCTTAGGATCTGGTAAGACAAGGTTGGGGCTCTATCCCGAGGAATCTTTGCTATGCATTGCCGATCGTGAGAGTTGGTATTGTGTATTCTTAGAGATCCGGTTAGATAGAGTTAGGGCTTTGTCCCGATAAACTTTTGCAGTGTGTTGCCTCTAGTGACAGCCGGTATCGTGTATTCTTAGGTTTGGATTGGATGAAGTTAGAACTATAATAAGGAAGAATCAATCGTAGGAAGAGACATTTATATATTTTGATAGATTCTTAATTCCATATCTTCCTGTTAAGGTGATTGGGATGTGAATCCCTTAACTGAGTATTATATGAACCATTGAGAAGAGAAGAACCTAAATCCGAGTGAAGTGATTCCTGAAGCCTAGCCTCATTCAAATCTTGATTTCTTTCGTTAACTTTATCTTATCATTACATCTTCCATCTATTTTCTTAACTTTTATCACTCTTGATTGTTTTCGATATATTGTTATCTGTGTTTCTAGATCTTTCCTGCTTGTCTCTCTGTGGGTTCGACCTCTCTTATGCTATACTGCACTGCGACCGCTATGCGTGACACATTTGAGCGACATCAGAGGCCCTTGCGGATGACGTTCTTTGCTCGCTCCATGGTAGTGATGAAGACGACGATTGATAAGTGCATGAAAGTGCACTCTGAACAACCTTATAACCATCTCAATTGCTATATCTTCACCTTTAATCAACTGCTTTAGCACTATTTTTATAGTATATGTTACTTCACATAGTTGCTTGAAAAATGCAGAAAATTGGAGCTGAAAGAAGCTGAAAAGATTATATGGGTCAACTTCAAAGATTAAACTGTATCTTTCCAAGAAGAACCAGATGATGTGCCATATACCATTGGAAATCTCTTGAAGTCTACTTTCTGGAAAATTTTATGGTTCATGATTCCGAGTTACGAAGAGAAAGTTACAACATTTTTCGTACCAGTGAGCAGTGCTGAATGAATAGTGACGGTCGACCGTCAGATCTCACGGTCGACCGTCGCGCTCAAAAATCCTCACGGTCGACCGTCAAATCCTCACGGTCGACCGTCGAGTTCAAAAATCCTCACGATCGATCGTAAGATGCTCACGGTCGACTGTCGCATCGACCGTGGCATCGACCGTCAGCCTCTGTCAGGAAAAATACTTCGCAGAGTCGATGCGAAGATCGATCGCAGCTTGTCAAAATAAATTGTGCACCTCACGATCGACCGTCAGGGTCTCATGGTCGACCGCCAGATCAGCCAAGGGCGTATAACGGGTTTAACCTTAACCCGAGTTTGCTAATTTTTGGAGCCTATAAATAGGAAAGTTAGGGTAAGTCAGAGGGACTTCTTGGACGTTTTTGAAGGCTCTTTTCTGGACGTTTTCCAAAGGAAGAAGATGAATGAATCTCCATCCATGGCCGAGTAATCCGCGGGCATGGCGGACGGATGATCTAGCGAGGACTAGGGCTTCTTCTCCAACAATGGTTCATAGTTTTAATCTTTATTGTTAAACATTTTTATATGTATTGGATCTTCAAAGATTATTTTCAGATTATAGATTTCTATGTGGATGATTAATATTATAAACCCAGTCATGCTTCTTTTATGATATTGTGATCCCATAGTTATCTCTTTTGATTCTCCTACCGAGTTTCGTGAGACCTTTGCTATACATTGCCCGTAGTGACAGCTGGTATTGTGTATTCTTAGGGATCTGGTAAGACAAGGTTGGGGCTCTATCCCGAGGAATCTTTGCCATGCATTGCCGATTGTGAGAGTTGGTATTATGTATTCTTAGAGATCCGGTTAGATAGATTTAGGGCTTTGTCCCGATGAACTTTTGTTGCGCGTTGCCTGTAGTGACAGCCGGTATCCTGTATTCTTAGGTTTGGGTTGGATGAAGTTAGAACTATAATAAGGAAGAATCAATCGTAAGAAGAGACATTTATATATTTTGTTAGGTTTATAGTTCCTTATATTCTGGTTAAGGTGATTGGGATGTGAATCCCTTAACTGAGTATTATATGAACCATTGAGAAGAGAAGAACCTAAATCCAAGTGAAGTGATTCCTGAAGCCTAGCGTCATTCAAATCTTGATTTCTTTCGCTAACTTTATCTTATCATTACATCTTCGATCTACTTTCTTATCTTTTACGCTCTTGATTGTTTTCGATACATTGTTATCTGTGTTTCTGGATCTTTTCTGCTTGTCTCTCTGTGGATTCGACCTCTCTTATGCTGTACTACACCGTGACCGCTGTACGTGACACATTTGAGCGACATCAACGATCGGTGCCGGATGAGCTCGTAGGGAAAGATAGAACCGCCGGTGGAAATTTGGAATGGGAAATGAGGAAAGGGCGAGGCCTTGAATGGAGAAAAAGGAATGGAGGATGGGAATGGAGTGAGGTAGAGATCGGCGGTGTGGAGATCTTGCCGGAGACCAGGTGGAGCACCGGTCGGCGGAGGTGATGACGAGCGACAGCACTCGAGCGAAAAGGGAAGAGAGGAGAGGAGGATCAATCGTAGGGTGAAAATACCCTAGGATTGATCCTACACCCAGTTTTAAACCCCAAAGTACAGCGACTAGGATCGATCCGTGCCGGGGGGAAGGATCGATCGTAGTCCACGCGGCGACTTCAAAAGGCAGCACTTAAAGCATTCTAAACATGCTTCTCCTACCAACAAGGCTACAGTGGGCGGAAAACCTGGAATTTCGACCCTATGTTGATATGCAAGTATTATGAGCTTCCAAGGCATGCAATGTGAGGACCTGTCCCTCTAATCCTGTAGCTCGTTGTTGACCATAAGGGTAATTTGGTAAATTGCGCCTTGTCGGTTTGTTTCACACCCGCGTGTGCACACACCGGCCTTGTTTTGGTGTATGCGTTTGAATAGAATAGTTAGGTGGACCCGGGATCGGAAGATCCCAGCTCGGGCGCGCAGAAGACTGTTTTTGGGCGGCTGACGGCCCGTGAGCGACCGATCGCTCCTTGGAGCGATCGATCGCTATCGAGTCGGTGGCTTTTCTTCTTTGAGAGGACGGCCGCCGTTGGCCGTCGCTCTCCTCTGTCAGTGGGAGAGGAGACTTTCGCTCCTCTCCTCCCCCTTTTCCCCTCCTTTTCCGGCTTTCCCCTGCCTTTTCTTCCTCTTTCCTTCCTCTCCTTCTCCTTCTTCTTCTTCCTTCTTCTTTCTTCTTCTCGCGAGCTCTGTTTCTTCCCCTGTTTTCCGCCAGCTCCTTCTTCTCCACCGTTCTCCCTCCTCCGACCACCGTTTTGAGCGTTTGAAGGCTCATTGGAACCGTGGCGGCGTGAGGAAGATCCCTGGTGTGGTTTGAAACCATGTTGGTTACTGATTAGCGGGGAATCAGCCGAGGATTAAGGGTTCCGGTAGGTTTTCTACCTGCAAGAGTTGTTTAATGGGTTTCTCTTAATCTAGCCGGTAGATCTTGTAGTTCTTTGTGTTGTTGGCTTCCTCTTGCTTAGTATCATTTCTGTTATAAGTTTCATAAGCTTTGGTTGAGATTTTAGTAGGATTTAAGCATGTTTAATCTCGGATTTTTCGGTTTCTGCTGTTCTTAAAGAATAGCCGGTTTGCAGCGAGTTTTACGATCCGTACGTGCATGTTCTTGGGTTGTGATGAACCTAAGAGTTGTAGATTTTTGACTCTAATCTCAAACCCAACTGATTTCATGATTTTCCAATTTTCCTACGATTTGTTATGAATTTCGTACGGGTGGGCTACGCTGCAGCAAGTAATGGTAAGTTAGTTTGATTAGCGGTTTTGATTAGTGTTTTTCCGTTAATCGGACTGTTGGATGTTTATGGATTTGGGATATATTGATCCCGACATGTTGATCTACTGATAGTTAAGTTGGATCTCGAATCCGACATCGTTTGGATGTCGGATCGACGGGATCAATTAGCCTCTAAGTAGAGGTTTTTGGTGTTTTAAATATAATATTATATGTTTGGATTATAATAATATATTTTACTGTTCATCAGCGTTTTAGAGGTTGCTTCCCGTTGCAGAAGTCCGCGGTTGACGGTCGTGGTACTGTCGTAATGCCGGGACCCGCTGTGGATTGGCTGGCAGCGGTTGGTAGTACCGCTGCAGCGATCCGGTTGACTTGTATGATACCTGTATCATACTGTTGCATGCCTATCTCTTGTATGTGTATGTTCATAGCATGCATTGTTGATTGTGCATTAGTTGCATGGTTAGGGCGTGGGCGATCTGTGGGTCGCCATCTCCAGGCTGGAAGCTCGGATTTAGCTCTAGGATCGAGGCTGGGTAGCGAGGTCTAAGGTTTGACTGTAACTCTGATGATTGAGGTTTGTCCCTAGTACTCCAGTATCAATTGCTAAGAGGTGGATGTCGTTACCCTAACATGTGTCGTCATGCTTGGTATCTAGCATGGGAAAGGGTGTTCCACATGTGCTGAAGCTCTCCTTGTTTGTGGCGAGAGATGGTTACATGGACTGGAACCCTGGGGGTATCGATGGGATTTATGGGCTCCCTGACATGACTTAGCTTTTGATTTGGAGTTTAGAGGTCGTGTTGGCTCTGTTGCTTTGAGTGCTAACAGATGGTTGTCATAACCAGGGTTGTTCCGCCAAGTGTGGAGATCCCGCTTGGAGAGGGGTGTCATACTGGTATCGTCATGTCCACCATGTGTCAGGGATTGTCGGAGGTGGTCTGTCCTTGAATAGTGGTTGTCGGATGAACGTACTTTGGACAGGTACCCTTCGGGTTATTGACAGGATTTATGGGGTCCTTGGCACAGAGTTAGTACAGTTGTTGTTGTCTTCCTTGTGTGTGTCGTAGAGTAGAACCCTGTTGAGCTTTTGCTCATTCCTACCTGGGCTGTTGTATTTGCAGGTGCAGGTACCAGCTCTTCTACAGTGGCCCCCAGTTGTTCGTTCTGCGGCGGCGCGTCGACATCAGGTCATGCTTGAGGATCAAGAGGGCTTCTGCTGTGCTTTTCTGGAGACTTCTGATGACGTAACTTTTTGAGGACTGATATATGTAAATTTTGATATTACTCTGATGTATGTACAGTTTTTGGATTGTACTGGAATAGTAGATGTTAGATTTACTTCTGCCCTCTGATTGATTATTATAACTGTTTCCGCCAGTTTGTTGTTAGTAGATGTAGTAACCCCCCCCTCGTGTCCCGGTCCGGATGGGTTTTCTGGGCCGGGGCGCGACATGCAAAGTGCACCACAACAATCAAAACCACACACTCAATCATGCTGAAACTCAGTTTTTATTAACGAAGTAAATAATAAAAAGAAATACTACAACGCAAAAAATTCAAATTACGAAGACAAAAAACCTGGCTAGCAAGGAGCATAAATTAAAACTGACACAAAGCATCAATCCTAAAAACAAAATGAGAATGTCCTAATGCCTAATCATCGATGTCCGCGTTTGCATCCTCATCTTCATCATCGTCCTCCAAAAGGTCCATGAGATCATCCTCGTTAATCTCTTCTTCATCAGAATCGACCTCGCTCGACCTCGGGGGAAGTGGACGGTCAGGGTCATCTGACGCGTAAGGTGACCCTGGTGGCGATACAGATGGCGACAGAAGCTCGGGGTCGATCAGGGACCGTGGTGGCACAACTATCGCATACCCATCTGGCAGTCGGAATGCTACCCACGGATCGTCGACGTCGGGATCATGCAGGATGGCATACACGAGACAGGCAAACACATCAGGAGGTGGCATTGGCCCAAGAAATTCAACACCGACAGGATATTCAAACACAGATCTGGCAGGGTAAAAATGGTCGGGAAATTCCCGAGGAAGAAAACAGAAGACTACCGGCGGGGACGGTGGTCAATTCGAGTCGACGGTGTTGGCAAAGTCCTCGTCCGACGAAAATCTCGATGCCTAAGAAATAGGAGACCCCGGCTTGAAGTGGTGCCCTGGTGAACTAGGTGGGCTGTCGCTGGCAGAATACGATGAGTTGCTAGATTGAGACATCGTGGGCGTACGTCTGCAGACTAGAATGGTCGTTGGTGAGAGAAAAATTAAGAAGAGAAGGGTGAAGAAAGACTGGATATGGAAGGATCGATCTATCTAGAAGTTGAAGATCGATCCTTCACGGAGTGAAGGGAAAACTAAGATGGCCGAAAACAGAGGAGGGGAAAGATGGAGAGAAAGAGCAAAGAAAGAGAAAGAAGAAAGACATGGAGGAGAAGAGAATGAAAGTAAGGGAGGAAGTACGGTGGACACCGGCCGTGGTTGCCTGCGTCAGTGGTCGGAGTCCATGGCGAAAACCATGGGTCCATTTCTTAGAAACAACGAAAGATCGAGAGAAAGCGGTATAGATAAAGAGGAGGCGCTTTGGGTCCTTACCAAAGGTATAGAAGCAGAATATGTGGGACAGTAGAGCCTGGAGGAGCACGCCGGAATCATTGAGGACGACGGAGAACTCAAACCGGAGGTAAGGGAATAGTGTGTAGAACGGAGGGCGCACAGCGAAAGTAATAGATATAGACCCAAACTCTAGGAGATCTAGTCGGAGTAGAACTCCAGTAGGATAAAGACGGAAAGGCCGGCGAACAGATAGTTGTTCAAGTTGGAGTTTGAGTCCAACTTGGGAACGACGACAGAAAAAAAAATTTCTTTCAAAAGATTTGAGGAGGATCGATCGTCCTAGACCTACCGGATCGATCCTTCACTACGTGGAGGCATCTGGTGCGATCGGATGAATAAGTGTATAAATAGGCAAGATCGATCTATCTCGATGAAAAGGATCGATCCTACTTACTCAACTGGGCTAGTTTGTGGAGGATGGATAGACCGATCGATCCGGAGGGTACTCGTCCAAAACACCACGCTCTGTCACAAAAATTACCACATAAGATCGATCATACTCACGTGATAGGATCGATCTTACAGTCTTAGATGATCTACTTTTGAAGGAGGGATGGAAAGATCGATCCTGAGTTGTAGTGCAGAAAACACCTCACTCTGTCACAATTAATTAACCAACTAGGATCGATCCTACTTATACCCAGGTTATGTAGTATGTGGGGCAAAGAAGGATCGATCCTTCCCTCCTTCACGGATCGATCTTACTCGTCAAAATGCCAGGGGTTGTATTAGAACCTGGAAATTAAGCTCTAACCACCTATGCATTAATACTAACGTCTCCAAGGCCATTCATATTAAAGAGTGGACACCCCAGTCTAACAATTAACACGACAAAACAAAAGCAATGACGACAACATTATCAGACAATTAAAATCAAACATGCAAATAAGCAGAAATTAAGCAAGCATGCAAAGAAAACTTGAAAGAGAGAAACTAATTAAAACACATCAAGAATGGGTTGCCTCCCATCAAGCGCTTGGTTTAACGTCTCTAGCTCGACCCACGGAGAATGCAGTTACTCATGATTTGGTTCATGCAAAAGTTATGTGGTTTCTAAGGTAAGAGGAATTTCTACATAGAGTTTCAAGCTTTGGTCATTCACTTTAAAAGTAGAATCAGAGTTGGGATGACGGGCTTCAACAACCCCATGAGGAAAGACTTGAGTAACTTCGAATGGACCAGTCCATCTAGATTTAAGTTTTTCTAGGAAAAGCCGAAGTCTAGCATTAAATAACCAAACCTTGTCACCCACATTGAAGGTTTTCTGAGTAATGAACTTGTCATGGTAAGCTTTAGTTCGAGCCTTATAAATAAGAGCATTATCATAAGCTTCATTACGTATTTCCTCCAACTCATTGAGTTGAAGCAAACGAGCATTCCGGCCTGTTCGTAACCAATTATTCTTTTTAATAGTTAACCACACTTTGTCCATGAGGTTCACCGGTAAGCGGCAATGCTTACCATAGACCAATCGATATGGTGATATCCCTATGGGTGTGTTGAATGCTGTTCTATACGCCCATAAAGCCTCATTCAAGCACATGGACCAATCTTTTCTATCCGAGCACACTACTTTCTCAAGGATGCGTTTGATTTCCCGATTAGACACCTCCACTTTTCCACTGGTTTGATGATGATAGGGGGTGCCAACCTTATGGGAGATGTTATATATATCTAGAGTGTGACAGAAATACCTATTCATGAAATGCGATCCACCGTCACTTATTATTGCTCTAGGATGACAAATCGAGAGAAGATATTAGAATGAAGGAATTTGATTATGACTCGGTAATCATTGGTTCTAATGGCTATGGCTTTAATCCATTTTGAAACATAATCAACGGCTAATAAGATGTAAGTGTAGCCATTCGAAGGAGGAAACGGGCCCATGAAATCAACACCCCAAATATCAAATACTTCACATTCAATAATTGGAGTCTGAGGCATTTCATTTTGACGAGAAATACTACCCAACTGTTGACAACGAATGCAAGCTTTAGAGAAACTGTGAGCATCATGAAAAATCGAGGGCCAATAAAACCCAGACTAACAGATTTTGGTTCCGGTTCTACGGCCTGAAAAATGTCCTCCACATGCATGAGAATGGCATGATGTCAGGATGGAGATAATTTCAGATTCGAGTACACAACATCTCATAATTTGGTCCGGACAATGCTTAAAAAGGACAGGATCATTCCAAACATAGGATTTGACTTTCGAAAAGAATTTATCTCGATCTTGTTTATTCCAATGAGCAGGAGTGAATCCGGAAACAAGATAATTAATGATATGTGCAAACCACGGTCTCGGAGCTTGATCAACAACTAAGAGATGTTCATCGGAGAAGGTATCATTAATCGGGGTTGAATCATTGATGACATCTAAAGGAAGTCGAGAAAGGTGATTTGCAATCACATTTAAGGCTCCCTTTTTATCCCGTAACTCAAGATCGAATTCTTGAAGAAGCATAATCCACTGAATTAATCGAGGTTTGAGCTCTTTCTTAGTAACAAGATGTCTAAGGGCTGAATGATCAGTAAAGATGATGACTTTTGATTCAAGAAAATAAGAACGAAACTTTTCTAAGACAAAGATCACAGCAATCAATTCTTTCTCAGTAGTCGTGTAGTTCACTTGGGCATCATTTAACGTTTTGCTAGCATAATAAATGACTCAAGGAAGTTGATCCCAGATTTCTTAGGAACGACTTGAGTTGGGCTAATCCATTTAGAATCTGAAATAGGGTATATTATCCCTGCATCTAAGAGTTTAATTACCTCTTTCATTACTACATCTTTCATAAGAGGATTAAGGCGGCATTGCATCTCCCTTACACATTTGGTTTCATCCTCTAAGAGTATGTGATGCATGCAAATCAAGGAATCTATGCCTTTAAGATCACCAATGGACCATCCTATAGCTCTTTTATGCAATTTAAGAACCTCAAGTAGTTGAGAGTCTTGATCATTGGTTAATGCAGAAGAGATAATCACTGGAAGAGTACACTCAGGTCCAAGGAAGGCATATTTCAGATTGGAAGGCAACATTTTTAACTCTAAAGATGGCGGCGCAACTAAAGAAGGTATAGCTGGAATTGAGGAAGTAGGAGGTAAGGGCTCAATGAGAGGCTCTTTCCACGAAATTCCGCAAACATCAATAACCAAATCAAGATCATTAAAATCCTTTAAAACCTCTTATTTTTCAGGCTTGAAAACCGATGAAAACTCATTCAAATCACTATTCTCGTCATTCACAACCGGAAGAACTACATCTGTATTCGGAAAATCTCCATGCAAATCTGACAAATGTTGTTCAAAAACATAATCCTCAATCACCATAGACATATCACAACTATTCTCCAAACTCCCACACGGAGCATCAACATTCAGCAATAATTTAGACAGTGTATCATCAACACAACTATTCACTTCATCATCATTGACTAATGCATTAATCATAAAACAATCATCATCTTATGCATGATTCTTTGAGGCATGAAAGATATTTAAACGAAGTTCCATATTACCAAACGTGACTGCCATGATATCATCTCTACAATTAATACAAGCATTGGCCGTAGGTAAGAAAGGTCGGCCAAGAATTATAAGGACAGATTTCTTAGTTTGAACTCTGGGTTCCATGTTTAGAACTACAAAATCAATCGAAAATACACATTGATCGACCTTAACCAAAACATCTTCAAGAATTCCTCTTTGGGTCTTAATAGATCGATCGGCTAATTGTAAGGTCATGGCTATTGGTTTCAGTTCTCCTATGCCAAACCTAGAATATAAAGAATAGGGCATCAGGTTAACACTTGCACCCAAATCTAATAATGCTCCATCAATTGTGCGCTTTCCTATAATGCATGAGATGGTGGGGGTTCCAGGATCTTTAAGCTTATGAGGGAGATCATAGCGAAGGATTGAGCTAACTTGTTCAGTCAAGAAAATCTTCTTAGAAACATGAGATCTCGATTGCCTTTTATGAGTGCAAAGATCTTTGAGGAATTTAGCATAGGATGGAATTTGTTTGATAGCATCAAGAAGAGGAAGGTTAATGATGGGACCATGGTTAGAACTGACAAAGAGAGTCAAGAACAATTTCATATGCCAATAGGACCAGTCACAAGAGCTCAGGCTAAAAGGTTCAAAACAGTACTGGGTGGATTAATTCAAGAGGTTCAGATTGGACAAGAATGCAAGTTCAAAACTAATGAAGAACCAAGATGGGTCCACATCATCAAGGCAATCACGAATTAGGTTGCATGAGCTGGGTGTGGCATTTAATATTTCAAGTCAACATGGTTGGAGTTTTAAATCAAGGTAGTTGGAAGTGGCTGACTTGGGAAATCAGCTTATTAACTAGTTGTGCTCTACATTGATTGTTCAAGTCTTGGAATTGTGGAGTCATAAATTCGGATTTAATAGTAGTATGACGTTTTTCAATGTATTTGCTCATATATGGGCAAGATCTATGTAATGAAGAATAGATTTTGATTGATAGAAAAGTGAGAGAATTTCTCTTTGGTTCTTCGTAGAACTATCGAACTTATCAGGATTTCCTGTGGCGTTCATCTAGACTTATCAAATAGATTTCCATCCCCGTTTGTGGCGTCCTCACCTCATACAAACGTTCTTGCTTGATTTTAAGCAACGGGTCGCGGTTTCCATCCAAACCTGATTGTAGAACGATCCTACAAGCTCATCTTGCTACGGGTTTCATCACAACTTGACGAGGTTCGTATCAGTTGGTATCAGAAGCTCAGTTTCTAGTTTCGAATTTGCTTATCCTTATCATTCTTTGATGTACCAAATCTGATAGAAGATCAAATTTGTTTCTTGCTTCCCTTCATATTCCTCATTATCTATCTTTGAACGTCATTTTTCTTTATCAAATCTGATAAACAATAAATAAATAAATAAAAAGATCAAGATCTTTCTTCTTCCCATCAAGTATATTCGTGTTTCTATTGAAAAAAAAGGAAAAGAAAGATAGAAAGAAATTCGTGAAAAAAAAGAAGAAAAAAACAAGAAGAAGAAGAAGAAGAAGAAAGAAGAAGAAGAAGAAGAAGAAGAAGAAGAAGAAGAACTGTTTCATCGTCCAAACTTATCAACCTTTCGTTTTCTTTGCATTTCTATCAACCTTGCCTTTTCTTGCATGCCTTACCTCCTTTTCTTTGCATACCCTACCTTTCTTTGCATCCTTTGATAAGTTTTAGTGTGAATTGTTGCTGAAATTTCTGATCTGAGTTTGACTAGTTCGATAAGAACCGAAAGGGAATTTCTAAGAGTGTTGAGTGATTTGAGAGATACACAAGAGGGAGTGTTTGTGAGTTTCTTTTACAGGAAATCATGTCTCAAAGTGGTGAAAAAGGTGCTGCGGAAGGTGCTGATCCGAAGTTGTTTATGGAGGCTATTGTGGGAGAGATGTGGCGCATGATGAGGCGAGAATTGGATGAGGTTCACAGAAGGTTGGCTAGAATGGAAGATTCAAGGGATGAAAGAGATGATTGGGTCAGATCCGAGGAGGATGATGATCGAAATTCTGTGGGGAGCCATAGGAGGAATGAACGAGGAAGACGTGCTTGGAATCAGGAAGATAACAATCTCAATAGCATAAAGATGCATATTCCTTCGTTTCAAGGTAAAAACGACCCTGAGGCCTACCTTAAATGGGAGAAGAAGGTGGAGTTAGTATTTGATTGCCACAACTACTCCGAGATGAAGAAGGTAAAACTTGCAACCATTGAATTTTCTGATTATGCTATTGTTTGGTGGGATCAGTTCGTGTTGAACAGGAGGCGGAATAGAGAACGACCAATAGAGACATGGGAGGAGATGAAAATCGTTATGAGGAAGCGATTTATTCCTAGTCACTATTACCGTGAGTTGTACCAAAAGCTGCAAAATCTCAAGCAAGGTAATCGGAGTATTGAAGATTACTACAAGGAGATGGAGATTGCTTTGATCCGGGCTAATGTGGAGGAAGATCGAGAAGCTACAATAGCCAGATTTTTGAGTGGATTAAACCAAGAGATTCAAGATAGGGTGGAGAAGCAACATTATGTGGAGTTGGAAGATATGGTGCACATGTCTAACAAGGTTGAGTGGCAGCTCAAGAGGAGGGATGGTATACATGCAGCCCAAGGTTCAGGTTCTACTTCGTCATGGAAGCCAAATTATGTGAATGAGGAGAAGTCGGCTGTGAAGTCTAAACCCGAGCCAAAACAAGAATCCACCAGCCACAGTTCTCAAGGGAAACCAGATCCATCTGCTACTCAAACTCGTGATGTTAAGTGTTTTAAATGTCAAGGAAGGGGTCACATAGCAAGCCAATGCCCAAACAAGAGAGTCATGGTGGTACGAGATAACAGTGAGATTGAAATCGATGATGAGTCAGACACTACTTCTATGCCTCCATTGGAGGATATTGATGAGGAAGAGTATGTTGTTCATGGAGAATTGATGGTGGCAAGGAGAGCTCTAAGCATGCAAACAAAGAAAGAAGATGAGCTGTAGCGAGACAATCTCTTTCATACTAGGTGCTATGTTAAAGACAAGGTGTGTAGTGTGATTATTGATGGTGGAAGCTGCACTAATATTCCTAGCATGACTTTGGTGAAGAAATTGGAGCTAACAGCACTCAAGCATCCGCAGCGATACAAGCTACAGTGGCTGAATGATAGTGATGAAGTGAAGGTAAACAAGCAAGTGTTAGTTTCCTTCTGAATTGGTAAATATGAAGACGATGTGTTGTGTGACGTGGTGCCAATGCAAGCTGGACATTTGCTACTTGGGAGGCCTTGGCAATTTGATAGGCGTGTGAAGCATGATGGCTATACGAACAAGTACTCTTTTGTGTTCAATGAAAGGCCAATCACTCTTGTTCCTATAATACCAAAACAGGTTTACGATGATCAAGTGAGGCTGCAAAAAAGAGAGTGATGAAAAGAGAAAGAGTGAAAGAGAGAAAAAGATTGAGCATCAAAAAGAGAGTGATGAAAAAAGAAAGAGTGAAAGAGAGAAAAAGAGTGAGCATCAAAAAGAGAGTGATGAAAAGAGAAAGAGTGGAAAAAAGAACTTTTATGCAAGGGCACGTGAGATAAAACGAACAATATTTTCAAGTCAGCCGATGATTGTACTTTTGTACAAGGAGGCATATTTGAATACTAACCAACTTATCGTGTCTTTGACGAGTTCTGTTGCTGATCCCTTACAGGAGTTTGATGATGTCTTTTCGGAGGAGGTACCATACGGTTTGCCACCTATTCAGGGAATTGAGCATCAAATTGATTTCGTACCCGGTGCCACCATCCCGAACCGACCAGCTTATAGAAGCAACCCCGAGGAGACAAAGGAGCTACAAAAGCAAGTTCAAGAGTTGATGGAAAGGGGATATGTGAGGAAAAGCATGAGTCCATGTGTTGTTCCGGTGATTTTGGTTCCTAAGAAGGATGGGACTTGGAGGATGTGCATTGATTGTCGAGCCATCAACAATATCACAGTAAAGTATCGGCATCCTATTCCTTGCTTAGATGATATGTTAGATGAGCTGCATGGTGCTCGTGTGTTTTCTAAAATTGATTTGAAGAGTGGGTATCATCAGATCATAATGAGAGAAGGCGATGAGTGGAAAACTGCTTTTAAAACAAAACATGGCTTATATGAGTGGCTAGTTATGCCTTTTGGGTTAACTAACGCTCCAAGCACTTTTATGCGGTTAATGAATCATGTTTTGCGAATATTCATTGACAGGTTTGTTGTTGTCTATTTTGATGATATCCTTATTTATAGCAACAGCTTGGAAGATCATGATGAGCATTTAAAATCTGTTCTAGATGTACTTAGAAAAGAAAAGCTGTTTGCTAACTTGAAGAAATGCACCTTTTGCACCGATAAGCTTGTGTTCCTTGGTTTTGTTGTAAGTGCTCAAGGTATACAGGTTGATGAAGAAAAGATTCGTGCAATCCAAGAGTGGTCGAGTCCTACTAGTGTTGGTAATGTTCGAAGTTTTCATGGTCTTGCTAGTTTTTACAGGAGATTCGTGAAGGATTTTAGTAGCATCGCCGCTCCACTTACTGAAGTCATCAAGAAAAGCGTTGGATTCAAATGGGGTGAAGAGCAAGAAAAGGCGTTTCAGTTGCTCAAGGAAAATTTGACACATGCTCCCATACTTGCTTTACCTGATTTTATTAAAACATTTGAGATTGAATGTGATGCTTCAGGTTCTGGAATAGGAGCTGTTCTTATGCAAGGTGGAAGGCCAATCGTATATTTCAGTGAGAAGCTAAGTGTGGCAACCTTAAACTATCCTACTTATGACAAGGAATTGTACGCATTGGTTCGAGCATTGGAGACATGGTAACACTACTTATGGTCTAAGGAATTCGTGATACACACTGATCATGAGTCATTAAAGCATTTGAAGAGCCAACATAAGCTAAACAAAAGGCATGCGCGATAGGTGGAATTCATTGAGACGTTTCCTTATGTGATACGATACAAACAAGGGAAGAAGAACGTCGTGGCAGATGCACTATCCCGCAGGCACGTTTTACTTTTCACTCTTGATGCAAAGGTACTTGGTTTTGAACACATCAAAGAATTATATGTTTCTGATCATGATTTTAGTGATGTGTATCAATCTTCTGAGAAATTTGTGTTTGGGAAGTATTTTAGGCATGATGATTATCTATTTAAAGAAAATAAATTGTGTGTCTAATTGTTCCCTGCGTGACTTGTTAGTAAGGGAATCCCATGGTGGAGGGTTAATGGGGCACTTTGGTGTAGCTAAAACACTTGCCATCTTACATGAGCACTTTTATTGGCCACACATGAAACGGATGTTGACAGAATTTGTGGTAGATGCATCACTTGTAAGCAAGCCAAATCAAGAGTGCAGCCCCATGGTTTGTACACTCCTTTGCCAATACCTACAGAGCCTTGGATTGACATTTCGATGGATTTTGTCTTAGGTTTACCCAGGTCAAAACGGGGTAGGGATTTAATATTTGTTGTCGTGGATAGGTTTTCTAAGATGGCACATTTCATCCCATGTCACAAACTGATGATGCTTCGAATATAGTTGAATTGTTCTTTCGTGAGATTGTGAGATTGCATGGTATGCCTAGAGCAATCATTTCAGATCGGGATGCTAAGTTCTTGAGTTATTTTTGGAAGACCTTGTGGGGGAAGTTAGGGACTAAGTTGTTGTTTTCTACTACATGTCACCCCCAAACTGATGGTCAAACTGAAGTTGTCAATAGAACTTTATCTACATTGTTGAGGGTTGTAATTCAGAAGAACATCAAAAATTAGGAGAATTGTTTACTACACATTGAGTTTGCATATAATCGTGTTGTTCATTCTGCAACTCAGTTTTCACCCTTTGAAATTGTGTATGGTTTCAATCCATTAACCCCTTTGGATTTAACTCCGTAGTCTATTTCTTAGCGTATTAACTTAGATGGGAAAAGCAAAGCTGAATTTGTTAAGCAAATCCATGAGAAAGCACGGCTCAAAATTGAACGAAGGACTGAGCAATATGCGAAGCAAGCCAACAAAGGGAGAAAGAAGCTGGTTTTTGAACCCGGGGAATGGGTTTGGTTGCACTTGAGAAAGGAAAGGTTTCCCGAAGAAAGGCGTTCCAAACTCCAACCACGCGAGGACGGTCCATTTCAAGTTCATGAGCACATCAATGACAATGCATATAAGCTAGATTTACCCGGTGGGTATAATGTTAGCTCTACCTTTAATGTTTCTGATCTATCCCCTTTTGATGCAGGCGATGATTTGAGGACAAATCCTTTTGAAGAGGAGGGGAATGATGGGACCATGGTTAGAACTGACAAAGAGAGTCAAGAACAATTTCATATGCCAATCGGACCAGTCACAAGAGCTCAGGCTAAGAGGTTCAAAACAACACTGGGTGGATTAATTCAAGAGGTTCAGATTGGACAAGAATGCAAGTTCAAAACTAATGAAGAACCAAGATGGGTCCACATCATCAAGGCAATCACGAATTAGGTTGCATGAGCTGGGTGTGGCATTTAATATTTCAAGTCAACATGGTTGGAGTTTTAAATCAAGGTAGTTGGAAGTGGCTGACTTGGGAAATCAGCTTATTAACTAGTTGTGCTCTACATTGATTGTTCAAGTCTTGGAATTGTGGAGTCATAAATTCGGATTTAATAGTAGTATGACCTTTTTCAATGTATTGGCTCATCTATGGGCATGATCTATGTAATGAAGACTAGATTTTGATTGATAAAAAAGTGAGAGAATTTCTCTTTGGTTCTTCGTAGAACTATCGAACTTATCAGGGTTTCCTGTGGCGTTCATCTAGACTTATCAAATGGATTTCCATCCCCGTTTGTGGCGTCCTCACCTCATACCAACGTTCTTGCTTGATTTTAAGCAACGGGTCGCGGTTTCCATCCAAACCTGTTTGTAGAACGATCCTACAAGCTCATCTTGCTACGGGTTTCGTCACAACTTGGCGAGGTTCGTATCAGTTAATGTGAACTTTCTTAAACACATCCATCATTTCATCCAATTTTGAATTTCTGTATGGAGTGGAGGTAGGATCTACTAAAGCTTCAGGAAAAGGAACCTTGGGAATAGAAGTCTTAAGATTTGATTCTTTCTCATGAGATGATTTCATGTTCGGTGATGCATGTAAATCGTCAATAGAATCATGAAGATTTGGAGTTGGAATGTCAGATTCTGAGTTAGGTTCTTTTGATGCATGTGAATCATGATCTAAAGATTTCTGAGATTCGGATGCATGCAGATCTTGGTCACATGTAGCCTCATCTGGTTTCTCTATATTGACAAAAGTTTTACCACTTCGAAGAGTAGTTACAGCTTGGATTTGTTCATGAGACGAGTCTACAGAATGTTGGCCCCTAGGGTTTGGAATAGGTTGGCTTGGCAATTTCCCATCCTCTCTTCTAGACAAAGCATTAGCTAGTTGATCCATTTGAACTTCCATCTTAGCTAAAGCTTGAGAATGGGAGTGAAGCAGTTGGTTACTAGCTTCAAAACAGTCCAAGGCCTTCAAAAGTTGATCATCAATACTCGGACTTTGACTCGATTGTTGTGGAGGAAGAGAAGATTGATTTTGAGGTCCTTGACTTTGGGGAGGTACATACGGTTTATGCCCCCAAGGTTGAGGTGTTTGAGCTTGGTAAGGCCGATATGAAGGTCAAAATGGCAGAGTTTGGCTTTGAGAATTTGTAGGATATGACATTTGAAACTTTGAAGGATAACTTGGAGTTTAAGCACCCATGGATGGCCTTGAATTAAAAGAAGTTGGTTGTTGGCTAGGTGTTCTACAAGAAAAGTTTGGATGGTCTCTCAAACCAGGATTATAGGTATTGGAATAAGGATCATAAGCAAGTTTATATTGACCATAAACTACATTTATATGTTCATGTACTAACTCTGGATAATGGCATGCTAAA
>OY986964.1:11303872-11459202 GCA_963920575.1 Narthecium ossifragum | reverse complement strand
GGAGACTCACCGAGATCTGAGTAGAGAGGAGAGGAGTGGAGAGATCTGAGGAAGTACCTGGAGGTCCTGGACCGCTGCTATCTCCACCGCGCCATCTCCTCCGCCGCGCTGATCTCCTCTCTGATCTCCTCCTCTCCACCACGCCGATCTCCTCTCCACTGTGTCTCCAGTCTCCACCTCTCCATCTCCACCGCGATTTCCTGTCCACGGCATCAAGGCGTCGAGCGAGGAAGAGGAACGGCGTCGAGCGAGGAAGAGGAACGGTGTCTGCGAGGAAGAGGAACGGCGTCGGCGTCGGCGAGGAAGAGGAAGAGGAACGGCGTCGGAGAGGAAGAGGAAGAGAAACGGCCCGCCGTCGGTGTCGAGCGAGGAAGACGCCGATCTCCTCTTTGGCTTAAGCCTTAAAAGTCTTAAACCCTCGGTTCCACCGAGTAAAGATATAAAGGTATTAATTTATTTATATTTTAATAGCTAGTTATTAACATAAGATAAGCTATTAACATAACTTAAGTTATTAACATGGGTTAAACTGTTAAAGTATTAAAATATTAGATTATTTCTTTTTATCTCAAGTTAGATATAAGTTTGTTCATTACTTCATTTATATTTTATCATTTCTACTCATTAATTGTTGTTTTCTATCATTTCATCTGGGTATAAAGATTAGTTATTAAATTAAATTCAAAGTTACACAAGTCTACTGAATTATTTAAAATATTACTAATTTATTTGAAATAGTAATGACTTGTTTTTAATTATCTAAAATACTAAGAAACGATTTTTTGAATAATTTAAAATATTATAAAATCCAAAAATGGAAAAAAAATAGGAAAATTATAGAAAATGAGTACTAAAATTGCTGGTACATGTTATAACTTTTCATAACTTTTATTTTAAATATCCTATAATTTCAGTTAAATGAGTTCGAAATCACGTGAAGAGGATATTGGGTGGCAATATGGGGATCCTCTTCCCGGAACAAGATTTGGATGGGTGTGTAAATATTGTGCCATGGTAGGCAAAGGAGGTGGTGTCAGCCGACTAAAGGCGCATATAGCCGGTAATGACTCGAACGTGGCAAAATGTTCAAAAGTGCCTCAACAGGTCAGGGGAAACTTGAGAGCCGAACTTGACAGGGTAAAGGAGGCGAAAAAATCTATGAAGAACATGAAGGCGAACATAGACAGACAAGTGGCTGAATACCCGGTTCGGGATCCGTATGAGGATGATCCACTGTTGCGCGCTAGCATCGAGGCATCCCTCCAGGAACAGTGGGAGGCGGAGGAGATCCAGAGACACAGAGCACATTTCAGACCTTCAACATATGAGACCGGTTCTGGAGCCCATGGCGCCTCTGGCTCAGGTCATTCACCTCCTCGAAAACAAAGCAAAGGCACGTCGATCCTCGGTAGGTTTGGATCAATGAGGAGAGGTGGAGGGAACAAGAGACCAGCCGATGTTAGGGACATGGATCCTAATGCATACCCGAGCCAGGACTCCATGCAGCGACGAATCAACGATTGGAAGGGGGACAAGAAGAGGGAAATCGGTCGCAGCATAGCTCGGTGGTTTCATTTCTCTCACATTCCTCCTTTTTCTGCAGCTAACACATTCTTTCGGTCCATGATAAGCACTATACAAAAGCATGGGCCTGGGATTGAGCCTCCTACACATAAAGAAATAGCCGGCAAGTATCTAGATGAGGAGGTCGCCGAAATGCGGGAATATATTAGTGGCTTCAAGAAACAATGGAACAGATATGGAGTTACACTAATGTGCGACAGCTGGACAGGACCAACGAGAATGTCCATAATCAATTTTCTCGTCTACTGCAATAGAAAGGTGGTATTCCACAAGTCTATCAATGCCTCCGGCGAATTCCATGATGCAAACTACATTTGTCGTCTCATGGAGCAAGTTGTAAACGAAATAGGGGAGAGATATGTCGTGCAGGTAAATTCAAAATCACATATTAATCTAATGCTAAATTCCATTGCGTAGGGGTTGGGAAATTAATAATGTTTGATTATATGTATGATGTAGATTGTCACCGATAATGGCGCAAATTTCAAGAAAGCTGGAGAGATGCTCGTCGAGAGGAGGGGGCATTTATATTGGACCCCTTGCGCCGCACATTGTATTGATCTGATGCTGCACGACATAGGCCAACTGAAGAAGATAAAGAAGACAGTGGCACAAGCCCAGCAAATCTCTCGGTTCATATACAACCATCTTCCTGTGCATGCCATGATGCAAAAATACACCGAGGGAGAGCTCATCCGGCCTGGTGCTACAAGATTTGGCACACATTTCATTGCATTGAAATCTATGCAACAGAAGATGGCTGGACTAAAAACTATGTTTGCATCCGAGGAGTGGAGTAACTTTGGTGGATATCCTAACTCCACGGATGGAAAGGAGACATACAATACAATATTGTCGAATAGATTTTGGGAGGCTGTGAATGAAACAATCAAGGCCATAGAACCTCTTTACGCTGTTCTTCGTATGGCTGATATTGAGAGGAAAGCTCAGATGGGTTACCTATATGGAAGGATCGAGCAAGCGAAAGCGGAGATACGGGGAGCTGCTCCAACAGCTTGTGAGAGTATCATCAACATTATTGAGCGCCGCTGGAAGGCACAAATGGGCCGCGATTTGCATCTCGCAGGATATTATTTAAATCCAGCATACCAGTACCGCTACAATCTTGCTACCGAGGATCACCTTTTGCGAGCTTTGCGGAACAGTGTTATCAGGTTAGAGCAAGATGCAACGGCATGCAATTTGGCTATAAATGAGGTATTCTTTTTTGTATATTACAATTTCTCTTCAAGAATTATCGAAATAATGCTTGAAGACTTACCGTTAAATATGCAAAAATGGAAATCAGGGAATGATGTTCAGAGATGGGATTGGATCTTTCGGGGAGGCCTCGGCTGTAAATGGGAGATATTCTACTGATCCCGGTAAGTGGTGATTTTGTAACTGATTTAATATCATACCCAAATAGCTCCAAAGTGAGATTCTAATGAAATATATTGTATTACAGCTGAATGGTGGATTCAGTACGGAGAGTCAACACCAAATTTGAGGAGGATTGCGATTCGCATCCTATCACAGACTGTATCATCTAGTGGGTGCGAACGCAATTGGTCCACATTCGCACTGATTCATTCAAAAGTGCGGAATAGGTTGTCATACACTCGGTTGGAGAAGCTGGTATATGTACATTACAATATGAGACTCCGACTGAGGTACATCACCGAGGATACAGCGAAAGACATGGGGGTTCCTGATGTGATCGACACTGACGTCTTCGGGGAAGAAGATGATCCTATAGTTGATTGGGTGCGAGCTACAGAAAACATGGGTGATCCCGTCTTAGACGAGCCAGGCGATCCACCTCGACCAAATAGGTACATCATCGAGGAGGCAGGGTTGCAGAACATGGATGTTGATGCTTGGACAACACGGAACGTCAGATCTCCATCAGAGCAACAAGGGGCTCCTAATCCTTCTAGGGTTCCTGCATCTTCTGCTCGAGGAGGGACTCAAGGTGATACCGACTCTGATGCAGAGTTTGATCGTCTTATGCATGAGAGAGGGCCACGTGTAGGCGGAAAATCCCAGCAAAGCCAGTCATCCAGACAAAACATAGGTGCACGGGATACCAATGACATGGAAGTCACCACTTCAGCCAGCACGCATCAGTCGAAGGACAATGACAGCACCGATAGTGATGGTGGAGATGACACATGCATCCCTGCTACACAATCTCAGAGAAGGGACGGTGGCTTGATTTTCACAGAGGAGCAAGGATTCACACACGCTACACAAGACGAACACCATGGAGCGAGAGATTTGCGCTTGGTGTACGGGAGGCGTAAAGGCGGCCAACAGCGAGATGCTCAGTATGATTACTCCGACATGAGACAGAGTCTCGCTGATGCCAGTTCATCATCCACTCTTCCATCCTATCAGCACCCCTTCCACTCTGAGGAGAGATCCGGTTCTGATTGCTATTCTTCATCACATATCTTTGGAGATTACCAGTACCCAGTGTCAATTCCTGCGCGTCATAGTGTCGATCCCCAGGGCTATGATTTTTATGGCTATCCTCACTATGGTTCATCTGATTCTCAGAGCCAGCAGCCATACTTTTCTGAGCAGTCAGAGCCTCACCGATATAGTAGTTATGGAGAGTTTTCATCAAATCCTCCTCTGCGTGTAGATTTCGGGTACAACATGCTCGAGGAGGTAACTTTTGAGGATCAGCCTATCCGTTTCATGGACCTCATCAGAGAGTTTGATGAGCAGCATTCATCACATTCCACATTCCCACAGTTTTTATCGTTTATGCAATCTATTAGGGGGGTCACACTCCATCGACCTTTAAACCTAGAGGATCAATATAGTTGGTGGAGAGCATGAGAATATACAAGTCATAGTATTAGTATGTTGATGTATGTTGCAATGATGTAATGAATGATATAATAAATAGTTCATTATATCTATTATTTATCATTTTGAGTGCCGAAAGATCCAAAAGATCTCTAAATCAATATAGAACATCAAATATATGATCAAAACTCCGTGCCAAACCATAAATGTGGCGTGCCAAACATTTAAAGGCCCGTGCCGGACCGTGCCGGTCCGTGCCGGTGGCAAGTGCCGAGCCGGCCAGGGACCGGCTCGGCGCGTGCCAGCGGCACGGCGCGCGTGCCAGCGGCACGGCAATCCTTGCAATATATTACTTCTTACCATATTCTTGAACCTCGATTATGTAAAAGGTAATGATTTTTGTGCTTTTGCTTGCCTGTAATTAATTAGAGAGCAAGACAAACCTGAAAAGGGAAAAGCTTGAAGTATGACCATCCGAGTTAAAAACTGAGATTCTGGGGCAAGCTGGAAGATCAATTACTCCTAAGATATATATAATGTAAAATGCAGCAATTCAGGTCAAGACTTCTGTAGATCTAAACTGGATTTTAGGATGGTTCTGACATAACATAGCAGGGGCTATCCTAGCATTTGTGACATATCAACAATGAAGATGTCTGTCAAACCAAGCATGATTTGCTTGAACTCCAACCTGATTAGTGCAAATGTATTCATAAATGCAGACCTAGTTTCATAGTTTTTAGTAATTAATCTGCACATGCTTTATGATTGCTGAACAAAGATGTCCATTACAACAAGAAAACCAATTTATTGCAGTAGTGCATTAATCTTCTTCCGCGCAAATGTTGTTTGCTGATATCCTTGCCCATGAATTCTTTGCTTGTTCAATCAGAAAATTCACCTTTAGCCCCTGTATACTGTGGCAAAAAACTGGATGCCGTTTTTGTTGGTTAATATATTGTGGTCATTATTGATACAAGCATGTCTCACTGTTCATACATGAATTCATGCTGCTCAAGTGTATTTTACTGACATTGAGATACCTTTTTATATGTTTGGCTTTGTGCAATAATGTTGGCTTACAATGTTTTTTTGGTCCAAGTGACAAGGCATGCATACTTGCACATGATTAACGCGATTATTTTTTGGCTTGATAGACAAAAGGATATGGTTATTAACATGGGCACAAGCAAGCATCTATTTTTCAGTATCAGTCTTTTGGATTCTGTGGGCACCAAACATAGTGGTATGTCTAATATATTAGACAGCTTATTGATTTACTTATTACTAGTTAGTTTTTTTATTGTTTGTGTGTTACTATTTGGAGAATGGGGTTTCTACAACTGCAAGTCGCACCAAAACGAGACCACCATACAATGTGCTTTCTAAATCTGCTTTGCTGCCATCAGAAGAAAGCAATTGCCTGGCTTACTTATCTCTCATATTGTTTTGCTTTGTTGTTAAAAGTCACCCATTCAATCTATTAGGTGGGTCCATGTAGCTTTCCTTCCTGATAGATAGGGATTCAGCTTTTGTTTGGTCTAAATTATCTTTTATTATTATTATTATTAGTTGAGGCTTTTACCCTGCTTTGGAAAATTATCTTTATCTTTGACCCATTAATGTTGTTTCCGTACTCTAGTCAACTGGAATGTCACGTTCTATTTGGCCTTTAGAACAGACATGTCCAATTTGGCCTTTAGAACAGACATGTCCATATTTGATCCAAATCATAAATGGTTTACTTTGTAGGATAAAGTAATCAGGAGTCTGTGGCACATATGCGTCCACAGCTATCCTTTTGTGTCTGACACTTGTTCTTACGCAATTACGTCTGAAATCATGTTTTAAATGTGCCTTTTGTGTTATTCCAGTCAGATGGAAGTGAGGTGCATTTATCACGTATACTCCCATGTCTCATTGGTTAAAAAATGCTTGGGAGCACTGCCTTTCCATGGTTCTTTGGTGGTCCATCAGTTTTCTGCGATGAGGACTCTGTGACAACTGCATTTGTTGCTGCTGCTCTGGCTCTATTTGTTGTAGCTTATGATTATCAGGTATTACTGCAACATGAAATAGGCCAAAGCCATAGCAATTTATGTTTTAACAATGCATCTTCTACTGTCCTTGTGAGTCATAACTCCATGATTTACATTCAGATACTTGCTGTATATTCCAGCAGATCGGAGTTCTTGTGACATTGTTCTGCATATTTCATACCTGCATCGGCTTAATTTTTCCTTCTCTTGCAAGATCGAGGACAATGTAAGCTGGACCAATAGATCCTGTGTTATTTCTACTTCTTTCCTAAGGCTACAATGCTGATTTCCTGCTGTTTTCTGGTCAGGTATGCGCCGAACGAGCTTCGTGGGGGCATGATACGAGCTTATCCATAGCACCTGCTAATGCTGCTATTTTGTTTGTTCTCATACAGGTATGGAAGGGAATTCAGGATGGCAATGGGGTGAGTAAACGGGGCAACCCATTCGACCCGACCTGTCCAGGGCACCTCAATGGGGAGATTACTGGGTTAGTGGGATGGGTCAAAATATATGGGGCGAACCCGTTATACATAAGGGACGGGGACGGGTATATATAAACCTACCCCGTTTATATATTATTAGGTGGGATCCTAGCACGAGTAATCACTCACCTCCACTACCCTCCTAACCACACATCTTCATCCTCTCTTTATGACTCAGCTGTCATGTGTGAAAAAGTAGATGAGTCAAATTGTGACTTATAAAACCTTATCTTATATAATAGATATATTATATACCGTATATTATATATTCTATTAATTATTAAAATATATACTTCATGAGATAACTAGCTGGTTTTTATCTCTTATTGTGTTTCTTCTACTTTATGATTTAAATAAATTTATGCTGAATTTAATTCATATATGTATTTCATATTGTGGTGGGTTGCATGAACATAATATAAGAGTTTAGTCCAATTTTGAACTATTAATATCTATTTATTGACTTTATTTAAAAAAAATCTTGTAATAAGGTGAGGTGAGGCGAAGGGTTGAGGGATTTTTAGATGTGATGGGGATGGAGTAATAAAACTACTCTCTAATGGGTCATGGGGCGGGATTGGATCAAGTTTTCTTTTAATAGGGCGGGACAAGGGTTGGAAAATCCCTCCCCATTACCATCCCTGTGTTAACGCCTCATGTAGCAGAAAGTTTTTAAATGGTTAAGATTCCATAACATCTTTCTATACAGGGTGGCTATAGAAGGAACCTTGCAAATTCTACTCTCATGGTATTCGCTGCACTTGGCCTGCTTGTTGCAGCTGGTTGTATTCATGTTTTTGAACCGGTGGTCGAAAGCACCCTCGTTCAGAACTGGCGTGCATCATAGCCTCATGCCGTACTTCTCACAAGGATGTTCTTTAGACCAGCGATTTCAGCATTTATGTTTTGCTGATCCAACAATCTCATACGGACATGTAGTCAACAAATCTGGCATTGTTCTCCTGTCCATGAGCGGTATCATCGGGTGATTGTTTCACTGGCTCCAAGCTCATTGCCTGCATAGAGAAGATTAAGCAAAGATATTTTCTTTATGTTTTTGCACGATGGTTGTGTGCTGAAAAATTGGAGCCCTAATGACATGGATATGATTTGTTTCATTCTTTCATTCGGGCAATGTAATTGTGCTCTATGTTCCCTTTTTGAAGTTTATTAACGGTAATGTCGTCCTTTCGGATGCCGTCTTCAGAGTAAATGCCAACACATCCATCTCGCTATCTATCTTTAAGCGCGAACCTTATCCGATGCTCCTCCCAGTATCCTTTCATTCCAAAACAAGAGCAAGTGCTACCTATACTGACTGAAGCGGACCAATGGCCGAGGTGGTCGGCATGGCGTTCGCCGTGAGCTCCTACTCCGCCTCCCCGGCTACCACAAACCTCCCCCGCCGTCACCTCCTTCCCCGGCGACGGCCCCTCACCACCCGTGTTCTTGCAGCTCTCCCCACGGCTGCTGAACTCGCCATCGACACTCCTGCCGCCCTCGCGGTGACCTCCGTGGCTGCCCTCGCCGCAGCCATCTCCTTCGCCGACCCCGAACGCCGCCGGCGTCAGCAAGCCGAGGAGGTCGGCGGCGGAGACAAGGAGGTCGTGAAGGACTACTTCAACACCACTGGCTTCGAGCGGTGGCGCAAGATCTACGGCGACTCGACCGACGGCATCAACAAGGTCCAGCTCGACATCCGCCTCGGCCACGCCAAGACCGTCGAGAACGCCATCAAGATGCTTAAAGACGGCGGGCCCCTCTCCGGCATCACAGTCTGCGACGCCGGCTGCGGTACGGGGAGCCTCACCATCCCTCTCGCCCTCGATGGCGCCATCGTCACCGCCAGCGACATCTCCGCAGCCATGGTCGCCGAAGCCCAGCGCCGTGCCGAGGAGGAGCTCGCCGGCGCCGCCCCCGGCACCACCACCATACCCAAGTTCGAAGTCAAGGATTTGGAGAGCTTGCAGGGGACATGGGACACGGTGGTCTGCTTAGACGTGCTGATACATTACCCACAAGGGAAGGCCGACGGGATGATAACCCATTTGGCGTCGCTGGCGGAGAAAAGACTGTTGCTAAGCTTCGCCCCGAAGACGTTCTACTACGACTTGCTCAAGAGGGTGGGCGAGCTCTTCCCGGGGCCGTCGAAGGCCACGAGGGCCTACTTGCATTCAGAGAGGGATGTGGAGAGTGCGCTGAAGAAGGCCGGGTGGAAGGTGCGACGGAGGGGAAACACCACCACTCAGTTCTACTTCTCCAATTTGCTGGAGGCCGTGCCGGCCACATCCACCTGATCAGTGGGATAAAAGAGGCATCTTTTCTTCTACTTTTTGTTGCAGAGCTTGCAAGAGATGGGCATTGCTGCTCATCTTCCTTCCTTTTAAGTGTTGCCATCTTATATCTTATATATTTTTGGGATTCATTGTTGTGTGCAAATTGTTGGGTTCATACAAGAATGCAGCTTTCAATTGGCATGGGATTTAACAGTGTTTCATTATCACCATTCCAAAAAAAGAGAGCAAGACAGTGGAATCATCATCAAATAAAATGTATCATGGTACAGGATAGTGATTCAGCTTTGTTTTTAGAACACAAAAGTCAAGCTTTTGCATGAGAAACATGAACCAGTGATCGATTATGTTTAGGCACACATCCAAATCCAGGAATCAGATGCCTCTTGCAGTACCCCTCTGGAAAGAGAACAACTGCAATCTTTCTCGTCTCTTCTTCGGGTAACTTAAACCTCTGACTTCTTTTCAACTCCAGCCTCATGAAATTTCGTCCCGGCGAGCATTCCGGATCGCTAATCACACAGAAAACAACCAGATTATAAGTTTGCAGAGCATGCAACAGAAACACAGAGTTACCTCAGTCCCATGAATCAGTGTTACCTTGTGAACGCAAATGATTTCTTCCAAACTGGTGGGGTCGAGAAATCGAAATGCAGTCGCCGCGCCACATGAGCCTGAGCAGAAACAATCCATCCACTTTGAATCTTCAAGTAAGTAAATGTAAGAAGCAAGAGACTCAATCAGTCAGAGAGAACGGCTTGCTGCACTCACAGCGTCGTGGAATGACTTGGAGACGGTGAGCAGTGGCCGGAGTTCGTCGTGCTTCAGTTTGCAGAAGATCTGGACCTTTGCAACATACTCAGAAACAATGATTCAGGATCAACAAGTGAGTTAAAAAAAAACCAAAAGCAATTGAGAGGATCAGATTGATCAGTTTGGAGTGTTGAGATTGATTACCAGAGCGTCCAGAGGGAGGGACTCAATGGAACCATGCATTTAGAGCAGCGAGAGAGAGTGAAGAAGAGAGGGCTGTATACAGGGCCATTCAAGACGTGCTCTTTGTTTAGCAGTTGGTTGGTATTCTTTGGTGCCCCATTTGGATCCTCTACGCTTAACCTAACCGCTTCTTCAACACGTTCCATCCATCTTTACTATTGTTAACCGCTACTTTTAATTTGAGTGCTGATCCCTTCTCAAGTGTTGGTACCCTAACTTGGATTCTTTGAACCAAATGATCCAATGTGTGCTTCTAATATTCTGCTGACGTGTGATTCAAATCGGAGAAAGAGGAGATAAAGCCAACTGAAATTCTTATGTTAAATGACCAATTTTCCGGAAAGCTTAAAGGATCCATATGGATCAAACTTGGTTAGTGATTGAGTTGCTTGGAAATGGAAATCGAAAGCTAACCAGCCTCGAGACTCTGAAATGTTGTCACGCTACAAAGCCTTTCATGGCACTCACATATGGATTACTAGATTTGTCTGACATATAAAAATGAGACCTTTTAGGCCTCGTTTGGTATCAGGATAAGGGTAATCAATCCGGGATAAGACCTAAACACCCATTTAATCCTCGGATGGGAATCCCAGGATAACATGGGATTCTGATCCCGGGATAGCACCTATCCCGGGATAAATTTCCTTTTTCAGCGCATATACCCAAGGCCCAACATCGCCCCTTCTCCATCGTCACCAACCCCACCTCCCAACCTCTAGCCAGAAAGAAGGAGATCCAGCCGCCCTTCGTTCGCTGCCGCCCATCTATGCCAACCCCCGTCACCTCCGGCGTCCTCTCCGGCAACCACCAACACCACCACTCTCTCTCCCTCTCTCCCACCATCTCTCACATCCAACACCCCACCAACCATCCCCGATCCAGCCTCCCAACCTCCAGCCAGCCAGATCCGGAGGAGATCCAGCCACTGTAACCGCCCTCCGTCGGCCCCCGTCCATCTCCGCCAACCCCCGTCATGTCACGCCCCGACCCGTGAAGGCCCAACCGGGCCGGGCGACGCGAACCGGAACCTAACTAAATGCGGAAATGTTTTGGCGAGGGTTTCCTCCAGCTTACTGGTTTCCCTAAACAATTCATAAGCACCCTTATTAAAACGATAATTCCAAACCACAATAATATAATAAGATAAAATCAAATTCTCAAAAGGGTTAATATTTATACATCATACTCCCGTAGGAGACTATCTAACAAAAAGGATAAACAGAAAATCACAGCTCCTCAAGCACCGCCAGACGCTGCCGCGCCACCAAACACCTGTATGGTAGGGGCTACTGAAGAAGAGCTAACGCATGCACCTACAAAACGCAGCCCGGGTAGGAGTTAGCAATTAAGCTCAGTAGGGTTCTACATTACGACACACAAAAAGGAGGGAACACAATAGGGTCGCCCTTAAGCAAGCCTGGGTGTACACAGGGGCCCCATAACCCCACCGCGTGTCCCTAAACGCAGCAAATCAACACTGTAGACCCACAAGCAGGAAACCGGCACTGTTAGGCGGGAAACGACACTGCTGAGTAGGCACACCCTCTACTCAAGAGTCATAGAACACCGGACACCGTCTACACCTCAGAACCGGCTTGAGACCGGCATAACCTCTAAATCATCTATCAACATGTATTCGAGTCATCTAAGCCTATCATCGATATCGACTGAATACTACCATCCGATCCTGAATCACGCGACCCACCACGGTCCTAGAGCTAGATCCGAACTACCCGAAAGCCTCGGATTGGTGATCAACCCATCGCCCACGCCCTATCCTTATGCATCTAATGCAAAAAAAGCCATGTATGATCATACACATAGATAACAATTCAGGCGTACAACAATATGCCAATTATTACACAGGGCCAGGCACAACACACAGCTTGTCAAGGGTGAACATGGCATGGGTATAGATAAAATACATATTTTATTCTACACATCCCAAGGGGTGCAACCCCCTTGGTTCAACCACATGCCAAGCACATGGCCTATGTAGATATAATAACATTATTATAAAGCGATAACTGTGAGGACCTGTCCCTCCATTCCTGGGTTGACCGCTTGGGCCGAGCCCGTGGCTCGTTGTGGACCGCAAGGGCAATTTGGTAAATTGCTTCTTGTCGGTATGTTTCACACCCGCGTGGTGTACACACAACTCCTATGTTTGATTTACGTGTTTGCTAGAACCCTAGGCGGGCTTGGGATCGAAAGATCCAAGCTCGGGCGCGCAGAAGCCTGTTTTTAGGCAGCTGGCAGCCCGTTGGCGATCGATCGCTCGATCGCTCGATCGCTCCTGGGAGCGATCGTCGGACCTGTGTCGGTGGGCGACATGTCCGAATAAGGACGCGAACCGACTTAACCCGGCCAGTCCGACCGATCGGTCCCTGAAGCGATCGATCGGACTCGAGCTTATAAATAGCCCGCGACTTCCCCTGTTTTTTCGGTTTGCTTCCCTTCTCCTTCTACCCCTCCATTCTCCCTCCTCCGGCCACCGTTTTGGGTGCTTGAAGGCTCGTTGGACTCGTGGCAGCGAGAGGAAGATCCTTGGCTTGGTTGAAAGCCGGTTTGGTGGCCGTACCGCGGGGAATGAGCCGAGAAGTGTGTTTTCGGTAGGTTTCTACCTACTTGGGTTAATAAGGGGGTTTTCTCTTAATCTAGCTGGTAGATCTAGGTGTTCTTGGTGTTGTTGGATGCCTCTTGCTTGGTTTAATTACTGATATGAGTTTCATAAGTTTTAATTGAGTTTTTAGTAGGATTTTAACATGTTTAAACTCAGATTTTCCGGTTTCTCTATTCTTGAAGAACAGCCGGTTTACGGAGCGTTTTCTGGACTGTACATGCATGATCTTGGTTTATGATGAACATGAGAGTTGTAGATATTTGAATCTACTCTCGGACGCAACTAGTCTCATAATGTTCTTATTTTTCTATGATTTGTTATGATTTTCCTACGGATGGGCTGCGTTGCAGCAATTAAAGGTAATTAGTGAGATTAGTGGTTTTGATTAGTGTTTTTCGGATAATCTAGCCGTCGGATGTTTCCCAGTTTTGGATATGTTGATCCTAGCATGTTTATCTATGGGTGTCTAACTTGGATCTCGAATCCGACGTCATGTGGACGTCGGATCGATGAGGTCACTTAGCCCCTAATTAGAGGATCTTGGTGTTTTTAATAATATTATATGTGCTGAACATATAATATTATATTATATGTTCATCTGAGTTTTCGGGGTTGCTTCTCATTGCAGGAGTCCGCGGTTGACGGTCGCGGTACCGTCGTAATGCTAGGACCCGCTGTGGATTGGCTGGCAACGGTTGGTAGTACCGCTGCAGCAATTCAGTTGGACTTGTATGTTATCTTTATCATACTGTTGCATGCTTATCTTTTACATGCGTATGATCATAGCATGCATTATGTTGTGCATTAGATGCATAAGGATAGGGCGTGGGCGATCGGTCGATCGCTGACCGAGGCTTTCGGGTAGCTCAGATTTAGCTCTAGGACCGTGGCGGGTACCAAGGTTCAGGTTGGATTGTAGTATTCAGTCGATATCGATGATAGGCTTAGATGACTTGAATACGTATTGATCGATGATTTAGAGGTCGTGTCGGTTTCGAGTCGGGTTCTGAGGTGCAGCCGTTGTCCGGTGATCCATGTCTCTTGAGTAGAAGGTGTGCCTACTCAGCGGGTTGGACCCCCGCCAGCAGTGTTCACTTCGTCCTGCTGTGAGATAGCAGTGCTGGTTTCCTGCTCATTGGGACACGCGGTGGAGTTATGGGACCCCTGTGTACACCCAGACCTTACTTGGGGCCGACACTGTTGTGTTCCCTCCATTTCTGTGTGTCGTAGTGTAGAACCCTACTGATCTTTATGCTCACTCCTACCCGAGCTACCTTTTGCAGGTGCAGGCGTCAGCTCTTCTTCAGTGGCCCCTACCGGGTATGTGTTTGGCGGTGCGGCGGCGTCTGGCGGTGCGGCGGCGTCTGGTGGTGCTTGATGAGCGGTGATAGTCTTCTACATCCTTTTGTTTAGATAGTCTCCTACGGGAGTATCTTGTACAAATGTAAACCCTTTTGAGGATCTTGAATATTTTATTATTTTTCTTTGAGGTTGTTAATCTTTGTTTTAATAAGGGTGCTTATGAATTGTTTAGGGAGACCAGTATGTTAGCGGGAACCCCTCCCCAAAATTATTTCACATTAGTTAGGTTCCGGTTAGCGTCGCCCGGCCCGGTTGGGCCTTCGTGTGTCGGGCCGCGACAATAACGAACAACTCAATTTATCCAATTAGAGCAAATGATCTACAAACTCTGGAAAATCATAATTATCAATCTAACATTTCGATTGATGCGAAACTTGATATGCCCACTCAGCGACACACCCTGAATCACATATCCAAAAACCAGATCAATTGGATAAACGAAAATTGAACAAAACTTACAATTTCGGTAAGAAACCAGATTTGATAAATCAATTAAAATCCCATTGAAAATAACTTGGATTAAAACCAAACTTTACAGATATCTTCCAAAGATCATCGCAACCAAGAATCAACTTAATTCAATAATTAAAAACCACTTAATTACACCAATCACGCTAACTGTCCTGTTTCCACACAGACAGACCATTTAATTCTCCATAAATTGTACATAGCTCCACAAATCATGAAACCGATTGGAAAGAAACGATAACTCACGGATCTACAACTTTCATTCAGAACACCAACTTGGATCATGCATGTACAGCTCGGAAATCACATTAGAACACCACTGTTCTAATTAAATCAGAAAATCCGAAAATAACATAATGAAATCTTGCTTAAATCCATATCAAATCAAAACAAAATCCTACCAAACTTTAATCAGGTGATAATCAAGCTACCAAGCATCAGCTAGCATACTTTGATTGAAAAACAATCAACTAAACAACACACAAACACCTAATCTAAGGTTTAATGAAGAACCCTACCAAACCACACTAATCCACGTTTGATTCTCAATCAAACCATCCAAGGAGGGTGTAAATCTCTTCTTCTAGCTCCTGGCAAGCCTCCCAAGCCACTGGATCAAGCTCCAAATGAGAATTTCTAAGGTAGGAGGAGAGGAGAAGAAAAATCGGAAAAACAGAGGAGGTCTCGGGTTACTTATAGGCTCGAGTCCGATCGATCGGTCCTAGGACCAATTGGTCAGACTGGGCCGGACTAGGTCGGTTCGCGTCCTTATCCGGACACGTCAGCCACGTCCTTATCGAGGCAACCGACACAGGTCCGATCGATCGCTCCCAGGAGCGACCGAACGCACATGGGCCGTCAGCTATCTCAGCTATCCTAAAGACAAGCTTTCAAGGGCCTGAGCTTAGATCCTCAGATCCCAAGCCCACCTAGGGTTCTAGCAAACATGGAAACCAAACAAAAGGGGTTGTGTGTGCACCACGCGGGTGTGAAACAAACCGACAAGGTGTAATTTATCAAATTTCCCTTACGGTCCACAATGAGCCATGGGCCCGACCTAAACGGTCGACCCAGGAGTAGAGGGACAGGTCCTCACATGTCACCTCCGGCGTCCTCTCCGGCAACCACGAAGACCACCACTCTCTCTCCCTCTCTCACACCATCTCTCACATCCAACACCCCGCCAACCATCCCCGATCCAGCCTCCCAACCTCCAGCTAGCCAGATCCGGAGGAGATCCAGCCGCCCTTCGCCGGCCCCCGCCCATCTCCGCCGACCCCCGTCACCTTCGGCATCCTCTCCGGCAACCAACAAGACCACCGCTCTCTCTCCCTCTCTCCCACCATCTCTCACATCCAACACCCCACCAACCATCCCCGATCCACCTTCTCCATCGTCACCAACCCGATCCAGCCTCCCAACTTCCAACCAGCCAGACCCGGTGGAGATCCAGCCGCTGCAGCCGCCCTTCGCCGGCTCCCGTCCACCTCTGTCGATCCCCGTCACCTCCGGCAACCTCCAGAACCTCCACTCTATCTCCCTCTCTCACATCCTACACCCCACCAACCCAACCCCGATCCACCCTCTCTATCATCACCAACCCGATCCTGCCTCGCAACCTCCACCCAGCCAGATCCAGAGGAGCTCCAGTGGCTGCAATCGCCCTTTGCCCATTGGCAACGCTTATCTCGCAGTCATCGCCCGCTCCTCCAACCTTCCTTTACAAACCCACCAACCCTGATCCATCTAGCTGGTGATTCCTCTCTACCGCCAGCCAACAAGAGCAATCTCTACCTCCAGCCGTTGCAGCCGCCCTTCGCAGACCGCCCTCCATCTACAGCGACCCTCGTCACCTCCGGCGACCTCAACCACATCAACATCGTCGACGCTGATTTCCTAGTCATCCCCCGATCCCTTCCCTCCTTCCGAGAGCTTTCTCCCGTGCGGCTGCGACGGCTTCGACACCTTCGGCGTCCTCAGGCGCATCACAATCGTCGACGCTGTTCTCCTAGTCATCGTCCGATCCCTCCCCTCCTTCCGTGAGCTTTCTCCCGTGCTGTTGGGACGGCTTCAGCAGTCATATGAAAATTACACCAAGGCTCGTTATGAAGAATCCAACGATACAGCTCCTCCGAAGGCTAACATGGCGGCTAACGCTGCGCTCGATGGGGCACATTTCAACCAGTCTTCGGATTATCGTACTGTTGTCTACGTAGTTGCTGCTTGCTTTTTTGTCCTTCTGGCTTATTTTTTTTTCCACTGATATACCTGGTTTAGAACCGGAAGATGGCTTCTTGTTTACTATTTTTCAAGTTAATTTAGAATATTGCAGTATGTTTGTGTATCTGATTATAATCTTTGATGCTTTAATCAGGATGATTATGTCGACTATTTTTGTCGCGCCCCAACCCCTGAAGGCCCAACCGGGCCGGCCGACGCGAACCGGAACCTAACTAAATGCGGAATAATTTTGGTGAGCGTTCCCTCTAGCTTATTGGTTTCTCTAAACATTTCACAGATACTCGAAATTAACAATAATTAACAACCTCAAAAGATATAATATAATAAGATTTCAAAACCTCAAAGGGTACATTCATATACATCACACTTCCGTAGGAGGCTATCTAAACAAAAACAGTATAGATGATGATCACTGGTCCTCAAGCACCGCCAGACGCCACCGCGCCACAAAACACCTGCACGGTAGGGGCCACCGAAGAAGAGCTAACACTTGCACCTGCAAAACGTAGCTCGAATAGGAGTGAGCACTAAGCTCAGTAGGGTTTTACACTACGACACATAGAAAGGATGGAACACAACAGTGTCGTCTCCAAGTAAGGTCTGGGTGTACACAGGGGTCCCATAACCCCACTGCGTCTCCCTAAGGTCCACAATCATGATCTTCCAGCCGAGCTGGTCACACGATAGGTCACGCTCAGTAAGCAGGAAACCAATACTGCTGACTCACAAGCAGGAAACCGGCTCTGTTGGCAGGAAATGGCACTGCTGAGTAGGCACACCCTCTACCCAAGAGTCGTTATAACCCGACACTGGCTACACCTCAGAACCTGACTCGAGGCCGACATGTCGCGCCCTGACCCGCGTAGGCCCAACCGGGCCGGGCGACGCGAAGCGGAACCTATCCTACTACGGAAATTTTGGCAAGGTTTCCCTCTAATTTTAGTGGTTACCCTAGCAATTCACAACCATCCTGTATCATACAATCATCAGAAACTCAAAGACTGAACTAGAATAGATACATGTCCTAAAAACAGGGAAATTATACATTTAACACTCCCGTAGGAGACTGTCTAGAACAAAAAGGGTACAACAGATCGCCGCTCCTCAAGCACCGCCAGACGCCGCCACGTCACCAAACACCGGCCCGGTAGGGGCGACTGAAGAAGAGCTAGCGCCAGCACCTGCAAAACGCAGCCCAGGTTGGAGTGAGCACTAAGCTCAGCAGGGACACTACACTACGACACTCACAAGGGAGGGAACACAACAGTGTCACCCTCAAGCAGAGGTTGGGTGTACACATGGGTCCCATAACCCCACCACGTGTCCCTGAAAGGAGACTCCAGTCATGTTCTCCAGTCGGACTGGTCACATACTGGGCCGCCCTCAGCGAGGCAGACCAACACTGCCATCTCACTAGCAGGAAACCAACACTGCAAGGCGGGCAACCAACACCGCTGAGTAGGCACTACCTCTACCCATGAGACAGTGAACCGGACACCGGCTACACCCCCACACTCGGCTCGAGGCCGACACAACCTCTAAACCTCAAACAACATGTATTCAGGTCATCTAACCCTATCATCAAAAGTGACTGAATACTACAAATCGAGTCCTGGATCAAGCTACCCGCGACGGTCCTAGAGCTAGATCCGGACTACTCGGAAGCCCCGGATCGGCGATCAACCCATCGCCAGCACCCTACACAGATGCAACTAATGCGCAACACAATGCATGATATGAACACGCGCAGGATAATACATGTAAGCATGCAACAGTATGTGATGATATAAATAACAAGGTCTGGGCATGACACCCTGCCGGCCCGGGGTGGTGAACAGGTAAGTAAGGTCTAGGAGCTGCTGCAGTGGTACCACCACCAACTGCCAGCAGTCCACCACAACACCTACATCGGAAAGCAGCCCCGCAAACAACAGCTCACAGATATCACAGATAAAGCCCTCAGCACACGCCGGCATGCAAGGCTAGGAAAAGCTGTAGGGCTACCCGCCCGTTTATTCTAAACATCCCGGGAGTCATCACTCCCCCGGTTCACCACTGCCCCTATTATAGGGCTAACATGCTTAAACGTATGTACAAGATATAAAGCTGTAAAGAAAACGATACATGCAAAGCCCCGCGGGCAAAATAAAAAGGGAATTTCTCTCTCTGCCGTAGACGGATCGATCCCTCCCTCAAGGGAGGATCGATCCCATCGATCCCTCTAATGACAGAGAGCAAACTCTCCATACTGCGCCGAGTCCGATCGATCCATCCTCCCAGGACGATCGATCCGACTCGCGATAGGGAACGTCCCATGCTACCCAAGGCACCGGGATCGATCGTCCTCACCCGAGACCGATCGTTCCTGCTCGGGTCAGCATGACCAACAAGGAGGGATCGATCCATCTCATAGACGGATCGATCGCGTTGGGTTCTCCGGTAAGCCGACGGCGAGAACTACCGTCGAAAAACTCCACCAATTCCCACCAAAACCTAGGATTTAGTGGTACGAAGGATCATGAATCCAAAACCGGTGAAAATACTACAATCTAACAAGTATACAACAACATCTAAGCATAAGAACACCAACAGCCGGAAAACCTCCAAAAACCCGGAACAAAATGTAGGTAAGATCCCTACCTAAGCAATAGCAGCTTCAATCCCAGCTGCTAGGCCTTGGATCGTCCACAACCTCTTCGAAATCCAAAAATTCTCAGCCCAAGAACTTGAATTTCCAAAGAGATTCAAGGAAGAAGGTTGCGTTTGTTTTATAGGCAAACGAACCGACTAAGCAGGATCGATCCGTCTCAAGAGAGCGATCGATCCGTCCAAAAGAACGATCGATCCGTCCCAAGAGACCGATCGATCCGTCCAAGAGAACGATCGATCTGTCCCAAGAGACCGATCGATCCTTCTCGACGATCCGCGTTCCTGGCAAAGACCGATCGATCCTTCTAGCAAGGAAGGATCGATCCGTCTTTCGCAGGAAGCTGGACTTGGGCTAAAACTTAAGCCCAAGCCCGGATCTTTCGATCCCGGGTCCCACTAACCATTCTAGCCAAACATTACCACAAACATGGTCAGTGTGTGCACACGCGAGTGTGAAACAAGCCGACAAGGCGCAATTTACCAAATTGCCTTTGCGGTCCACGACGAGCCACAGGAGTAGAGGGACGGGTCCTCACATGACACGACCTCTAAATCATTGATCAACATGTATTAAAGTCATCTAAACCTATCATCAAGATTGACATAATACTTGTCACGCCCCGACCCAGAAAATCCATCCGGTCCGGACGTGAGGGGAAACCTACACTAGTTACATCCGATATGGCGCGACAATACACAAAGTGGAATAAAATTGAACTAAAAGACTTCCAAGGGCATGAAGGTAAAACTAAATATTACATTGCGGAATAAAACTCAATCAAAGGAGGGAACATGATTTCATATATAAAAGCGTTCAGTACATCATCCTCAAGATAACTACAGACCAAAAAGCTGCCAAAGGTAAATATGTCCCTCCACGACCTCAAGCGCCTCTGGAAGTCGACGCGCCGCCAAGACCTGATCCAGCTGGACCCGCAGAGGAAGAGCCGACGCCTGCATCTGCAAACGCAGCCCGGGTAGGAGTTAGCAAAAAGCTCAGTAGGGTTTTACTCTACTCTACGTCACACAGGAAAAAGGAGAAACTACAAAGTCCCGGGTTCTGTCTCATCTCTAAAGGAAACTCACGTTACGTCCACTGTCTACCCCAGGGCACGCGCTCTGTGACCTCAACTGTCAACATCCGTCCCTCTCAAGCAAAAGGGGTAGGACCCAGGGCAACACGTAACTTCCCTTAAAACAAATACTGAGCATGAGACGAGAACTCTGGGCGACCTCTACACCTCAAACAACAGATGATAGCCAACTAGACCCATCCTCGAGAATACAGAGATTTGGCAATACAATCGCCCTAGACCAAGCTACCCAGCCACGGTCCTAGAGCTAGATCCGAGCTATCCGAGAGCCTCGGATCGGCGAAGACCCTATTCAATCGCACCCTAGCATTATGCTCTAATGCAAACATGATGCATGCAATGCTCAGGCACAGATAAAGATATATAGGCATGCAACAATATGTCATCAATTATACAAGGCTAGGCATAGCCTACAGCTAGCCAAAGGGGTGAGCATAGCGAGGGTCTCAAATACAGATAAGTTATACTAACAATACTGCGAAGCCAATTTCGGCATTACAACGGCGTCCACAGCCGTCAACCGAAATTAGTACAAGGGGATACAACCCCGGCCAAGCCAACAACCATGCAGACAAGACATATATTCTACCAATACAACGGGTTATGCCCCCGGCGCACGCCGGCAATCAGTAGGGCTATTAATCAAAGCGGTAGATCTGTACTAAGTATGCAGGACACACTTTCGGTCCATTTATACTAAACATTCCCGGGGGTCGTCACTTCCCCGGTTACCCATAAGGCGATAGAACAATCACAAACTACACGTTTATATATGTATGTGCATATAGATATGGCATGCTTATCGTGAAACCGCTTGAAATCGATAACCGATTTGGAATCCAATTCACGACGTCATCCAAGGATAAACCCGCCAAATCCCGATTAAAATATTATAATAACCACTACTTATCAACGGAAAAACCCCGCGAGAAAACCGGGTCGAAGAGAAATCGAAAACATCGAATTCGGATCAAAATGTGTTGGCAGCAAACAAGAGATCGATCTTCACACTCTTCATAGCCAACCATCAATAAAAAAATGATCGATCTTCATGCCCATGAAGATCGATCATCCCAAAATGGGTGTTCTATCTGGGGAAGGAGGATCGATCTTCTCATCAAGAAGTTCGATCATCCCCAAAGTGGTCTTCTATCTGGGGGAGCAGGATCGATCCTCTATCACAAGAGGATCGATCTTCTTCAAGCACACCCTCTGTCAAGAAGAGGATCAATCTTCTTGTCCCAAGAAGATCGATCTTCTTGTCAGACGGAGCAGAGCACTTCAATGGAAGTGATCGATCATTTCATCCAAATGATCAATCCTTCATACTCGCAAAGAAGAGTGAATAGTATTGAAACAGTATCTGAGATCCAATTTCTTGGATTCGATCTATCAAAACGTATCAAAATCAAACCACATTTGGCAGGCATGTGCATTTGGATGTGGGGAATCTAATGACACTAAGAAATTAAACTTTGGATGATCAAATCCTTCAAATTAAATCAGATTGTCCGAAAACCGACGAAACCGACGAAAAACTGAATTTGTTGGATTTGATCTAGCAAACAGCGATGGAATCCATTCAAACTTTGCAGGAAGGTCTATTTGGTGGTGGGGAATTCATTCATGCAATAAAAACCAAACTCAGATCGTGAAATATCAGATATGAGTCCAACCCCGTCGAAAAACCGACAAAAATACGGAATTCGTTCGAAAGAATACGGAATTGAAACCATAGCTAGCTTCTAAACATGGCAAGGGACTAAAATACAGAAAATCATAGCATTCCAACAAAACCAACAGCCACAAAACGTGAAAAGATGATCCTAGGGCTACCAACTCATAGGAATTGGGTAGAAACACCTACTTGTGAAGACAAGTAGTCGATCTACAAGATCCTCGCCTCCGATCCCAGCGGATCTAGGCCGAAAATCCGCAAGCCCAAGCTCCAAGGATCCACCCGGCAGCCCAAGGGAGGAGAGAGAAGGAGAGGAAGAGAAAAGAAAGGAGGAGAGAGAAGAACAAGGACATATATAGAGATCAGAACTGATCTCGGAAGTCCGATCCGATCTCTCCCGACCGAGCCCCAATCTTCCGATCGAAAGCACTCGTAAGGTCCTAATCAAACACATACATCAATCCAAGGCTGTGTGTGCAACTCGGGTGTGAAACTGACCACCAGGGAGCATATTTACTAAAATGCCCCTGGGGTCAAAAACTGCCATGCGATCACCCGATCGTACCCGACGCGGAACCGAACCAACAGGAAACAACCCTCGACCTACGCGGTCGAGTCAGGTTGGAGGAACTGATAAGTCACTAAATGTTCATGATTCAACCCCTTAACTTAGCTTTGTTATGCCTAGAGTAGTTGTATTTGATAGCTTGTTAGTTGATTTCAGGTTTAATCATGCTTTGAGAAGAAATGCAGGAAATTCGGCTAAAATGACTAAATAAACTGCTTCATCGACCGTCAGTAATATATTCGCCAGATATTTGACAAAGGTCCAAATATTCTGAAACTTTGGGATATTCTAGAAAACATCAAGACGGACAAATTTCATGTTGGACACTTTATGAGATTTCTGACAGATTAATACCAGTTTTGAACACTATGAAGATATACAGCTACTGGAAACTGGTCCGTCGACATCCAGGAGAATATTCGCCAAATATTCCAGATAAGTCTGAATATTATAAAATCTTCGGGATCGGACAGAATACTTCCTAATCTACAATGTTCGTGTTGAACACGTGTCCCAATTCCGGCTTGATTGGACTCAGTTGCGCTCGGAATAGACTGTCAAGATTAATTCAGGAAATCCGAGTTGCACTAGAGGTCCAACTTAACCCAAAACCCTAATTCCGGGAGTTAGCTTATAAAAAGGGCTTTTGCTGGCCAAAAATGAGGGTCTCCTTAGAGAGAAAAAAGAGGATTAAGTTTGCTAAAGAAGATGGAGATGTGCCGGGGATCTCAAGCGCTCTTCACCAAATTCATGGTCGTCATCCACAAGATGAGTAGCTAATCTCTCACTTAGGGATCTCATGAAACTCTAATGTAGCCTTCTTGTATTTTTTCTAGTTAAATCTTGTAATTTTTTCTATGGCATGATCATTTGAATTCAGTTTTAATGACAATAGAGTTGAAGGAACCTGGTTGTCCTTTGACGTATTTTCAGTCTTACACGATTGCGGTGCTTGAGTGTAAAGATTCTTAGGGTGATTTTAATGTCGCTTTTGTGTGTGCCTTTGAGATAGTTTATACTAAGCAAAGATAGATTGTACTCAGGTTAAGTCCGAACATAGTCTATGCTAAGCGAAGATAGACTATGCCGTAGGATAACATGAGCGTTCTTTTAGAGATTCATGCGAGCATAAGAAGCCGTGATTCCATAGGTCTAGATTAGAGAACAAGAGGATACTAGAGAATACAGGAGGTGAAATTAGAGTGGATTGAATAATCCCTAGGTCTTTCTCATATTGATTCATCCCTATCCTTTTATTGCTTTCTTAGTTAGATTTAATTCCATAGTTAATCAAAATCCTTCTCTTTCGTCTTAGGATAGAAAGTTTGAGATTGATTTAAGTTCTTCTCTGTTGACAATATTTCCCTGTGGTTCGATCCCGTATTTCATCACTATTCTACCCCATAGTTTAGTATTTTGAATAAGGGTTTATAAATTCTATTTTTGATTGGGTTTGCATCGGATTTAACGACACGTTTGCAAGCGATCAAGAATGGGTCATCACAATACTACCATCCAACCTGGACCACGCTACCCGCCACGGTCCTAAAGCTAGATCGGAGCTACCCGAAAGCCTCGGATCGGCGATCAACCCATCGCCCATGCCCTATCCTTATACATCTAATGCACAAACAAAATGCATGCTATGATCATGCGTGGGTAAGAAGTACGCATGCAATAATATGATAAAATAACAAACAAGTCCAACTGGATTGCTGCAGCGATATCACCGATCGCTGCCAGCCAATCCGCAGCGGGTCCCGCTATTACGACGGTACCGTGATCGTCAACCGTGAACCCCTGCAACGGGAAGCAACCCCGAAAACTCAAATAAACATAAATAATATTATTTAATCATCAAGATCCTCTATTTAGAGGCTAAGCGACCTCGTCGATCCGACGTCCAAACGACGTCGGATTCGAGATCCAACTTAGACAAACGCATGAAAACATACTTGGATCAACACATCCAAAACCGGGAAACATCCAACGGCTTGATTACCGGAAAAACGCTAATCAAAACCGTTAACTTCACTAATTACCTTTAATTGCTGCAACGCATCCGTAGGAAAATCATAACAATTCATAAGAAGCTCAGAAAATTATGAAACTGGTTGCAGCTGAGAGTAGATCCAAAGATCCCCAACTCGCATATTCATCATAAATCAAGATCATGCATGTACAGACCGGAAAATACACTGTAAACCGGCTGTTCTTCAAGAACAAAGAAACCGGAAAATCCAAGTTTAAACATGCTCAAATCCTAATAAAATCTCAATCAAATCATATGAAACGCAAAACAGAAATTAAGTTAACCAAGATGGACACAACAACACCAAGAACACCCAAATCCACTGGCTATATTAAGAGAAAACCCCTATTAAACCCAAGTAGGAAGAAACCTATCGGACTAACCAAACATCGGCTGAATCCCCATTATACAAGGACTAAACCGGCTTCAAACCAAGCCACAAATCTTCCTCACGCTTCCACGAATCCAACGAGCCCTCAAGCACTCAAAATGATGGCCGGCGGAGGGAGAACGGACGGGAAGAAGGTGGCAGCCGGAAACAGGGGAAACAGAGCCGCGGGAAAGAACAAGGAAGAAGAAGAAAGAAGGAGGAAGAGGATAGGGGAGAGGAGAGAAGATTTTTCTTCTCACCTCTGACAGCGGAGAGCGACGGCCAACGGCGGCCATCCACTCAGAAACCCACCGCCTCAACTTCCTGGCAGAAAAAGATCGATCTCCTTAGCATGGGAAAATCGATCTCTTTCCCCCATAAAGTCAAACTTGGGCTAAAACACAAGCCCAAGCTCGGATCTTCTGATCCTGGGTCCACCTAACCGTTCTAATCAAACACTAACACAAACATGGTCAGTGTGTGCACACGCAGGTGTGAAACAAACCAACAAGGCGCAATTTACCAAATTGCCCTTGCGATGCACAACGAGCCACGGGCCTGACCTAGACGGTCGACCCAGGAGTAGAGGGACAGGTCCTCACATTCTAATACCCTTAAAGGAAATCTCATTCCGAGATTCGATAAAGATAGGGCTCGAAAACTGAAAAAAAAACATAGCTACACAAGAAGACAGAACAAGAGGTACCTCGAGAAGGAAACTACTGTGAATAATCCTGCCGCATGCGCTCCTCGCACTCCCAGGTCATCTCGTTGACGCCTCTGTGCCTCCATAGTACCTTGACCAAGGGAATCGTCTTGCCCCGCAAGACCTGATCCCTCCGGTCAACTACTTGAACTGACTGCTGAACGAACGTCGCGTCTGCCTCAAGCTCGATGTCATCCACCCTGATGACATGAGACGAGTCTGAGTGATACTTCCTCAGCATCGACACGTGGAAAGTCAGATGCGCAACTGACATATGCTGAGGAAAATCCAAGCGGTAAGCTATCTCACCAATCCTCTCTAGGATCTCGAACAGCCCGACAAACCTCGACGCCAACTTACCACCCCTGTCAAACCTTTACTGACCCTCTGTACGGCGATGGTCGCAGAAACACTCTATCGCCGACTTCAAACTCTAACGGTCATTGCCTCTGATCTGCATAACTCTTATGCCGGCTCTGAACCATCAGAAGTCTCTGTCTGATCTGTACTAGCCTCTCTGAAGACCGCCTGACGATATCTGGACCGGTGAGTGGGACCTCTCCAACCTCTGTCCAACACACTGGGGAACAACACGGCCTACCGTACAATGCCTCGAAAGTTGCTACTCCAAGACTGGACTGGTGGCTGTTGTTGTAGGCGAACTCCACCAAGGGAACGTGCCCCTCCCAGCTACCTCCGGCATCGAGGACACATGCTCTCATCATGTCCTCTAAGATTTGGATCGTCCGCTCCGACTGCCCGTCTGTCTGTGTATGAAATGCAGTGCTGAAGGTCAGGAGTGTGCCAACTACCTCTTGAAAGCCTCGCAAGAACCTGCTGGTGAACTTGGGGTCACGGTTTGACACTATAGACACTGGAACTCCGTGTAGTCTGACCACCTCTCTGACATACAAACTGCCCAACCTGTTTGTCGAGTCTGTCGTCCGCATAGGCAGGAAGTGTGCCGTTTGGTCAATCGATCAACGATGACCCAAATCGCGTCATTCCCCCTAGGAGATCTCGGTAGCCCGGCCACGAAGTCCATCGTGATATGCTCCCACTTCCACTCAGCTAGTGGAAGGGGCTGAAGTAACCCTGGAGTTCGCTGGTGCTCTACCTTGACCTTTTAACAGGTAAGGCAGCGCAATACGAACTCCGTCACTGCCCTCTTCATTCCGCACCACCAGAATTGCCGCCGCAGGTCCTGGTACATCTTGGTGCCCTCGGGATGAACTTTAAAACGAGAGTGATGGAACTCTCATAGGACGTCGTCTAGTAGAACTGGATCTGCCGGAACCGCTACTCTGCCTCTAAATCATACCCCTCCGTCTGACGATACGGTCCAGTCCCCGTCTGCGCCTGCCGTGCTTGCCAATGTGCGCAACTCCTCGAGCTCTGCATCACTGCGCTGCACCTCTATCACTCTAGCTAGGACTGTTGGCATAATCTACACCATGTAGAGGAAGCTGTTGGATTCCTGATCCTCAAACTCGAGCCCCAACTAGCCCGCTGTCTCCAATGTCTGCAACTGCCGCGCTGATAGCCCTGCCACTGCCGCGCTGATAGCCCTGCCACTACTGCTCTGGTGTCTCTCACCTGTCTGCTCAGCGATTCTGCTACGACGTTTGCCTTACCAAGATGGTAATGCAACTCAAAGTCGCTACCTCAGGTTGAGGTCATGTTGGGTGAAAACGTGCCTCAAACTCTTATGGTCCGAGAAGACAGAGAACTTCTCACATTAGAGGTAATGCCGCCAGGTCTTCAGGGCGACGACCACTGCTGCTAGCTCCAAGTCATGGGTCAGGTAGTTCCTCTCATGGTTCTTCAGATGAACGAGAACCATAGGCAACTATGTGTCCCTCTTGCATGAGGACACAACCCAAACCCTCACCGTTGGCGTCGCAGTAGACACTGTAACCAACGCCTCGCTCGGGGACGATCAGCACCGGTGCACTGGTCAACCTCGTCCTCATCTCTACAAAAGCTCGCTCACAAGCATCATCTCACACGAACGGGACTGCCTTCTGTGTTAGTCTAGTCATCGGGCTGGCAACTCTGGAGAAGTAGATCAGAATGTCGTCGACGAACACCACCACAAACTAGTCTAGGAATGGCCGTAAGATCCTCTGCATCAGATCCATAAACGCTGCTGGTGCGTTCGTCAGCCCAAATGGCATCACCACGAACTTGTACAGGTCGTACCGAGTTTGGAAAGCCGTCTTCGGGATGTCGCAATCCCAAACCCTCAACTGGTGGTAGTCTGTGCGGAGGTCGATCTTCGAGAACACTGAAGATCCTTGCAACTGGTCGAACAAGTCGTCGATCCGTGGCATCGGATACCTGTTCTTCACGGTCACCCTGTTGAGCCGCCTGTAGTCTATGCAAAGTCGAATGGTACCATCCTTCTTCTTTGTGAACAACACTGGCACCCCCCAGGGAGACATGCTGGGACGGATGAAGCCTCTGCTGGTCAGCTCATCCAACTGAGTCTTCAACTTGCTCTGCTCTGTTGGTGCCATCCTGAAAGCTGGGATAGAGATCGGCGCGGTACCTGGTACTAGGTCGATCTCAAAATAGACCTCTTTGGACGGTGGAAGCCCCGGCAACACCTCAGGAAACACGTCTGCAAAGTCACACACGATCCTCGAAAAACTACTCTGTTGCACTCCCTCATAACCAAACAGGGACAGGCTGGCCAGCAAGGTTGAAAGCTCACCGCCACGCCTTCTCACACCACAAGCAAAGGAATCAGCTGAGAACCGATCCCCCAACAACACAAACCGTGTCCCGTCGGGTGTCCAAGCGACCACCCTCCGACAACCACAGTCGATGATGGCTCAGTATGCTGCTAACCAGTCCATACTGAGTACCACATTGAAGCCGACCATGTCTAGCACCCGTAGGTCTAGACAGACTTGGAGGCCTCCAACCTCCAACGAACAAGATCGGCAGACCCGGTGTACCCTGACTGTCCCGCCGATCGGAGAGTCCAATGATTGTGCCACCTCTAGCCAACTTGTCTCTAATTCTAGCGATGCCACACACATGCTAGCAATATAGGAATAAGACGCCCCGGAATCTATCAGCACATCTACTAAAGAACTAGAAAGCTGAAAGATACCTCGGAGTACAGATGGCTCTACTGCTGCCTGCTGGTACTGCTGAATGGTGTCCGGCTGCTCACGCGCTGGGAGGCCAAACACACGCCTTCGCTGGCCGCCTCCACCTCTGGAGCGACTCGGTCCAGTCCCTGATCCATGCCAACCACTGCTCCCCTGCCAAGCACTGGTCCCTCCGCCTCTACTGCCATGCGGCATAGCGCCCCGTGCTCCTCACAGGTGATAGTCTCTACGGAAGTGTCCCAGCTGCTCACACTGGAAACACGTGACTGACGCGCCATCAGGCTGCTGACCCAGGCCTCCCCTCGATGGAGCCTGTGTAGTATGTTTGCGTATCTGATTATAATCTTTGATGCTTTAATCAGGATGATTATGTCGACTATTTTTGTCGCGCCCCAACCCGCGAAGGCCCAACCGGGCCGGGCGACGCGAACCGGAACCTAACTAAATACGGAATAATTTTGGCGAGGGTTCCCTCTAGCTTATTGGTTTCCCTAAACATTTCACAAGTACCCGAAATTAACAATAATTAACAACCTCAAAAGATATAATATAATAAGATTTCAAAACCTCAAAGGGTACATTCATATACATCACACTCCCATTGGAGGCTATCTAAACAAAAAGGGCATAGATGACAATCACCGCTCCTCAAGCACCGCCAGACGCCGCCGCGCCACAAAACACCTTCCCGGTAGAGGCCACTGAAGAAGAGTTCACACTTGCACCTGCAAAACGCAGCCCAGGTAGGAGTGAGCACTAAGCTCAGTAGGGTTCTACACTACGACACACAGAAAGGAGGGAACACAACAGTGTCGTCCCCAAGTAAGGTCTGAGTGTACACAGGGGTCCCATAACCCCACCGCGTGTCCCTGAGGTCCACAATCATGATCTTCCATCCGAGCTGGTCACGCGACGGGTCACGCTTAATAAGAAGGAAACCAACATTGCTAATTCACAAGCAGGAAACCGACACTGCTGGTAGGAAATGGCACCGCTGAGTAGGTACACCCTCTACCCAAGAGTTGTTATAACCGGACACCGGTTACACCTTTGAACCCGACCTCTAAATCATCGATCAACATGTATTCAAGTCATCTAAGCCTATCATCAAGATTGACAGAATACTACCATCCAACCTGGACCATGCTACCCGCCACGGTACTAGAGCTAAATCCGAGCTACCTGAAAGCCTCAGATCGACGATCAACCCAACGCCCACGCCGTATCCTTATGCATCTAATGTACAAACAAAATGCATACTATGATCATGCGCAAGTAAGAAGTAAGCATGCAACAATATGATAAAATAAGAAACAAGTCCAACTGGATTGCTGTAGCGATACCACTGACCGCTGCCAGCCAATCCGCAGCGGGTCCCAGCATTACGACGGTACCGTGACCATCAACCGCGAACCCCTGCAACGGGAAGCAACCCCGAAAACTTAGATGAACATAAATAATATTATTTAATCATCAAGATTCTCTAATTAGAGGCTAAGTGACCTCGTCGATCCGACGTCCGAACGACGTCGGATTTGAGATCCAACTTAGACAAACGCATGAAAACATATTGGGATCAACATATCCAAAACCAAAAAAACATCCGACGGCTCGATTACTCGAAAAATGCTAATCAAAACCGTTAACTTCACTAATTACCTTTAATTACTGTAACACAGCCCATCCGTAGGAACATCATAACAATTCATAAGAAAATCAGAAAATTTTGAAACCGGTCGCAACTGAGAATAGATCCAAAGATCTCCAACTCTCATGTTCATAATAAATCAAGATCATGTATGTACAGACCGGGAAACACGCCATAAACCGGCTGTTCTTCAAGAACAGAGAAACCGAAAAATCCGAGTTTAAACATGCTAAAATCCTACTAAAATCTCAATCAAATCATATGAAACTCAAAATAGAAATTAAGCTAACCAAGATGCACACAACAACACTAAGAACACCTAGATCCACCTGCTAGATTAAAAGAAAACCCCTATTAAACCCAAGTAGGAAGAAACCTACCGGACTAACCAAACCTCGGATGAATCCTAGCTATACGAGCACCAAACCGGCTTCAAACCAAGCCATGGATCTTCCTCACGCTGTCACGAATCCAACGAGCCCTCAAGCACTCAAAATGATGGATAGAGGAGGAAGAACGAACGGGAAGAAGGAGGCAGCCAGAAACAGGGGAAACAGAGCCGCCGGAAAGGAGGAAGAAGAAAGAGGAAGGAGGAAGAAGAAGAATGAAGGAGGAAGAGGATAAGAGAGAGGAGAGAAGATTTTTCTTCTCACCTCTGACAGCGGAGAGCGACGGCCAACGGTGGCCGTCCACTCAGAAACCCACCGCCTCAACTTCCTGGCAGAAGAAGATCGATCTCCTTAGCAAGGGAAGATCGATCTCTTTCGCCCATAAAGTCAAACTTGGGTTAAAACACAAGTCCAAGCTCGAATCTTTCAATCCCGGGTCCACCTAACCGTTTTAATCAAACACTAACACAAACATGATCAGTGTATGCACACGCGGGTGTGAAACAAACCGACAATGCGTAATTTACCAAATTGCCCTTGCGGTCCACAACGAGCCACGGTTTCGACCTAGGCGGTCGACCCAGGAGTAGAGGGACAGGTCCTCACAATTTTATTCAGAAGTACCGGTGAATATATGCATTATAATATTAATGGAATGAGAAAATATTACTACTTAAATTATATGTATTATCATAATATTAAGTAAATGATTAAAGCTTAGGTGAATATTATATGCATTAGGATATAATTAATTAAACTACCAATATTACCCACAAAAATTTCAAAAGTGGAATTTACTTATTTTATATTATTTTAATAATATATCTTAAAATAATATTATTATATTCATATAAATGGGTCTACATGGGGATGCATTGATGTGCATGACCATGCTATGTCATGTGACGATGCGATCCTTCTTTGAGTTCCTCGTAGGTGGAGGTCACGTGTACGTCGTCGGCGGCCACGGCTCCGGCGACGAATGCCCTCAACACCGCCAAACAATACGACCCGGTGGAGGACGGGCGGGCATCCATACCGACGATGGCGGAGGAGCGTGTGTCCGCCAAAGGTGGCAAATAACCGGACGTAGATATGAGAGGGATTCGCATGTGAAGGCGTCGAACACGACGGGTGGGGTGATAATATTATACTTTAATTAATGTAATATGTATTATCATATTTAAGTAATTTATTAAATCCAATGTGAATATTTTATGCATTATCATATTATTAATTAAAGTACCAATATTGTTAATTTACTTTTCATCTCACTAATCCCTATTCATATTCCACCTTTTTCATCCAAACACCATTTTCTTATTCCAAGTAATCATTACCTCATTATCCTTACTTTTCAACCAAAACACCAACTTTTATCCCACAACTTATCCCGGGATACTAATCCCTATCCCCTTTAATCCCCGGGTAGAATATCCTACAACCAAACGCAACCTTAGTGTTAGTTGCGCAGTAGAAATCGTATTTGATAGCACATTGTTTTGGCGCCTTTTGCGATGAATATCACATTGCTTTACTGGTTGGAAGATAGCTGTCCATTCAAGTGACTCGCCTGGGCAAATGTTACCCATACTAAATATCTAGCGTGTTTATTTTATTTTATTGAGAAATGAAGCATTTTCATGGCTTAAAGGGCAAATGCCCTGTGTTTCTAAAAAATTTGAGAACTTAGGGTTTAGGACGTCAGGACCAATCCATTACCACCACTGGTTATTAACCACTTAAGTTGCTTGAGGGCCATAAATCTCTACTAGTTATTAGAATTATACATGAACCCGCCTAGTATATATGCTTGCATCACATATCTTATAGAAAATGATTTAAGTCCCACCTGTTATATTATTGTAAATTTCACCTTCACCAATGGTTTTAATTTTTAAGTTGAGCGGTTAGAGTAACATGATATTAAATCAGAGATCGTGAGTCGAACTTTCGCTCCTTTATTTAAATAATCACGCCTTCACTTATTGGTTTAACCTTTAGGAAATTCTAAATACAGCACAAATTAATTAGACTTCATACACCACACCTATTATAAAATATCTAAAATGCCCTTCTCATCAATCACCATATTCAGCACCACCACCAGGCCCCGCAGCCGTGGGCAGCAGTCGTCTTTGACAATAAACACCAATTCGGTGATAAGCGCTCCTCCAATCGCCGTGACAAATCCAGCATGTCTCCAGTCTACTATCAACTCTGTGGTGGTAAGGGCCACTCTGCCAAGCAATGCCCTTCACTGCCCTCTCGGCGAACTATCCGCCAACTGTGCTGCTAATGATGGTTCGAATGACAAGAAATGGCTGGTGGATTCGGCGGCATCTCACACCATCACCTCCAACTTGGTCAGTCATCCCTGTCAAGCTCTGGTCCTCTAGAGTTTCATTACACTGTGTTTGCGGTCCGGCCTCATTCACATCAATTAATTAATGGACATCGGTAGTGCGTTATTTTTATTGATCATTTCACCAAATACACATGGTTATTTCCCCTGCAACGACAATCTGAAGTGCATTCCATTTTTGTAAAACCCAAACTCTTGTTGGAAAAACAATTTGGTCGATCAATTAAAAATCTTTACTCAAACAATGGGGAAGAATTTTCTTTTTAAATCTACATGTTTTTTGATTTGTCAATCGATGGACACTTTTGTGTTTCTTTACAAAGCAGGTCAAATCCATAAATTCGCGACCAAAATACCCCTCGTCAACTCTCTCTCTCTCATTTAATCCCACCCGACACAAGTAAGAGAGAGAAAGGAGAGAGATATCATATGCAAATGCACATGATAATTTTTTTCTCTCTCCATCCACTCTCTTTCTCCGACCTCACTCTCGCCACCTGATCTCTCTCTCACTTCCTCATTCTCTCTACCCGATCTCTCTTACTTACTCGTTCTCTCTCCAACCTCCCTCTCTCTCCACCCAACCTTTCTTTCTCCGACCTCCCTCTCTCCACCTGATCTCTCCCTCCACCCGATCTCTCTCTTAGTTCCTCGTTCTCTCTCCAACCTCTCTCTCTCCTCTTTCTTGAAGTATCAATTACAAATTGAAAAATTCCTCACTTAAAAATTGAAGGATTTCTCACTTAAAAATCGAAGGATTCCTACTTAAAAATTGAAAGATTCCTCACTTAAAAATTGAAGGATCCCTCGCTCTCTCCCACTCTCTCTCTCTTCCTTAACAATTTCCTCCCTCCTTCATCTTCCCGCAGCTTCCTTCCCTCTCTTTATTACACAAAGAGGAACAATAAAGAAAATAATGAAGGAATTCTTCAAAATATGAAAGTATTTCGTCAAAAAAATGAAAGAATTTATATATAAAAAATGGAATCCCAACACTCTCTCTCCCTCCACTCTCTCCCACTCTCTTCCTCCCTCGCTCTCTCTTTTCCTTAGCAATTTCTTCCTTTCTCCCTCTTCCCGCAACCTCCTTCCCTCTCTCTAATAGGTGACGGCGACGGCTGCCTCTCTCCCACCGGATGCCGAGTCGACGGCAACATCAGGCTCTGTATTACAAGACGGCGACAACCACTATATGAGAGAGAGAGTATAGGGAGATAGAGTGATATAAAAAATGAGAATAGAGAGAAGAAGATGGGCGATGTCACATTTTAATGTAGAGAGATATCTCTCTCCTTTCTCTCTCTTACTTTTGTGAGATGGGATTAAATGATGAGAGAGAGAGAGAGAGTTGACGATGGGTATTTTGGTCCCGAATTTATGGATTTGACCTGCTTTGTAAAGAAACATAAAATATTCCCTCGATTGACAAATCAAAAGATAAGTGAATTTAAAAAGAAAATTCTTCAACAATGGGGGTGAGTTCATAAAACTGTTGTTGTCTCTTAGTAGTAACGGTATAGGTTGGTACACTACCACTCCCCACACAACCCAACAAAATAGAAGAAGTGAACCCCAACATTGTCGCATTGTGGGGAGTGGTCTTACCTTACTTTACCAGGCCTCCCTTCCTGTCACACCCCGACTCAGAAAACCCATCTAGTCCGTAGCGTGAGGGTTACAAACCTATTCAATCATCTATGACGCATTTATATAACAAATATCATAATTAATTTGAACAATTCTATCAGACGGGTGATCGCTTACAAACGTCGTCGTTAAAACGTTACAAACTCAATCAAATATTAAATTTATAATCCTTATTCAATCACTAAACTATTAGGTAGAAATAGCGGTGAAGTCGGGAGTCGATCCAAAGGGAAAACGTTGGAAACTGAAATCAATTCTCAAAACCCTAAAACTAAGGAAAAGAATCAAAGATAGAATAGATTAAACTAATGAAAAAAAGAAATAAAAGGTTGATCAATTTGAATCAATGGATAAGTGACTTAGGAATTACTCAATCCACCCTAGTTTCGCCTTCAGTCTTCTCTAGTTATCCTCTTGTTCTCTTCTCTCAACATTATGGATCATATGGCTACAAGCTCACATGAATCCCTAAAATAAGATTTATGTTCCTAACGGCATAGCCTATCTTTCTTGGCATAGCCTATCTTTCTTGGCATAGATTGCCTTCGGTCCTACGATTACTTTAAGTTATACTACTCTTAATGACCTTGGCACAACCTATCCTAGCTTAGCATAGCCTATCTCACTAGCAAACCATAAATCATATGAAAACCATCCTATGAATCTCTACAATCAATCACAGAAATCATGTAGGACTGAAAATACGTCAAGAAACTCTGTTCCATCAACTCTATTAACAATAAAAAACAAATTCATAGGATCATGTTTTGAGAAGAATACAAGATTCATACCAAAGAAGATAGAAAACTATGCTAGGGTTTCATGAATAATCCTAAGTATAATAATTAGCAACTCATCTTTTGGATGAAAGCCATCGGGTTGGAATAGGAAGCTGTCACCATCCACATCCTATCCATCTTCTTCTTCCTCCTCCAAAGATTGTTAAAAAGATGAGAAATTCGGCTGGAAAAGGCCTTTTAAATAGAGAAACCCTAAACTTGGACTTAAGAGTCCTATCTAGACTTAAACTTTGACTTTCCTCTTTTCGTATTTCAACTCTTATTTAGGATTCCGATTTTAACTCAATTTTGGCACTAATTGGCTTGGAATCTGAGAACGTCTTCAACATGAAAGTTTTAGATCTTCAAGTTTTCTATCATATCCCGAAGATTTTATAATATTTAGACTTATAGAGAATATTTGATGAATATTCTTCTATGCGTCGACGGACCAGTTTTCCAGCAGTTATGTATCTTCATAGTCTTCAAAACTGGTATTAATCTGTATGGAATCTCGCCAAGTATCCAACATGAAAGTTGTTCATCTCTGCGTCATCTACCACATCTCCAAGTTTCAGAATATTTGGACCTTTGTAAAATATTTGACGAATATATTACTGACGGTCGACGAAGCAGTTTATTTAGTCATTTTAGCCGAATTTCTTGCACTTCTTCTCAACGCATGATTAAACATGAAATCAACTAACAAGCTATCAAATACAACTACTATAGGCATAACAAAGCTAAGTTAAGGGGTTGAATCATGATCATTTAGTGACTTATCAACGGGCAACATAGTAATTTCTAATAAAGTACTAATTATAACAGTTCCAGATTAACATTAGAGTAAACAAAATTACATAACTTATACAAACTTCAGAATTATACAATTTACTCATCGAATACTGATTCATAACATCTAATCCACGAAGAGGGAATTTATATATTTAATACATCTATCAAAAGTGATTTATAACAAAAGGAACTGCTGAATCTGCCAACATCTCAGGATCCTCGAGAGCCTCATGAAGTAGTTGCGGCACGAAAAGCCTATCCAACTGGTACTACGGAAGAAGAGCTGACGCCTGCACCTACAAACGCAGCCCGGGTAAGAGTGAGCGATAAGCTCAGTAGGGTTCTACTCTACGTCACATACAAAGGGAGGAAACAACAACAGTGCTGTTTCTCCGCTTAAGCCTAAGGTATGCCATGGGTCCCATAACCCATCGATGACCCAAGGGCTCCTGTCATGAAACCTCTCTCTTGAACATGTTACCAAGAGGCAGCGGAACAGTAACATGAAGGATCACCCTTACCCACCAGGATTCCCATGCTTTGGGACCACATCAGGAACACATCGACAATCATCCTTAGCACTTGGCCTTGGAGAAGCGACACAACCTCTAAACCTCAATAACAATATAATTGTAGCCAACTGGACATCAACCTCAATAACATAAGGATTCCAATAATACAATCACGCCCTAGACCTTGCTACCCAGCCACAGCCCTAGAGTTAGATCCGAGCTACCCGAGCCCTCGAATCGACGAATAACCCATCGCCCACACCTAACCTGGAATGCCTCTAATGCATACAGTGCATGCACCTATACAAGCATCTAACTTAGGTGTCATTATATATCACATCAACATATGAGGTTCATCAGTTAAGCAAATAAGTAATAAGGGATCAAACCAGATCCCAAACAAGATCGGTATTACAATACTGCTATACAATAGCCTTCGGTGCAACGTCGGCACATAACAGACTATGGTTCCACAGTTTTCTCACAGATAACTGACTAACAATACAACGATACGCATTTACTAGTATAACCAAGCAACCACACCATTCAATCAATCAATCAATCATTCTACGCTACCGCCCCTGGCGCACGTCGGCAATTAGTTGGGCTATAATTAAAGCAGTAGGGCATACCTTCGGCCCATTTATTCTACATATTCCCAAGGGGCATGACTCCATTGGTTAACCACAAACTGATAAAGGGCACACCTTCGATCCATTTACACTAAGCATGCAATTTAGGGGTTTAAATCCTACAACAAAAATCTTAACATAAAGCCTCTCAAAAATCCCATTAAAAATCCGTGAAAAGCCAATGTGTGGCCCTAAGTATACATCAGCAGGACATCCTAAGATATCGAGTCAATCGGAAGACAATTGATCGACGAAATCAAAGAAATCGATTAAGATCAGTAATTTCGGTAAATCAATCCATTATACGAGTCGTCGCAAAATATTAAGATGAAATAATCAAAATCCCAATTTAAATCTCATACTAATCCTTACTTGACATTGGGGAAAACATATAAGAAGTCTGGGTTGAAATGAAACCAAACTCGTCAAAATCGGAATCAAATTTAGCAATCAGCATATAAGAGATCGATCTTCTTTATACCAGCACTCTGTCAGGACAGCATAGATCGATCGTCTACCCAAGAAGATCGATTTTTCTTTAATTCCTGTTTTGTCACAGTATCATAGAAAATTCACCATAAATCATAGGAAAATCATAAAATTGTGAAATCCATGGCATTGGAAAGAAGATTTGATGGTCTACAACGTTTGTCTTGAACGTTTCACGAGACCATGCACACAAAACCCACAAATCGAATGTGAACACGACTGTTCAGCTAAAAATAGAAAACCTCCTTACTAGCACAGAAGAGATCGATCTTCATGCTCATGAAGAACGATCTTCTATGTGCAGTAGAGCACACTTTCCCACCGAATAAGAAAGATCGATCTTCTCCTTCGGGAGATACAATCTCTTAGATTTGACTATCAAAGCTTGTAAGAATCAAACGAAACTTTGCAGGGAGGTATAATTGGAGGTGGGGAATCTAATAATACCAAGAAATCAAAGTTATGACGAGTAAATAGCCAAAAATCGATGAAACGACGATAAAAACAAAATTCATCCAATGAAATACGAAATCGGCTCGATAGGAGTGTTCTAGAGATGTCATTATACTACTCTATCAAGTTACACAACATTCCAATAAACACAAACACATCTAAACCACATTAAACCAATTCTAGGGAAACCAACTCGATAGAATTGAGTAGAAACACCTACATGTATAGACGTGCAGGCAATCTACTAGATCATCAACTCTGATCGCTCCAGATCCGCCTCAAAAATCCATAACCAACCCTTCAAGCCGGCAACCAACGAGAGAGAGAGGAAAGAAAAAGGTGAGAAAGGAGAAGAGAGAGAAAAGCTAATGGGTTTATATAGAAAGCTGGAATCAATCACAGCCATCCATTTCGATCTTTCTCGATCGAGCTCCGATCTTCCAATCGGAAGCGCCCTTAAGTTTCTAATCAATTACATACATCAATCCAAAGCATTGTGTGTACTACGTGGGTGTGAAACCGACCACCAAGGCACAATTTTACCAAATTGCCCTTGGGGTCCAAACACCAAGACCAAGGCCAACCGAGCCAAACCACAAAACTAGACCCTCGACCTAATGCGGTCAGACCGGGTTGGAGGTATGAGTCCTCACAACCTATCAATTTTAAAGGAATTTCATCCCGAAATTCGATAAGAGTTGGGCCGAAAATAACGAAATAGAAACAAAACACAGCTGCACAAGACAAGAAGGTTAGAAAGCTCACAACCTAAGCGACCACACAAACAAAGGGCACCAACGCCCACAACAGGAGATACACTTCGGGGTAGGAACCACTTGGGACACTCTCGTCACACGCGCTCTCAGCGCTCCCAAGTCACCCCCAAACACCTATGCGTAATCTATCTAACTCAATCTCTGTAGGGAATCATCTTCAAGACCGCTCTGTCACCAACTAAGAAATCCAACGGCTGTCATATCTGATCTGTACAAAGTCTCCTGTCAACTCTGACCTGATCTACATTGATCTTCCTAAAATTGGGTGATGTAACCTCTGCAAAGCCAGTCTAACATGTTGAAAGACGGCGTGAGATGCCGTACTCTGCCTCAAACGGTGCAACGCCAATGCTGAGCTGTCAACTGTTATAGTTTGCCTACTCCACCTACAAGCCTCCTGCATAACATGTGTCCTACGTATGTCTTCCAAGATCAGGATTGTGAGGACCTGTCTCTCTACTCCTGGGTCAACCGTCTAGGTCGGGCCCATGGCTCGTTGTGGACCGCAAGGGCAATTTGGTAAAACGCGCCTTATTGGTTTGTTTCACACTCGCGTCGTGCACACACAGCCCCTTTTGTTTGATTTATGTATTTGCTAGAACCCTAGGCGGGTTTGGGATTGAAAGATCCAAGCTCGGGGGCGCAGAAACTTATTTTTAGGACAGCTGGCGGACCGTGTGCGATCGGTCGCTCCTGGGATGTGTCGGTTGTCGGCACGGCCGACATGTTTGGATAATGACGCGAATTGACTTATCCCGGCCCAGTCCGACCGATCGGTCCTGGGACCGATCAATCAGACTCGAGCCTATAAGTAGCCCGAGACCTCCTCTGTTTTTCTGGTTTTTCCTTCTTCCTTCTTCCCTTCCGTTCTCCCTCCTCCGGCCATCTTTTTGAGTACTTCAGGGCTCGTTGGACTCGTGGCAGCCTGAGGAAGATCTGTTGCTTGGTTTGAAGCTGGTTTGGTACTCAAATAGCGGGGATTCAACCGAGGTTTGCTTAGTTCGGTAGGTTTCTTCCTACATGGGTTTAATTTGGATTTTCTCTTAATCTAGCCGGTAGATCTGGGTGTTCTTCATGTTGTTATGTGTACCTAGAGTAGCTTGATTTCTATTTTGAGTTTCATATGATTTGATTCAGAGTTTAATAGGATTTTAGCATATTTAAACTCGGATTTTTCGATTTTGCTGTTCTTGAAGAACAACCGACTTACGACGTGTTTTCCGGCTTGTACATGCATGATATTGATTTATGATGAACATAAGAGTTGGAGATCTTTGGATCTACTCTCAGTTGCAACCAGTTTCATAATTGTCTGATATTCCTATGAATTGTTATGATTTTCCTTCGGATGGGTTGCATTGCAACAATTAGATAAAATTAGTGAAGTTAATGGTTTTGATTACTGTTTTCCCGTTAATCGAGCCGTTGGATGTTTCCCGGTTTTGGATTTGTCGATCCCAGCATGTTTATATACATTTGTCTAAGTTGAATCTCAAATCCGACGTCGTTTGAACGTCGGATCGACGAGGTCGCTTAGCCTCAAATTGGGGGATCTTGTTGATTAAATAATATTATGTGCTCATCAGGGTTTTCGGGGTTGCTTTCCATTGCAGGGGCTCGCGGTTGACGGTCGCGGTACCGTTGTAATGTCAGGACCCGCTGCGGATTGGCTAGCAGTGGTCATTGGTATCACTGCAGCAGTCCAGTTGGACATGCTTGTTATCTTATCATATTATTGCATGTTTACCTCTTACCTACGCATGATCATAACATGCACTTTTTGATTGCGCATTAGATGCATAAGGATAGGGCGTATGCGATGGGTCGCCGATCCGAGGCTTTCGGGTAGCTTGAATTTAGCTCTAGGACCGTGGCGGGTAGCGTGGTCCAGGATTTGGATGGTAGTATTCAGTCGATATCGATGATAGACTTAGATGGCTTGAATACATATTGATCGATGATTTTAGAGGTCGTGCCGGCCTCGAGCCGGGTTCTGAGGTGTAGCCAGTGTCTGCTTTTCATGTCTCTTGAGTAGAGGGTGTGCCTACTCAGCGGTGTTGGTTCCCGTCTAGCAGTGTCGGTTTCTTGCTGGTGAGACGATAATATTGGTTTCCTGTCTTTCTGAGGATGGGACCTGGACAGGAGTCCTCAGGGACACGCGGTGGGGTTATGGGACCCCTGTGTACACCTAGACCTTGCTTGGCGGCGACACTGTTGTGTTCCCTCTTTTCTGTGTGTCGTAGTGTAGAACCCTATTGAGCTTAGTGCTCACTCCTACCCGGGCTGTGTTTTTCAGGTGTAGGCATTAGCTCTTCTTCAGTGGCCCCTACCGGGTAGGTGTTTGGTGGCGCGGCGGCGTCTGGCGGTGCTTGAGGAGCGGTGATCGTCGTCTACCTTTTGTTATAGTTAGTCTCCTACGGGAGTGTGATGTATATAAATATAAACCCTTTTGAGAATTTCAATATATCTTTGTTTTATTGTTAAGGTTTGGAACTATTGTTAAATAAGGTACTTATGGATTGTTTACAGAAACCAATAAGCTAGAGGGAACCCCTCGCCAAACAAAACCTCCTTCCGCCCGATTAAGTACCAGTTGTTTCGCAAGTTGGCTTACTTAGGTCAGGGGGGCATTGTCTGGTTCGCGTCGCCCAGCCCGGTTGGGCCTTCGCGGGTCAGGGCGCGACAACTTGGTATCAGAGAATTTATCCTCGAATTCCTAATCCCAGGATTAGAGGGAGTTTTATGCAAAAACCCCCTTGCCACCTACCCCATCTACTTTCCACCTCATCAATTCCTATTCTTATCCTACCTTTTTCATCCAATATTATTAATTTACTTTACACCTCACCAATCCAAAATTAAATTAATAATATAAATTAATAATAGAAAAGTAAGTTCATTGATGTGTATAAATTAATATAATATAAATTAATAATAGAAAAGGTAGCTCATTGATGTATATAAATTAATGATATAAATTAATATAAATTAAATTAATAATATAAATTAATAATAGAAAAGGTAGGTCATTGATATGTATAAATTAATAATAGAAAAGGTAGCTCATTGATGTGTATAAATTAATAATATAAAAGGTAGCTCATTGATGTGTATAAATTAATATAAATTAAATTAATAAGATAAATTAATAATAGAAAAGGTAGCTCATTGATGTATATAAATTAATGATATAAATTAATATAAATTAAATTAATAATAGAAAAGGTAGCTCATTGATATGTATAAATTAATAATATAAAAGGTAGCTCATTGATGTGTATAAATTAATGATATAAATTAATATAAATTAAATTAATAAGATAAATTAATAATAGAAAAGGTAGCTCATTGATGTGTATAAATTAATAATATAAATTAATTATTATATTTATATTTAAAATAAAAACATATTATATTAATGTAAGTGGAGGTCACGTGTTCGTCGCCGAATGCCACGGTGGGGTGACAAATAATTGGGTGTTGATATGAGAGGGATTAGCAGGAGGAGGCGTCGAAAAAGACGAGTGGGGTGGTAATATTATATTTTAATTAATATAATATGTATTATCATATTATTAAGTAATTTATTAAAGCCAAGGTGAATATTTATGCATTATCATATTATTAATTAAAGTACCAATATTATTAATTTACTTTTCACCTCACCAATCCCTATTCCTATTCCACCTTTTTCATCCAATATTATTCATTTATTACTTTCCACCATACCAATCTCAAGTAATCATTATCTACTTATCCCCACTTTTTCAACCAAACACCAAGGTGGGATAAATTTTATCCCACAATTTATCCCGGGTTACTAATCCCTATCCCCTCTAATCCCGGGATAGTCTATCCCGCAACCAAACGCAGCCTAAGACCAGCCTATTAGAATTATGAGGAACTATACAGTTGAGCTACTCAAGCAGTATTGTCAATATTGTAGTAATAGAATGCCATGCCTCTTTTCAATATTCACGTTCACATTAATCATAACCCATTTCTTGTCAAAGACAACCCATGCCGTACATTTCACTCCATATATTGTAGTTTTTCCAAATCTCTGCATCCCATTTGGTTTGGGAATAGGGTGGGATAATTCATTTATCTCCAAACATCAAAATCTCTTATTTCAAATAATTATTATTGATTTATCATCATTTTTTCAATCATTACTCATTATTCACTCTTTTACTATTCAAAATTCCTTATTTCCATTTTTTCTATTTATTTCTAAAATCTTTTATCCATATTTATCCTCGTCTTTTCCATTCCCGACCAAACAAACCTCGCAAGTTTTGTGTAAGTCAATAGTCATAAATGCCAACTAATGCGAAGGAGATATGACATTCCTCATCGTACTATTTTTTGTCCCAAGCTGCGCCACCCACATGACTATTTCATGCTAAGTCATCTCATCCCTCTGTGCTATTCTCCAATGAACCCAACTTACGTTTTACGTTGTTGCCAAACACTGTTGTCCAATAGGCCACTGATAACGAACGTTTGTCACAAAAATACGCCACTAACTAAGACACCCATGCATCCACCAAAGTCTTGATGACCTTTGTCTGCATGAAGTTGTGATCCTAAAATAATTAAGCACGTATATCAAGGAAACCGTAGAAACCCTTGAACCAAGAGACATGCTTATCTGGTCATCATGAAGTTGCATAGTGTTTCATGTGTCAACTCCTTTTCGGAATCTTAAGGACAGTTCCTGTCTCAACCCAGTGGCCTACATCATAGCGAGTGGCGTCAACTATTATGAAACCCTAGCTAGGGTTTGGTCCACACTACATTAAACAACAACTCATTTGATATGAAGTTAACTTTATTTTAAATTAAGAGATTTTATTTCAGATTTTAAAAATAATTTTGTAATAATTAATTAAAGTAAAAGAAAAATAGAATGGAGAATGAAAATAACTTTATAATTATTACTTGAAATAAGGGAAATGATGTTTGGGATTAAGGGGTGGAATAAGTAAGAGATTCGGGAATATTCCATGAATATTACCCTCCTTAACCCGGTTAATTGTTATTTTCCAAATTTATTTCCGTACCAGACGGAGGCTAAGGGCCCGTTTGGTATGGGGTTAGAAAAAGTGAAGTTAAGGGGGAATAGGATTAGAAAAAATGAGGTTAAAGAATGAGAATAGGATAAAGTAAAGTGATGCTGGTAGGTGGAATAGGTATAAAATAGTAATGATTACTTTTGATGTTTGGGTGTAGAAATGGGAATAAGCCCCTTATCCCCCTTAACCCCATACCAAACAGGGACTAATCAGATTAAGATTGCAGATTTATATATGTTAGTGTCCCTCCAAATTAAGCTGACTTCTAATGATCTCTCTTTCAGTTTATAAAGACGAGTTGTGAGAGGCTTCGCATTATACTGATCGGTCTTCTAATCAGATATAGTTATCATTTTGAAAGTGACACAAGAGCACGCATGCTTATAAAGCAATGAAAAATCTCAGGCGCTTTCAATGCAAGAAGAGAAGTCCATTTTATGCTATTTTATCATTTTCACTCCTTTTCTCAGCATTAATTCAATCAACCTAATTACCTGCTAGCTATGAGCAGCTTTCCAATAAATGAATAGTTTTGTTTCATCATCTAAAGCCATCCATATAAAACATCATTGAGTTTGCATCAATCATAACCACTGCTCAAGTTTTTGTGGATAACCAGTATTGTCAACCGAACAATCTCAAGAACAGGAAATAATTATTACGTAAAAGTGGGCATTAGTCATTCATTATTAAAAGATCATGTGCGGTTTTTTTTTTTTTTTTTTTTTTTTGCCAGCAACTAGTTTCTACTATTCTCCTGTAACCCAATGGAAGCATCACACAACACCAGTCTGAAACTCTAAACTGCAAAAATATAGGGCCAATTAATAACTTCATCGTCAAAGGGCTGAATGATGACAATGAGAGAGAACTATTGGAGAGTGATACATGCACTGCACGGGAGACATAGAGAGGAAGCTTAATTAGGGAAGTTGAAGACCGAGGAGAAACAACATTAGCAAGCACCAATTAATGTTCATTCCGATATCAAGTCATAAATCAAACCAAATTAAATCATAAATAAACTTAGATAATAATATGAAATTCATGTTTCCTCAGGTTTGAAACTTGATCCTGCATAAGAGAGATTGCTGAGTGGTCTGATACTAACGATCGAAGATATAAGCCATCACCATTGACTTTAAAGCACTACGAAACCATTGCACTGGTACCATTAACCACAACGCAAAAACATTTTGTTTGATAGATTTTTTTTTGGGGTTAGTTGAGTCTCTTGTTTTGTTTATGGGTGCGACACGAGGATTTCCAGGAGACCATTCGTACATTCTAATACTACTCTTGTCAGATCCAGTTCCAGTATGGCAGCGTCGCAGCCCTTTTGTTTGACAGATTCATCCCACTAACTGTCCGCCCATCTCAAATGCATGGATATTTTGTTCGACAATGATCCTAAACCCCATGCAACACAAGCATGAGTGATGAAGATTTTGCCATTTTTATCAGCTACTTCTTTCTTCATTTGGTACAGACATCACACGACATGTACGCTACGTGTGAAAACACTCCATACTGATCAAAAGATTCACACACACATCTATTATATTGGATCCGGTGTATTTTATCATACGAATAGAAATTCCTGATCCAAGTAAAGTCCGAATATATGAGACGATCGAAATGAAATCACGTGGAAGGGAGTAGTGGAGGGTGGTGGTTAGCGGATGATTAGGAGAGAGAGAGGAGTAGTGGGGGGTGGTGGTTACCCGTACCAGGTGACATGTGATGGTTAGCCCATGAATAAGGATGCCCGATCCAAATTAAGTTCGGATATATCAAGCGATCAAGATGAAACCACGTGAAATGTGATGGTTACCGGATGGTTAGGAGAGAGATGATGACTAGTGAGAGGTGGTGGTTACCCGTGTCAGGTGGTACAGGAGGCCGCTAGTATATATATATGGAACCGAAACATAAACCATAGAAGTTAACATGATAAGTTGGACTACGGTTTCCGTTAATGCATTCAGGGGTTAAAACCCCTCATTTGCTAAAAAAAAAAAAAGAACTTCGACCATGGAAGTTCCATAAAACTCATCAGATGAGTCATGGAACAATGCACTAGGAGGAGATTAGCACCGCTTCGAGCATCCGGGAAGAAACCCCTATAAATCTAGTATGCCAACTTGTTTTCTGCTGGGAAATCTGGTCGACAGTAATTAATGCTCGACCAAAAATCAACAATGTTGTTAATGTGAGTGATCAGAGATGTGACAAGGTTTGAACTCCTTTAAACTCAGTTCGAACAGAGGTATCGATCTGCTTGAAAATCTTGATTGATCGGATTTGATGCAGCTTAATTGGATGATTGGATAAAAGTAAAGATAATAAGATATTTAACTAGACTTACCTAGGAAAGCAATAAAGAGAGTTGTAAAGATAACTAGAAAAGAAAGTAAATCTAAATTGTGAAAGCAGATAAGCCTAAGTTAATGAAAAGAGGGTAAATCTAGTTAGGAAAGCTGCATAAATCTAAGCTAGATAGCAAGTAAATCTTGTTGGGATTTTTCCTCCCATGAGATGACGGCAGCAAGGGTTTTGTTTTTTCCCAACTTGGATCAATCCAACTTTACAGTGGATTGATCCGAACTTTCAGATGCGTGTTTTTCTATTTTGCATAGTGGATCGATCCAAGGCACTGTAGACGGGAAAATTAGATGGTTAGGATTAATTCCGATCCTAATTATCTTGGGACCTATAAATAGGGGTTTTTAGGTCTTCTTTGTGTGTGCTTCTTGGGTTTTCTTTGTTCTTTGAGAGGTGTGACAGTAGGCAACCCTAGAGAGAGATCTCTTTGTCTCTGCTAGGGTTTGGGCTTTGTAATCTCTTCCTCATAGTGAAGATTTCCTCTGCTGCCAGTGGTTTTTTTCTTCCAGTTATTGTTGATAGGTTTTCCACGTAAATCCTTGTCTCCACTATCTTTCCCTTTGTTTGTGGTTTGGTTGTTGTTATTTCTTCCGCTGCGACATCGACGTCCCGTGATTATTTGGCGCATCTCCGGCATCGTTGGGACCACCGTAGAATCCCCAACAAGTGGTACTAGAGCCATGTTCCGAGATTAGGGGGATTCGAATCTCTGATCAAGATTCTAAGTTCCTGATCAAGATCTGAAGCATCTGGGTCGGATTCTAACAGAAGCAACCGAGGATATCTAAGTTACAAGCCCGGGATGTACTGCGACTTGAAGGCAAGAAAGCAACCGAGAATATCAAGACTTGATGGCTACATCCAAGTTTGGTGGACAGTTCTCGATGATGGTGATCTGAATCCGATGGGAGACCCAGAGTTTGACGACAGATCCGAGGTTGATACTGTTATCCAACTTCGACGGCGACATAAAAGTGGCTAGCTGGCAGCACTGGAGGTGGCATGACGGCGGCGCAATCTGAATTCGATGGCGTATCCGAGTTTGATGGAGTTTCCGAGCTTAATGGAGTCTCTGAGTTCGACGGCATATCCTCATGTGTCGGAATGGGGAGTTTGTTGGGATTTTTCCTCCCATGAGATGACAGCGGCAGCAAGGGTTTTGTTTTTTCCCAACTTGGATCGATCCAACTTTACAATGGATCGATCCGAACTCTGTTTCCATAGGCGTGTTTTTCTGTTTTGCACAGTGGATCAATCTAAGACATTGTAGACATGAAAATTAGATGGTTAGGATTAATTCCGATCCTAATTATCTTGGGGTCTATAAATAAGGGTTTCTAGGTCTTCTTTGTGTATGCTTCTAGGGTTTTCTTTGTTTTTTGAGAGGTGTGAGAGTAGGCAACCCTAGAGAGAGATATCTTTGTCTCTCCTAGGGTTTGGGCTTTGTAATATCTCCCTCATAGTAAAGATTTCATCTGCTGCCCGTGGTTTTTTCATTCCAGTTGTTGTTGGTATGTTTTCCACGTAAATCCTTATCTCCACTATTTTTTCATTTGTTTGTGGTTTGGTTGTTGTTATTTCTTCCGCTACGACATCAACATCTCGTCATTATCTGGCGCATCTTCGGCATTGTCGAGACCACCGTGGAATCCCCAACAAATCTATGTATGAAAGCATGATAAATCTAATCTAACAGAAAACAGATAAATCTAAGTTAGCATAAAGTCATTAAACATAGATTAAAGAGATAAAAAAGAGAAGGTCAACGATTAACATCGCATTGATTAAGGAAAACTTGTAGGAAAGCAAACCGTACTAAAGGAAAGCATAATGCATAAAAGAATTTCATGCACGTGGATTGGATGAGGGGTGCCATAGAGATTCACATTACTTTGTTACATATTTATATCTACCACAGACTAGAGATAACTGCTTGGAACCGCCCCATAACCGTCCAGGAACCACTATGCTTTTTTTTCTTTAATTCTTGCTCGATCGATCTGGATGACTCATCGGACTCCACGTGTCATGTTAGCATCCACATGTGCTAACTTCTCTTTCCACTCTTCTGATGACGTTAGTTGGTACTTAAAAGAGATATGGTACCTTTTGATCGATCGATATTATTTGTCGGTCATTAGCTCATGCTGATCAATCATATGACTGATTATGTCATTTGATCAATCAACACCGTATATTTGACTGTCAACATTACACCTGTATCTCTTCGGTCATTATTTATGATAACACAACCATGCATGTTGGGTTCGATTTGTTTGGGAGAATCTAATCCATATACAGGCAACACGCTATTCCTGATAGCTAGGAAAGAATTGTGATTATTGTGTGGAATAATTCAACGTTATAACAGCTAATTGGGCGAGCAGGAAAGAAACTTGAGGGGAGATGGGCTGGCTCCCATCCGTCGTCGTTTGCTCGGCGGCCGCGGACAAGCGTCCCACTTCCCTCTCCATCCATCCACCTCCACCTCCACCTCCACCCCCCTCCCTCCCCTGCCACCTAACCACGGCCTTATCTTCCCTCTCCCCTCCCTGCTTTTCCCCTTATGCTTCGGAGATGCCCACCGCCCTTGCAGTTCCGCATTACAAATCATCGGTTCAACCTCCCACCCCAACCCCCACACATCCACTCTCCTTACCCTCGCCTCTCCCACCAGCCCCACCTTCCGTGCCTTTATACTCGCCAAACCATCCTCATTTACTACAACCAAACCTACATCCACCACACCCCCACCTTTATTTCCCCCACCAAGCCATGTAGTCTCTCCTTTTCCAACAAATCCTTGGTCTCCCTCGCGTGGAACCCATCACACTTGATCCGTCGACTGTAGCGGAAGGTCCACCATGTGCGGCGCATTGTCACACATGGTGGGACCACCGGCGGTGCACATGGTGGGTCCATCGGCGGCTGGAAAGGCGGGTTGTCCCTTGCGGAGGACCGATGTTGTTGAAAGGAATATTTTGGAGTTGGAAGATGAGGACTTGGTGCGTCGTAGAAAGTTTTGGGAGTTTGCTGTGTATGCTCGCCTGGATGGTCGGATGCACCTGGACAAACTGAGGCGACGTTTGTACTGGGTGTGGGCTCTCTTCAAGCCTGTCCTTATTGATGATGTTGCCGATGGTTTGTTCGTCATCCGTTTTGCGAATGAGAGGGACTGGCTTAGGGCTTTGTCTGGTAGCCCTTGGCAGCTAGGAAGGCACACCCTCTCCCTATTTGGTTGGCAAGATGACTTCAGACCTGGTGAGGATGCCCTTCTCTACAAAGCAGCTTGAGTGAGGTTCCCTGGGTTACCTGTGGATCATTATGACGAAGATAGATTGAAACATCTAGCTAGCACCATTGGAACGCCCATCCTAGTTGATCCAACTTCAACACGTGCATCTTGGTGTCGCTTTGCCCGGGTATGTGTCATGATTCGCACTGACCATCCGGTGAAGGAAGGGATCTGGATGAAACGTAAGGGGAGCTCGATGGAAGGTTTTTTCCAGCGCTTTCTCCTTGAAGGCTCCGAGGTGTGTGTGGGCTGCGGTTGCTTGGGACACCACTGCCTCCCGGAAACCCCGGCTTTGGCTGTCCAAGTGGAAAGGGAGTCGATGGAAGTAGATGTTGCCCGGGTAAGCGTCGACAGGGTTGGGGTCGCTGTGCCCAGACGGCGTCGGAGGGGTCGCCGGAGGCGTCGGAATCGAAGAGGACAAGCAGATACTCCCTTAGCGCTGGAACCGAGGCAGGCTGACATCTCTACAGCGGTTCAGGGGGTAGAGCCACGATTGGTCGCCCAACCTGCTTCACAGCTGGATGATCTTGGGATATAGCTAGGTGAGGTTTCAAATTTGAATGAAGAGATGAACCCAACCTGCATGGAATTGGACCCGATGAGCCCAATTCTTGGGGATTTGGATCATATGGCTAGACCTGATCCATTCGATCTTGGGATTGGGTGTTGTATTTCCGAGGAGGAGGCCGAGCTTGGTGTGACCCTTTCTTCAATCAGGGTGGATGAGCATGGGGCTACTGTGCCCACTTTGGGTGGACCTCAACAGCCCACGTCACTCCCTCAGGCAGATCCCACACCAGAGGCTTTGAGTGGACCTCAGCAGCCCACGTCACCCTCTCAGGCAATTCCCAGACCAGCCAGGTTAAGTGTTGATGTTGCTCTTGGTGAACCATCTAGAGAGGACCTTGAAGCTTTTCATCTCAGAGGCTTTGAGTCTCTCCTTTCCTCCCTCCTTCCATCATCCTCTCAAAATACGGATGGGGAAGACGACGCTTGGGATACCGCGACTGAGAATGATGATGAAATTGCAGAGCCGGGTACTGGGGTTGTGGAGTCGGTGGAGCAAGCAGGAGATGATACACCTCGGAGCAAGGTGCTTGCCTCTGGTGATCCATGAAGATTCTATCATGGAACTATCGTGGATCAGGCCTTCGCAAACTCTATCGATTTTGTCGAAGACTAGTCGCCCGGCACGAGCCAGACCTCCTTCTCCTATAAAAGGTAGGCTTATCTTTTGAGGATCTACCAAGTGTCAAGCTGAAGTTTGGACCGCAATGGGATTTCTTTCTTGTTCCTCGGTCTGGCCGGAAAGGGGGAATTTTGGTTGCCTGGAAGACAGAGTTGGGTTTTGTTTCGTTTGTTTAGTCTTCTCGTCAGGCAGTTCATGGGATCATCACTCAGTCCTTCTCTTCCCAATGGCGAATTTCTTCGGTCTACGCTGCTAGGAAATGTGAGGAGCGCCGAAGGCTTTGGCTGGATCTCTCCCGGGCTTGTCAAGGGGACTGTGCGCATGTGATTATTGGCGACTTCAACACCATTCTTTCACTGGTGGAGAAAAGAGGAGGGCGCCCTTTCCGTCTAAGCCGTGGGGTACAGGACTTTATGGGTTTTCTATCATCCTACAAACTCATGGATATGGGGTTCGTAGGACATACCTTCACATGGTCCAACAAACGGCAGGGGAGAGCTCGGATATTGGAGAGATTAGATCGAGGCTTATGTAATGAAGAGTGGAAGGGGCTTTTGCCAGCAGCCAGGTTCAAGCACATCTTGCGTTTCTCTTATGATCATAATCCGCTTCTCCTTTCTTTGGAGGCATATCCGCGACCACAATGCCCCTCACCTTTCCGTCTTGAAAATTTTTGGCTGGCAGAGAGTGAATTTACTTCCCTTGTGCGCCGTGCCTGGAGCCGGGATCGAACAGGTTCTCGTCAGTTTGTGTTTGCAGGGCGCTTGCAAGAAATCAAAAATTCTGTAAAGTAGTGGAACAAGCGAGACGAAGCTGATCTTTTCAAGGAGGGGGCTAAGGCCGAGAGCCTACTTGGGGTGCTGTACGAGAAGGAGGCTTCAGGCACACTCTCGGAGATGAAGGAGGTGGAGTTGCGATGTACTGAGAACAAACATATGGCCAATCTCTTGGGGCAGGAAGACTTCATCTCCAAGCGATACAGACAGAAGTGGGTCCGTGATGGAGATAGAAACACTAGTTTTTTCCACCGTATGGCCTCGTCTAGACAACATCGATCAAGGGTGGCGGAACTGGTTTTGGAATCAGGTGAGGTCTTAACTGATCATGATGGAATTGCTGCGGCTATGGTTGCTCATTACCAGAAGCTTTGGGTTGAAGAAGATGAAGACCTGGATTATGACCTGCCTGAGCTCCCGGTGCTTCAAGATGACAGGCAAGCTGAGTTTATTGCCACTATTCAAGATGATGAGATTATTGCAGCTTTGAAAGAGATGGGATTGGGGAGATGTGCATGACCAGACGGTCTCTCAGTGGAGTTTTTTCTAAAATTCTGGAATGTGCTTGGCAGTGATCTTGTGGCTGTTATCCATGGTGTCTTCAACACTGCTAGGTTGCCACCCCACTGGAACGAGACCTTTGTCTCCCTTGTTCCGAAGATCGATAATCCAAGACGTGTTAAAGACTACCGCCCAATTAGTCTTTGCAATGTATGTTATAAGATCATCTCCTCGGTCTTGACTCGTCGTCTTCAGAATGTTATGGGAGATCTCATTGGTTCTGAACAGTCAGCCTTTATCCCGGAACGAAGCATTTTTGATAATATCTCGTCTGCCCAAGAGCTACTTCATTCGCTGCATAGAGCGCCAAGAACCCGTCCTCTGATGGCAATTAAGGTGGATGTTCTTGTAGCCTATGATAGCGTACGGTGGAGTTTCTTGAGGCGGGTGATGGTGGCCATGCATTTCCCTGGCAAATGGATCGACTGGATTTTTGGTTGTATATCCTCCCCTTCTTTCTGCATTATAGTCAATGGTCAGGTGTGCGGCCACTTCCCTTTCTCTCGGGGTCTCCGTCAAGGAGACCCGATATATCCTTACCTTTTTCTTCTGGTTCAGTAAGTGTTATCACGACTCCTAAAGGCCAGAGGAGGTTTGCGTGGTGTCAAGTACTATGCTGATCGAGAGGTGTACTCCCACCTGCTGTTTGCCGACAATTGCCTCCTCGTCACTAGGGCATCACCAGAGGAAGCAAGCCGTACCGCCAATATGTTGAAGAGATTCTACCAGATGTCGGGCCTAGCGATGAATCCTCTCAAGACCAAGGTAAAGTTCTCACCGGTTGTAGATGAAGATCGTGTTTGAAGCATTTGTCGTGTGCTTAGAGTGATTGAGACCAAGGAAGCGTTCAAGTACCTTAGTGTCCCGGTTGATGGTGGTAAACTAAAAGCTTCAGCTTTTAATGATTTAATTGAAACTTTTCAATCTAAGCTTAGTAGTTGGAAGGGCCTGCATCTTTCTGGAGCTGGGAGAGCAACACTTATCAGTTCCGTCTTACAAGCGACCCCGACTCATTCTTTCTTTGCCACAGAGGTTCCTGTGTCGGTTTTGAAGTCTTTGGAGTTCATTGCTCGAACGTTTCTCTGGGGAGGGAAGAAATCTTCATGCAGGGTGTCATGGGATTGTGTCTGTACACCTAAAGAAGAGGGCGGCTTGGGACTACGCAGGTTTGAATGGTGGCAACAGGCCCTTCGGTGAAAACGGGCAGCGGATCTGATGCTTCAACCTACTTCTGTCTGGGTGAGGCTAACAAGGTCCAAATATAAGTGGGTCGGACATATGCCGATGCGTTCTCTACCTGCGAGGAGCTCAATACATTGGCGGAGGACCTGTTCTGCAGCAAGGGCACTTCGACCAGGCCTGAGGTGGATTCCAACCGCCCGCAGCCAGGTTAGCATTTTGGATGACCTGTGGATCCTCAATTCCCCCCTCTCCCTCTCCCCTTCCCCGTTTCATCAAGACCTGTTGATTGGTAATCATTATGTTGGTGAACTTATGAGGGAGGATGGTTTGTGGGATTCTGGGAAGCTTTCTCTTCTTTTCTCTGTTGATCTCAAGGAGGAGATCTTGCGGATTTGCCCGGGTAGAGTGGAGGAAGGAGACAGAGCAGTTTGGGTGTTCCATAGTTGTGGTCTGATCTCTTCATATTCCATTTATTCTTCCATTTTTGTCGAGAAAGCTCAGCCCTGGATTGGAGAAGAGGTAAATGCTGGATGGATCAACATTTGGAAGTGGCCAACGGGTCCACGTGTGCAGTTCTTCTTGTGGAAATTTTTCCATGGCAAGGTTGCCATCAGTAGACTGGTTATGGCGTGTTGGAGTTGCTTGCGATCCTACCTGTATCAGATGTGGGGGTGCTCGGGAATCTTTGCATCATCTTTTTATGGATTGCCCTTTCGCCCGGGGTGTTTGGGGGGCTGTGGCGGAAGGGAGACATCAACCACAATCTGTGGAAGAATGTTGGCGGCTACTAGGGGGTTCTGGGAGAAGAAGCCAAGGTGAATGGGGAAGTCCACTGTGGCGTACACACTATGGTGGCTGTGGAAAGAGCGTAATGCGCTCATTTCTGACAACCGGAGGTCATCACCAGAGCAGCTAGGACGCATGATTGCCTGACAAGTCAAGGAATACCGGGTTACCATTCGGCCTCACTGTCACCCACTTGTGCCGGAAGGAACCCGATTGTCAGCATTGACTCTCCGATGCGATGCAGCCTTGAGCTATGGCATAGCAGGTCTTGGTGTAGCTTGTTTTATTGACGGTGGTAGTGCCCCGGCTTGGACTTGGGGGGCCCGTGGGAGTGCTGCAATAGTGGTCGGGGCGAAGCTTATGGCTATTAGGGGGGGGGGCTTCTGGAAGCTAAACGACGCGGTCTTAGCAGACTTGTTGTGGAGTCTGACTCACTCCTTGCTATTGGTTTCATCAATGGAAGACTGGATTGGCCGCGAGAATTGGAAGACACTTTGCGTTCGATCTGGTGGGTGACTGCGTGCTTCATTCACATCCTTCGTGAGCTAAACTCTTTGGCTCATGAGGTGGCAGGGTGGGCTCGATGGACTGCTGCCATCTAAGTCATGCTCTATTTTATTTCTCTTTTTTGTATTTTCTTTTCCTTTTCCTTTTTGTAACCCAGTTCTGGGGCTTATCTAATAATAAATAAATAAAAATACAGACAACACGATCTAGAAATCATATAGTGGAAACCAACCTTAATTATAAGAGTAGTAAAGACGAAATCCTTATTAATTTGCCACCTTAATTCTTCTTCTCGAGGCGGGCGGCGAGCGCGGCCTTGAGGCTGCCGTCGGCCTGCAGCGCGTAGGGGACCGTCACCACCACGTCCTGCACCACCACCTCCTTGACGCTCGACACGTTCGCATGGTGCACCCGCAGCTCTAGCTCGGACAGCGCCGCCATCACCCTCGCCGCCGGATGCTCCATCCCCTCAGACTGCACCCGAATCATCGCTTCCTGCCCCATCGACCTCACCTCCACCTCCATCATCGCCGCCGAGCCATCCGATAGAGTGGTCGTGCTGCTAGTAGCATTGATCAACATTGCATGGATCAAAGGTTCCTTCTTGACGCGCTTGACCGTGGCCTCGAGCTCCTCCACCTTGGAACGGAGCTCCTTGATGTAGGACACGGCGTCGGCGAGCAGCGACGCCTTGTCCATCCTCGAGACGTTCGGGACCACCGAGCGGAGCGCGTAGAACCGATGGTTGAGCTTCTCCCGCCGCTGACGCTCGGCCTCCACGTGATTCACCGGCGCCTCCCGCCCCGTGCCGGGCTTGCGTCCGCGCTTCCTTGGCTGCCGCCGCTCCACCATGGTGCCCCCCTCGGAGTCCGAGTGCTCCGAGTCGAGCGACGAAGACAGCCCCTCTTTCTTGATTGGCATTATTACCGGCATGGAGGCGGGAAGAGGCGCCGGTTGGTCGTCGGGTTCGGAGAGGACAGCATTGGCTTGTTGCACGAGCACCCAATTCTCGGGAACAATGTCAGAGGAGCCAAGCTCCAAGACGCCGGTGGCGAGAGGGATACAAACGAGTGTTTCTATGCCGTGGAGCTGTGCTTCCCGTGCCCGGTCGCACCCGGAGGCCTGCATGGCATGGGCTCCGGCGAACCAGACGGCGGAGAAGGAAGCGAACGCCCGTGCTGGGGCGGCGGAGATATCACTCACGGCAAAGTTTCGAGTCAACGAAACCACATAGAACCACTCAGCCTCATCTCCATCAGAGCCGGCCGAGTCGCTGATGAGCGGATGGACGACGGCGGCGCCACCGCGCTTGAGCTCAGCCCGCCCGCCACGAAAGTGTCCGTCGCCCCAAGAGAGGAGGCGGCGGTCGGGGGAACCGCGCCAGAAGATAGCATACGTCCACCACTCTGGGCGGGCGTAAAGGATTCGGTGGAGCCGTTGCTGCAGAGTGCTGTTGCTGCTGGCCGTGGCGGTGAAAGCGCTGGATGGGAGCGGGAGAGCCGCCGGCGGTTGGACGTGGCAGGAGAAGGATGGGTGGAAGGCCGGCGTTGGAGGAGAACAAGAGGCCGAGGTGGAGATGATCTCCTCCATAGCCAAAAATACTACTGCACGTACTGCTGTTCTTTTAATTAAGCTATGAAATAGCTAGCTAATGAGTGGTTGAAAGGCATGGACTTGATCAACATTTATATACGAGTAGTAATCTAGCGGGCAATGTTGTCTGGGCCGTATATGGTAATCGGTCTTTCCCGAACTGATCACCGACATCACATGTCACACAGCCCTCGGCTTAACTAGCTAAAAAAAAAAATACGCAGGAGATGGTGAAGATTTATTACGACATCCCATGTCACCCACCCAGGTATGCATCTATCTATCTGTCTCTGTCATCGTGAGGGCTGGGGAGACCGAGAGGGTCATACATATATAGTTGAGCCCCAAGGCCGGGGTCAGAGGAATCGCTTGGTGCGCTCGGGGGAAAACAACACGCGTTTCCCATGCTAGTTAAAACCGGAAAATTGTTTCAAAATAGTGTTGAGAAGTATGACCCGTTATATATCTCATTGGGTTCGCAGTTCACACCCGGTGCTTCTCGGATTCAGATGGATCCCATCTGGACCGTGCTTCCTACTTTTTTTTCTTCTTTTTCTTGATGTAGGACCAAGCCCGGACCTGACCGAGTCCGATTCGGAGCAGCTCCTGAGACGATCTGGACGCATTTAGACCCCATCCGTCAGACTCAGATCTCCGGGCGACCCCGACCGTCGGATGGGCATAACTTTCGCCCACGACGTCCGATCGGGCGTGCGACCAGTCAAAACGACCGGCTCGACGAGCCCATCAAGAATCATCGGAGATTGAAGATCTCTCCATGACCTTGACCTCCGAATCTTCAAATTCCTTTTCGTTTGGCTTAAAATTCAGTTTTTATGAAAAACTTTCCTTTTTAGGCAGTTTGTTCGAGTCCTTTTTATTTTTGGCAAATTTCCTATTTCTAGTAGGTTTTCTTCTATTTGAATTCTGGGTTTAGTAATTGGATTAGGATAATGATGTTTGAGTTGGTCTGGTCTTTCCTTAAACCTATAAAAGGAGGCCTTAGGGTTTGTAAAGTCAGTTTTGGATGATGAATAAAAATTAGGGTTTTTTTGGTTTCTCCCCCTTGAGAAATCTGATTGTCTCTCTCATAGAGAGGTCCACGTTTACCCTGTGCCGTTTCTTTAGAAGGGATTTTCTTTTCCCCCATCCAGTGCCTTTATTTAGGACTGTTTGATTCCCATCCCGGATGGAATCCGAGATATGGAATCCACGGTATCCGTAGGAGCGGATACCTCGAACGACGCCGATTTCGGTATCCGTCCTTGGGCGGATTCCATTTTTTGGAATCCACCAGTGAGCCAAACGCTGGGATCCGGGAATTCGGAATCCGTGGATTCCAGGATCCGTTGGATTCATCCATATTTACCCCCATTCCATGCTGCCAAACAGGCTAGTGAATTTGTTCAAAACCATCTCAGTTATCAAAATTACGTCCCGACGGTATCTCCGTTATTCTTATGTTTGCAAAAGACCAACCTTTCCGTCATAGCTTCCGTCCTTGACCGATATAATTGACCAATCAATCATAATTATAACTTAGTTAACTTATTTCCAACTCAAATGGCCTATCATTGTTGATAAAAATATATTTAAAATATAGTTAATCACGGAGATGGTAATATTAAAAGCATATCTTTAATATGTATTTTGTTTATACAGGAAAATATAAAGCTAAATCAAATATAAAGGTATTTTGGTCAATTTTATAGTTAAAAATACGATAAGAAAAAAAAAATAAAATTAGATAATTGAAGGAGAAAGGTAGGCTTTCTCAAAAGTGTGAATCATGAAGATATCAAGAGACAATTTTCGACACGGAAGCTAGTTTTTCACAAATTTGATAAAGTATATATAGTTTATGCGATGAAAAAAGAAACCCTGAAAAAAAGAAGCCACGTTATGCACGATGGGGACGACGACGTGGTGAACGTTTCGCACTTCCGAAAGGTGAAACGGGGTGTACGGATGCACAGACTATTTACTCTTAGGGAGTACGGGCTGTCGGACACGTAACGATGCTTCGCATAGGCTTCGCTTTTTTTCTTTCCGGTGAGGAGGCCACGTGCACGGCCGTCCGGGAAGCGGATGGAAGCATCGTGGAAGGCGGGGAGGCCACGACGTACTCCGGTGTCTGTTCTCCGGCGAGATGATCTTGATCGTATATTTTTGTCCCTCTCCAAGTATATGTGCAGGTTGGATGTGGGACGTTTTGTATAATTGGCTCAAGGCTAGCTGTGGAGATTTAGCTCGGTGGTATATTTTTGTCCCTCCTCTGATGATTTGCATCTTTCCATTGGTACATTTCAATGATCATCTTGGTGGTATATTTGTGATAGTTAGCAGTCTAAATGTGAACTTGAGAGTGAGTCCAATCCGGTACGGTAAGGTACGTATAGTTAAGTTAAAGATGAAGCTTGTCATGACTTTGATGTTGTATCACAAGTTATTGATTGAAGTTAGCTAAGGGCGTGTTTGGTCGGAGAAAAGTGTGCGCGGAGTGGGGTAACTGGCGATGCTCCCTTCACTTATGGACATTTGATTTGGTCAAGGAGTCGATGGAGCGCAAGGACTTTTTGGATTAAAAGAGCCCACTTCAACGTTTTTACTCAAGCCAAAAAACCAAGAGAGTTGGCCGACTGAAGTGGTTATATTCAAATTAAATGCCAACCACCCACCCGTACACATCCCATTACTTCTCCCACTTGAGATGGATATCGGGCCAGGGTTCCTTCTCGTCACCACCCTTCACCTCCTCCCTCTTGCGGCTGTCTCCGAGGGTCTCTCTCGCCCTAGGCCTAGGGTGGTGAATCGGCTTAGTTGCCCGTCGACGATTCAGGTGGGCCTCCCTCTCACTCGCGCCTCTCTCCCCGTTCCACTCTCGCCACTCCTCTCTCGCTTGCTCGGAGACCGCTTCCATCTCCACGAGGGTATGCGTCATCTCCTCTCCGCCTCCCATTTCCGCGTCTCTCCCTCCCAAAGATCCACTCTTTAGCTTAGCTTTTCCATTTCTTTGGTTATCTCATTCCTCCGTCGAGGTTCTCCGCTGTTCTCATGTGAGAACCTGTCCCTCTACTCCTGGGTTGACCGTCCGGGTCGGGCCCGTGGCTCGCTTGCTTGTTTCGCGTTGAGCACGCGATCCGGTGGATCATATTGTTTCTTGGGCCGCAAGGGCAATTTGGTAAATTACGCATTGTCGGTTTGTTTCACACCCGCGTGTGCACACACTGACCATGTTTGTGATAATGGTTGTTTAGAACGGTTAGTTGGACCCGGGATCGAAAGATCTGGGTTTGGGCTTGTGTTCTAGCCCAAGTCTAGCTTTCTGCACAAAATGATCGGTCTTTTCTTACTAAAAAGATCGATCCTTTGGTGCCAGAAAGTCAAGTTCCTCGTCATGAAGGATCAAAAAGATCGATTATTCATAAGTCGGGTTCGTCTGGCTATAAAACGGACGCAAGCCCTTCTCATTTTCTCTTTTTGAAATCCGCCATTCTTGAGCTCAGATCTAGCGAGATTTTTGGGGAGATTGAGGACGATCCTAGGCTCAACAACGCGGATTGAAGCTGCTCTGGTCTAGGTAGGGATGCTACCTACTTATCTTTCTAGTTTTTGTGAGTTTTGAGCTTGTCTCTGTTTGTTCTGAGTAGATCTCCTTGCATGCTTGTTGGTTTTCAATGCAAGTACCGATTTTGGACTCGTGATCCTTCATACTACTAGATCCCAGAGTTTTGTGGGATTTGGTAGCATTTTTCGATGGTATTTTCCTTCTCCGGTTCGCCGGAGAACCCATGAAGATCGATCTTCCTTGAGGAAGGATCGATCATTCTTGGGGTGTCATGCCTGGCCCGTGCATGATTGATCTTCTGGTGGAAGAAGATCGATCTTTTGCTTGACGGTATGGACGAGGTCCTTGGTCATGAAGGTCATCGATCTTCTTGGAGGGAAGATCTCCGGGAAGATCGATCCTTTTTTGCTTGACAGGAACGGAACTACCTGTTTGCTAAGAAGATCAATCCTTGATGTCACTCAAATGTGTCACGCACAGCGGTAGCGGTGCAGTACAACATAAGAGAGGTCAAACCCACAGAAAGACAAGCAGAAAATATCTAAAATGTAAATAACAATGAATTGAAGACAAACGAGAACTTAAGAAGTAACTAAATTAGATCAAAGGATTTTAATAAGGCTAACAAAAGATATCAGGATTTTGATAAGGCTAGGCTTCAGGAATCACTTCACTCGGATTTAGGTTCTTCTCTTTTCAATGGTTCATATAATACTCAGTTAAGGGATTCACATCCCAATCACCTTAACCGGAAGATATGGAACTATAAACCTAACAAAATATATAAATTTCTTTTCCTACGATTGATTCTTCCTTATTATAGTTCTAACTTCATCCAATCCAAACCTAAGAATATATGATACCGGCTGTCACCACAGGCAACATATAGTAAAAGTTCATCGGGACAAAGCCCTAACTCTATCTAACCAGATCTCTAAGAATACACAATATCAACTCTCACAATCAACAATGCATAGCAAAGATTTCACAAGATAAAGTAGGTAAACAATAGATAAAACTATGGGATTATAAGATCATGAAAGAAGCATGACTGGATTCATAATATTAATCATCCACATACGAATTTATAATCTGAAAACAATCTTTGAAGATTCAATACATAGAAAAGAGATTAACAATAAAGATTATAACTATGAACTATTGTTGGAGAAGAAACCCTAGTCCTCGCTAGATCATCCATTCGCCATGCCCGCGGATTACTCGGCCATGGATGGAGATGTCTTCATCTTCTTCCTTTAGAAAACGTGTCACGCCCCGACCCAGAAAACCCATCCGGGCCGGGACGTGAGGGTCCTAAATCTAATTCTAAAATCAAACGGCGAGAGTTTCCCCTGTGTTTCTCAATTTGAACCCTGTACAGTTATAATCTTCACAATAAATTAAAATAATAAATCTATCAGTTCTAAAATTCAACATGAATATGAATCTGCAATCACCAATTTCACTATCTAGTATAGGTTCTGATACAATGCTTTCTTCAACCCTCATTATATAATTTAATACAGACAATCAAATCCTCGAAGAGAGAAATTATACATTTAATATAACTGCAAATGTACAACTATTAACAAAACGGAAAACTCCAAATTCGTCAAGTGCTCCTCGAAACTCCAAGTCCACGATCACCTCGAGAATAGCGCGCCAACGCCCAGAAGATCACCTGAAAGGAAAGGACTGCATCGACCTGCATCGCCGATGCAGCCCAGGTAGGAGTGAGCAACAAAGCTCAGTAGGGTTCAACGCTATTCTACGGCACACTGAAGGGAGGAAAACAACAACTGTGTTTTCTCTCCGCCTAAGTCTAAGGAATGCCAAGGGTCCCATAACCCTATCGATGTCCCAAGGGCTCCTGTCATGAAACCTCTCTCCTTAATATATTACCAGGAGGCCACGGAACAGTAACATGCAGGATCACCCTTACCCAAGCAGGATTCCCATGCCTTGGGGACCCACGTCAGGAACGCATCGACATCCATCCTTAGCACTTGGCATTGGAGAGACGACACGACCTCTAAACCTCAAACAATATAATATTCCAGTCCGACTACCTAATAATCCTCGAATGATATCAAACATAATCATTAATGAGAATCACGTCCTAATCCTCGACTACCCGAACCCCGGTCCTAGGGCTAGATCCGGGCTACCCGAGAACCCCGGATCGACGATCGAAACCATTGCCTACCACATAGCCTAATGCTTCTAATGCAAATCAAATGCATGCAATGCTCAGGCACATGAATACATGAATAGTAGCATGCAACAATATGCCAAGACAACATACACGGGCTAGGCAAAGCATCAAGCTTGCTGGAGGGTAAACATAGCAAGGGGTCAAGCAATAAGGATCTATCTAGCAAAGCTATAATAACGAACACCCAACAGATCAAAATCCGGCATTTCAACGGCGTCTACAGCCGTCAACCGTAATTTCTACAACGGGATACAACCCCGGCCAAACAAAACACAACAGTTATAAATACATATTACCTAGGGCACACCCTTGGCCCAAAACAATTATCTAAACATCCCAAGGGGCACAACTCCCTTGGTTCAACCACAAGCTAAGTATACATGTATACAATACTATGTAAGTAAGCATGACATGTAGTTAATTGCCAATTGAACAATAACGATTTATAGTTAACTAAACATGCCGGCATCAAACAATTAATCATTTAAGAACCATCAATTAAAACATGCTAGCCCTCGAGATCACTAGGAATACTATTGGCATGAATCCCGAAGAATCAAACACGATAAAACATCAAAAATCCACTAACAAGCTAATTTCTAGATTTCTACATTAAATCCTAGTTAGAGGCGATAAAATCTTATCAATTCGACGTCCAAACGACGTCGAATTGGAAATCCAACTTGGGAAAATGTATATTAGCATACTAGGAGCATGCAGCCCAAGAATTGGATTAATCTAATTGCTAATCTTCCCAGAATTCACTAATCAATTCACTAATTTCGGTCTCGTTGCAGATCCGAAGAAAAATCACCATAAATCGTAGGAAAATCTGAAAATTATGAAATCAGCGGAAATTGAAAGTAGATTTGCAGATCTACAACTTTCATCTTGATGATCAAACGAGATCATGCACGTACGAGCCAAGATCTGAGCTAGAACAGCTCAGCTCGCAGAAAAACAGAGCTTTGATGAAATCCTGGAAAAACATGCATAAAACCCAAATAAATCTCAATCAAATCTCCATAGACTTCAATCAGTAATTTAGCATGCTTAGAGGAACTAATTAGAGCAAAGAAAACCATTAATAAACAAATCAAACCCTAGATCTAGCTTATCCTAAAGATCTAGGTAGAAACCCTACCTTAAAAGCAAATCCAAGTTCCAATTCTTGTTAATCAGCCGTCCCACGTCGCCGCCGCCGTCTCCAGCTCGTCGGAGAGCCGCCGGGGGTCCTCCCACATCCGCTGCCATCGCCGGAGAAGGAAGAGACAGCCACAGGAGAGAGAGAAAGGGAAGGAGAAGGGGAAGGGGGACCGTCGCCGCCGCTTCTGGTCGTCGGGGAAGATGGCCGGAGAAGGAGGAAGCCGGCGCGGGGGAAGAAAGGGAAGGAGGAGAGGGGATCAGGCGCGGGGAAGCCAGGGAAGGGAGAGGGAAAGAAAGAAAAGAAAAAGAAGAAAAGAAAGAGAGAGGGAAAGAGAGAGAAGAGGGTTAAGCAACTTAAATGGCTTAGCCGGTTCAGACGAGCCAACTGATCGGACTGGATCTGAATTGGCTCCAAGTCGCGATCTCATCCGGATCTGACGATCGCGAACGCTCCTACTAGATCTATTCAATCACGTATATCAATCAAGGCCGTGTGTGCACTACGCGGGTGTGAAACTGACCGCCAAGGCGCAATTTACCAAATTGCCTTTGGAGTCCAAAAGCAGCGATACGATCAACCGATCGCAAACTAAGGCCAACCAAGCCAAACCACAAAACCAGACCCTCGACCTACCGCAGTCGGACCGGGTTAGTGGAATGGGTCATCACAAAACGTACAGAAAAGAGCCCCCAAAAACGTCCAAGAACTCCCCGTATATATGGACATGAAACCCTAGCTTTTATTTTAGCCTTTTGATTAAATCTGATGGCTCATATTCAGATCCGCCCGACAAAGGATCGATCCTCTGAAGGTCAAGGATCGATCTTTCTCTTCTCTATTTCTCCATAACCTGGGTCACCCGAGTAGGATCGATCCTTTGAAAGAAGCATGATCGATCCTTCTCAGTAGGATGGATAGTAGGATGGATCCTTCCATAAAGTAGATGGATCCTTCTATAGGAGAAAGATCGATCCTTCTCCTCAATATTCTCGAGTGAAAGGAGGATCGATCCTTCTGTGATCATCCGAAAGTGTGTATTCTGTCAGGTCTGCCTGCATAAAAGGATCGATCCTTGTGGGGAACATGATCGATCCGTCTTTCCTGGGTATTTACTGTTTTGTCATCCAGACTGCGCCATTGGTACTAAAATTGCTGTAACTTCGTCTAAAAAACTCGGAATCACGAACCGTAAAATTCTCCAAAAACTAGACTTCAAGAGCTTTCCAACCATATATGACACTTCATCTGGTTCATTCCAAGAAGGTACAGTTTTGGTGTTAAAGACCCATCTTTGCTTCAATTTTCTGCAAAATACAAATAACTTTGTGAAGCCACATATACGGACGAAATAATCTATATTAATCATGAAAACTCAACAAATATGCAGCTCTTAGTTATGTTCAGAGTGCACTTTCATGCATTCATCAATCCTTTATTGGAAAGGAGAAATGATCGATCCTTTTGGTCGCAGGGAGGAGTTTTTGTCGGATTTTGCCCGTGGGGCTTTGTTTGTGCGGTTTTCTCTATCGCTTTTTAACTTGTACATATCTTTGAGCATGTTAGCCCCATAATGAGGGGTAGTGGTGAACCGGGAGCGTGACGACTCCTGGGATGCTTAGATAGCATGTAGTACTGTTAGCTATGTTTGCCGGGGTTGCTTCCCATAGCATGATGTTCTTTTGTGGACTGGTTGTAGTTGGTGGGGTTACCACTGCAGTTGTTCCTTGGCATGTATTACATGTTCACCACCCCGGGCCGGCAGGGTGCCGAGCCCAGACCATGATCATTATCATCACATATGTTGCATGCTTATCTGCTTTCCTGCGTATGTTCATAGCATGCATCTGGTTGTGCATTAGTTCCATAAGGTTAGGGTATTGGCGATCTGTAGTATCGCCGTCCCGAGGGCTTGGAAGCTCAGGTAGCTTGGTACAGGTTTGAATGGTTGTGTTCAGTCAATTCGATGATAGTCTTAGATGACTTGAACACTTGTTGATCGATGATTTAGAGGTCGTGTCGGCCTCGAGCTGGGTTCTAAGGTGTAGCCGGTGTCCGATTTTCTTGTCTCTTGATTAGAGGGTGTGCCTACTCAGCGGTGTTGTCTTCCCGCCTAGCAGTACTAGTTTCCTACTTGTGAGATGACAGTGTTGGTTTCCTGCCTCGCTGAGGGTGACCCAGTATGTGACCAGCTCGGCTAGAAGACCATGACTGAGGCCTCTCAGGGACACACGACGGGGTTATGGGACCCATGTGTACACCCAGACCTTTCTAGAGGGCGACACTGTTGCGTTTCCCTCTTCCTTCTGTTAGTCGTAGTGTAGTTTCTCTGCTGAGCTTAGTTGCTTATTCCAACCCTGGCTGTATTTTACAGGTGCATGCGTTAGCTCCTCTTCGATGGCCCCTACCGGGCAGTTAGGTTGCGGCGCGGTGGCGCCTGACGGAGTTTGAGGAGTGGTGATCTTTTTGTCTTCAGAACCCTTGTATAGTTAGCCTCCTACGGGAGTGTATAAATGTTTGTATTTGATTTCCCCTCTTCGAGGTTTTGTAGACTGTATCACTGTGGATTTTGTAATCTGTTAATCTTGAGGTTTCTGTTAATTTTAGAATTGTTAATTGAGGGTGTTTGATAAATGCTTAGGGAGACTAGTAGACTAGAGGGAACCCTCGCCAAAATTTCCTCAGTTAGTTAGGTTCCGATTCACGTCCCCTGGTCCGGTTGGGCTTTCACGGGTCGGGGCGCGACATCTCAGATCCGGTTTTGGCTTCTAGTCTAGCTGGTGAGCGCCGATCTGATGGTTTAAGCTCTCTAGATTTAGATGCGATGCGGGGACCTACTCTTTTTCTTTCCGGGTGTTCTATGTGGTGGATTTGTGCTTGATCTAGAATTAGAAGGTGCTTCGTGGATGGGTTTTAGGGTTGTTGTTGTGGCATTGGTTTTAGTTGGGTGTATGTCTAGGTTTGGGAGGGATGGAGGTTGTACATCTGGTTTCAGATGCGTGTCATTGGTTAGATCTGATGGCGATTTGTCTTGAGTATTCAGATCTTAGTATTAGTTCTCTCAGCTTAAAGGGATCCGTGATTTCGTTTGGTTTATTGATAAAGTGTTTCTAAGTTGTCGTTAGATACCTACAACAATGATATATGCTTGGATTTGTCAATTTTTTTAATTTTTTGAGATATTTGGTATTGTTGCACTCTGATGCTTGTTTCAGCCATTGATTTCTTCCCTCTCCATGTAACGAGAGGCTCTCTGTGTGCTTTGATCTATTGATTTGTTTCATTTTTATGTGAATGTACATGCAGCCGATGTCTGATCCCTATTATTTTCCTTATTCTGATCCCTCTGCATGTAACGAGAGGTTGTGTGTTTGATTTTGATGATATGTTATAAATGCAATTGTCTTCCCTCATAGATGGATGATCATGATGAACAATTTAAGAGGATGAAAATGCTCGCTGTGGTATACGCTACCGTAGTTGTCATAGTTAGAGAATACTACGCACCAAGCTATCCCATTAACGATGTGCCCCGAGAGCATAGAGTGGGTACTAGAAAGAGGCGCATGGATAAGATTATGATGACCGGTAAAGACTATTGTGTCAGTTACATCCGTATGGATATGGACGCACTAAATGAAGTAGTCAATTTTGCAGCAATTTTGCATGCGACAGATGTTAGGTAGATTACTTTATGGAACCTGTTCTGACTTTATGGAGCTTCTCATAACAAATTACATACCCTTGGTTTATGCAATTTCTACATTTCAACAAACCACATGAGCTATACACGGTACCTAATGTCAATAATTGGTGGCTCAGCTCTCTTGTTTGAAATGTTCAACACTGCAGTGATAAGTTCAACACCAAAATGCTAGATTGTTTTATTTCCGCTTGCTTTCAAAGAACATCTAGATCATGATTTATTTCCTTATTATGATTATCTTGGAGCTCATTATGTATTTCTTCCTTAAATGTGGTGAAAACCATCATTGTAGATGTGTTGTTATGATGAAGAAATTTTATGTCGTCTACAAAAGAAGACGGCTAGGAGTTTATGACAACTGGCCAGAGTGTCTTGCCCAGGTGCATAAATTTAGCGGGGCTTGCTATCACGGGTTCCACAATCATAGCGATGCATTGGCGTCATTTGCTAATTACGAGCTTGAGTTTGGAAAGGGGAAACTAGACAAAGAAAGGCAGTATTCAGTGGTTCCTTTACTGATCTTTGTGCTCGTTGTGCTGATCGTAGGTTGCATAATTTATATTACAGTTAAAGATAGCTGTAATTTGCTGACGAGATCTATTGAACTAGGTGAATTATGATACTTTGTAGTTGTACATGTTCTTGTTGGAATTAAATGGAAGCACTGATGTATTTAAGATATGGGGAATAAATAGTTAAGTGGAATAAATTAATTATTTCCTCTCATGAAATTAGGATATCTTCAAAAATTATAAAATATGGATAATATAAATGGCATAAAGTCATCTCTTATGAAAATTAATAAATATGGATATTATAAGCTTGCACAATTCTAACCAAAAAGTTCAAATTTGGCATGACTGTTTTTTTAGTTGTCTGGTACTATTATTATAAAGGTAATAAATAAAAGATAATAAACGAGGAAAAGAAATGATATGATTTTGTTGAGAGTTGAACTCAAGAGTTTAAGCTCACCAAGTCATGTAGGGGGTGATCATATTCTCGCTTTCAACACCAATCAAACAGTAGAAACTACAAAGTCGCGTAACTTAGTATCCGCTCCACCACCAACCAAACAGTAGAAAGTTCAAAAGTCAGTAAACTCAACTTCCACTTCAAGCACCAATCAACAATAAAAACTAACAAATCACTCCAGTCTAACCAATTTTTACAAGACAACACTCCAAAGAGTCAATATATAAACATACTCTACATGATAGAGAATCAAGTGAAGCTGTAGGGTGGTGGATGGAAGGAGACGTGTGAAACAGGTCTAAGATTACAAGGATAATTCTGATATTCCTAATATTGTAAAGTGAAATTAATGTGAAATTTAGGTGGTTTTTAGAGTGAATATTGATATTAACCTTAACAAATATAAACCTATTATAGATCTTGACTCGATGGACACAAATGGTAAGATATGATTTATTCAAAAAGGGCGCAAAAATAGATGAGATGTTAAGAAGAAACTTTGGCGTCTCCTAGCTCATGATAAGGAGACGCCAACGTACTCTTTTTGCACCTTAAGACAAGAAAAACCAGGGACGCAACAACGACTTCAGTTCCTGCTAAAAAGCATTAATGAGTAATGAAAAGACTCGAGTAAATATACGTTGATTAATTTCTAATTAGATTGGCTCATCTAAAGTTAAAAAGAAAACTCCTTGATACGACCCATGCTGTGAAATCTACTCCACGGATTCTCTAAGGGCAATTATTTTAGTGCTGTCTTAATCAAACAACAACATCTGATTAGAAATCCTAACTCCCTAATAAAACAAATAATTGTTCTAAAACCTAGGAGGTTGTTAGCTTAGCTACAATATTCATAATCAGATTTCTACAAGAATCATTTAAAGGTAGCCGACCATCCACCATCTGTACATTGAACAGGGAGTCACTATCAATTAGGGCATGTTTGGTTGCTCTGGAGTAGACTGCACTGTGGTGACTTTTTGAAAAGTGACTTCATTGGAGTGAGTTTCCCTGAACTGGGCTACCAGTTTTTGGTGTTTGGTTGGTACTGGAGTGGATGCTAAGTTTTGAGAAATTCTAACACTTTTCCTGTTTGGTTCATGCTGGAGTGAAGACTGAGTTCATGGATTTTTTAATTTCTGGTGTTTGATTAGTGCTGAAGTGGGGATATGGTCACCCCTCACTGTCTGTGGTGAACATACCGTCTAATATATCATGAAATGTAATTCAAACATTTTAGCTAACATGCTTCAATCAGTTAATACAATTAATTTTTTTCTTTTGAATTATTACTTGTAAAATTTTATTAGTCATTCCTTTCAAGTGATTATTCAGCTACGTTTTTTTTTTCAAGTGATTATTCATCTATTTACAATGATGTTGGGTTGAACGACACATATATTTTTAAATTCGAGTCAACTTAGGTGTACCATCAACATACATGGTCATTGTTATTATTCGGGTATTGTGGATGATGGCTTAACTTGTATTTTTCATTAGCACAGCTTATATTTTTTCAATATTAGAAGAAAAATCATCCTTTAGTAGTTGTTCACGTTATTAACATTGGTCAAAATCAAAAGAACAGCCTATCAAATAAAAAACCTGCGAAGTTCAACTTATATGTTTCAAAGTACAACCTATATGTTTATCAATCATGTTTCATCAATACTAGTTTCAACAATATTGGTTCAATTCAACCAACTTTTATTTTCATATACAACTTTTACAACGATATTTGTTTATTGTATAAATACATACAACCTTCCGACTACAAGTTTACAACTTCTTAATACATAAAACATATAACTATTGGGAGAAATAGAAATTATACAATAGGACTTGATTCATTGTACATACAAACTCCTCTATAATTATTCCACAACTCTTCAATTTGCTGCCGATCAAATTCCTCGCCTCTTACGATCGTGTATAAAAATACAAGGGCTCAGAACTTGGATTATCATTGCACTTCTGTGGTGGCAATTGATTGCTTAACAAATTAAGCCATCCACATTACCAAGCCACTCCTCCCCGATCATCATGTTCGAATCATCACTTCTCCAAGAACATGATTTCACCATCATGTTCCCATGATTCAATAGGCAATGAAATATATACCAAAAAAACCATGAATCCATACATGGGCTGCCATCATCACCTCCCCATAACAAGCATTAATGAAACATAAACCTCGAAAACCATAAGTTAAACATGAACATACATTTTAATATTAATACAAGCCGCCAATTAACAAGAAATCAACTCAAATTGTCAAATACACAAGTCCATAAACATGCATTGAAAAGTAATATAAGCTGCCAATCAACATGAAGTCAGCTCAAATTGGCAAATACACAAGTCCCATACATGAGCTGTCATCATCACCTCTCCATAACAAGCATTAATGAAACATAAACCTCGAAAACCATAAGTAAACATAAACATACATTTTAAAATTAATGCAAGCTACCAATCAACAAGAAATCAACTCAAATTGGCAAATACACAAGTCCATAAACAAGCATTAAAAAGTAATATAAGTTGCCAATAAACAACCCTTCCAACCACCATAGGATCAGTTTTCATCATCTCCCCATAATCATAAGCAACAATAAAACATAAACGAACGAAACCATCAATTAAAGTTGCATTCAAAAGTGAGCTGGCTGCTGATCAAGAGGACCGCCAAGCCACCATATAAACAGATGATCATCATCTCCCCAATCTCATAAACATCAATAAAACAAAACCAACAAAAAGTGCTAAATGTGCTGCTAGTAATGTGAGGACCCGTACCTCCAACCTGGTCCCACCGCGCCGATCAAGGGTCTGGTTCGATTGGTTTGGCTCGGTTAGTCTTGCTTCGCGATCTCTTTTGATCATTGCGACTCCGGGGTTAATTCAGTAAATTACCCTTGGCGGAGTTGGTTTCACACACGCGTTGTGCACACACGGGCATGTGGTGATATTTGTGCTTGATTAGATCATATGGGGAATCCTAGACCGGAAGATCTTGATTAGATCAAGGTTTGAGCTTATGGGATCAGATCTGGCCGATCGAACGGCCAAGATCTAATCTTAAGTCATTAGTACTTAAGCCTCCACTTAACCCATCTCCTGTTAGGGCTTCAGTCGCGATTGAGAGAGAGAGATCGAGAGAGAGAGGGTGGCGTCGATGGCGAGCTCGGGGGTCTTGGCTGCGGTGACCACGACGGAGAGCTAGGCGGACATCGACACCGGCGACGGGGTTCCTTCTCTCAACGACGGAGACCTTGGCTACGACGACCATGGTTGGGCGACGGGAAGCCCGTAGGCAACCCTCGACCGGAGGAGATCGTGACCGGCGGAGAGCTTGGAGCTCAGGGACGACGACGCGGCCGGAATAGGAGGTGAGCTCGACGCTAGAGGTAGGGTTACTTCCCTAAACATGGTTTAGGACTCTAGTAGATTAGCGGAAGCTCCGTTTGAAGCATATTAGCTTAGATTTCTTGATGTTCTTCCTCTCTCTGCTGCCATGGTATGGATTGGTGGTGTATTGCGATGAGATTGCTTCCCTTTTCTCTGGTTTTTGCCGGTTTTCGATGCCTTAGCTTGGGATTGTTACTTTTGCTCTGTTTTCCATGGTTTATTGATGCGCGAGGCTATGTTTTCATGGTTCACGTGGTGTTCTTCTTCTCCTTGTTTCTCCCTTGCTGTTGTGGATTGCTCGAAGTGTCTGTGTTTGATTGGATTACTCTCGGATGTTTTCTTTCCCCTGTTCTTGACTTGATTTCTTGATTGATTTTGTGGCTCCCGCTGGGTTTCCTCCTTATTCTCTGTTGAAATGGCTTGGATCGATGGGTCTCTGCGGTTTCCCTCTTCTTCTTCTCTGTTCCTGATTGACCGGATGTGTGAGGCCTCTGTCAACCCCTGTCCGATGCTTCTTGTGTGCTATGTTCCCTTGCTGCTACAGATTTCTATGTAGGTTTTCCCCTGCTGCCATGCTCTGTTCCCCCTTGCTATATGAGGCCCTATTTTTCCTTAGTTGCAATACCCCTACCATCATGCTTTGCTTTCGTAGCTAGTGTATACCTTTGACGCTTGCTGAGTTGAGCTGTGGCTTCCTGCTTGTTCGGATTTTGTTGGGATTTGTTTCTCCTCTTCGGGTTTGATGGATTTCGATGAGAGTTTATCTGCTCCGTTTGGGTTTTGCTCGTTGGCTTTGCTGGGTGCTTAGTCGAAGTCGTCTGCCTTGTTTTATTTTTGGCGCTGAATGTCAGAGCTCTGCAGATGGGTAGAGGTGGGAGTAAGGCTGAGCGGTGGGGGTCTTCCCCTGTCCTTGGGTTGAGGACGTTGAGGTCCCTCCCCAGCCATCTTCCAAGCTTGGGCCGACCTCGCGGTATTGGCTTGGATCCTTCCCGGAGGTTTACCATATACTGTCAATCATCCGCTCGATCGGGGAAATCGACGGCTGGGAGGTCAGCTGAGGTCGAGGCCGGGTTATTGATTAGAGTGATTCTTAGACCCCTCTCCCTGTGACGCTCATTCGTTAGGGATGAGAGCTTTGCTTCCATGTTCTGTGGGGTTGGCTGAGTTTTGGTTTGAACGGTAGTTGTGTTTTCCTCCGATGCTTAGCCTCCATGTTTTCCCTTCCTCTCCTCTCTGATTAATTTCATGTTGGTATTAACTTGGAAAACATGGGTAATTGCCTGATCGTTTCAGGTTCTGGACTTCCGACCGATTGGGTCAGGTGCCGACCAATTGGGAGCCAGGCAAAGGACAACATTACAACCAATTGTGAATTCCTCGTTTCTTCCCTCTGTTTTGGATCTAAATCTATAGAGTGGATGGTTGGGGTGCAATCAACACTTGCTGGCACTCTTTATTCTTTGAACTGGTTAGCCTCGGGTATGCAGACATAGTGTTCGTTGGTTTGCTACTTGTTGCTGAGGCTTTGGCTAAGCTATACCGAGTGGGTGCTCTGTCAAGCTTGTTTGTGTTCCTAGTGTCCCTCTGGTCAGTTGAATCAATGCTTGATTGAGATGATAATAATGGAGTTAACGGTAGTTCTCTTCTCTTCCTGCGATCATGGTATATGTATGCCAAGCATGTTAGTTGCATTTTATTATAGGGTGTTCCCTCCTCTGTTCGATTCCTGTTAATTAATGTGAACTTCGCAATTTCTTACGCTCTTTCGTCAACTATCCGATTGTGTGTTGTTTATTATGCTCAAGCCTAGGGCCGGATGTGTGCCCGTTTATATTTTATTCGTGGATTAACCAAGGGAGTAATTCCCCTTGGGAATGTTTATACTAATTGGGCCGAGGGTGTATTCTTGTTTATCGAATGATATTATATATGGTTTAGATGTATGAATGTCATGGTTGGATTATATATAGCTCTGTAATGCTAAACCCTACTCTATAACTACGGTATATCATGTTGGACAATTGACTGATGATTTGTCATGTAGAGACACCTAAGCCTAGTTGTTTGAATAAGCTCATGCATGATGCTTGCATTAGAGGCATTCAGGCTAGGTGGTAGGCGATGGATTCGATTGCCGATCCGGGGTTCTCGGGTAGCCCGGATCTAGCCCTAGGACCGGGGTTTTGGTAGTTGAGGATTAGGACGTGATTGTCATCAATGATTATGTTTGATATCATTCGAGGATTATTAGGTAGTCGGACTGGAATATTATATTATTATTGAGGAATAGAGGTTGTATTGTCTGTTTGTCCCAAGGGCCTAAGTGTGGATGTCGATGTCCATGACGTATGTCCCCGTACAAGGGGTGGTGTACGGCGAGAGTTCCGGCGGTGAGTGCAGCGGCGATGCACCGACCCTGGGTCCGGGCTCATGTTGGCCGTCCTCCTTGTTTCGCCGCTTGGGTGAGGGTGACCCTATTTAGGGGCCCATTCTGGGTAGACGAGGTGTGATGCTTCCAGTGGCACCTTAGACTTGGGATGAAGGACAATATTGTTGTGGTTTCCCCTTCCTTGAGTGTGACGTAGAGTAAAACCTTACTGGGCATTATTGCTCACCCTACTTGGGCTGCATCGGCGAAGCAGGTCGATGCAGTTCCTTCTTTCAGGTGTTCTTCTAGAAGATGGCGCGATATTTCGAGGTGATCGAGGACTTTGAGCTTTGAGGAATTCTTCTACAGTTAATTTACAGTTTTAATCAAGAATGTATAAATTGATGTATAATCTGATGTTTAGAGGGCAGAAATGAATGACTTTTAATCCAGTTGTATTTGAGATTTGTAATAATTAGTTATTTACCATTATGCCATTGTACAAGTTGAAATTGTAATATTATGAAATGTACAGGTTTCTTGTGTTATAGTTATAGAGGAGATTCTGTCGAATTCTTTTATAAACTGGAGACCAAATTGTTCATTTATATGCTTGTTGCGCCAATTGATGATGTAAATAGGTTTAGGTGGTTCATGCCTCGATCTGGATGGGTTTTCTGGGTCGGGGCGTGACAAGTAGCAATAACAAAAATTGAATGTGGCAATAGCAAAAATCGATTGTGGCAATAGAAAAAATTGCTAAATGCGTGTTAATTATATATACCAAAAAATGATTGTATCAATAATATAGTGATAAAAAAAGTGCTGCTAGTAGTGTTTTTACATGCACATGAATCAAAAAACAGCAAGTGCATGCCCAAAAAGTGTCCCCATCTCCCCCAAGATCATAAAGTGTTAGTTAACTTAAGTTGAGCCCCTACGAACATCCTCAAAGTACTGGTCAAGCCACATCTTTTGGTGTTTTAAGCTCTGAACCAAGAATCCTCATGCTTCAACCTCCTCGCGGTTTAGTTTGTTGAAAACATGAAGAAGTTTGACTTCACTATATCCTTCAACTTCCATAACAGCTTGACGATATGGAGAAAAATACATATTTGTTCTTGAAGTTTGACATGATCACTATCCGTCAAAAGTTGGCATCATCTCATCACCAATGCCAACTCATGTAATGCGTGTACATCCATACGGACGTAGCTCACATAGGTAACGCTCCCCTCCCCCCCCCCCCCCCTCCGGTCTCAATATCCTATCCATGTGACTCTTTCACAGAGCATCTCGTTGCTCGCGTAGTATAGAGAAAATGCTAGTCTGCGAGCCAAGGTAGCGTCGCACCACCGAAACAATGATAATAAAGGCTATCACTATTGTCCTCATTCTCTCAAACTGCTCGACGTTATCATTGGCCATCTACTAGAAATGCCAAACTAAAAACCCTAGAACACATATATCTCTATTTGCAAACAGACAACATGCAACATAATAAAGAACATGGCTTAACTTAAACTTTCATGCTTTATAGGGGATCAACTATAACAAGCATGAGCATGCATAACAGACATAGTAAACATCAAATCAGACATAGTAAGGATCATCTAATAGCAAGCATCAAATCATGAATTCAAATAGGGGATCGGTTATAGCAACATGAGCATGCAAAACACATATAGCATGCATCAAATCAGATATAGTAAGGATCAAATCAAGTATAACACCACATAACAAAATAGATTAAGGTCAAAATCCATTTAAAAGAGCTGAAATCAAAGCTTTAACTAGGGGATAAGCAAAAGAATAAATTCAAGTCGAGTTATTAACAAAGGGGATCAACATCTCACATGACATTGGAGCTCTCGTGACATAAAAGAGCCCCAATACAAAGCAAAGTAGGCAGAAGAAACCAGAGAGCAGGGGATCAAATAAGCCTAATGCATAAGAACACATAAGTGGTAGTCTCGGTACAAATAAAGTGAAAGAAAGCAGATTAGAGGATCAGACAAATACGCCATAAAAAAGCCAAAAGCTACATCTCATAAAAATCGAAGCAATATGTAGAGCAAAATCATATAAATGTTGCTAAAATAGGAGGGGATCAGCCTTGAAGATACAAAATCATCGCATAAACCAGGAGCCTCGGTAGAAGGGAGAAGAAATCCCAAGATACATGCCAACATAGAGAATAAAGTACACAAAAAGCACAAAAATCTCGAAATCCAAAGTGGATCAGGTTAGGAAGACCTTTGTTAGGAGATTCAAGCTCTTTGCTAGAAGAAAAATGGGATCGGATGCCGTCGGCCAAGAAGCTCCTCAACGTTGCAGTCTAGGCTCGCAACACAGCCTATTCTAGCGGGATAGGGGACGCTCGCATGAGAAGTGGCTTGGACTCAGTCCAGCCAGTTATGATTCCAACCAAACACTTTCAGTGGTTGAACTCACTTCAAAAAAGTGAGTCCATGCCCACTCTAGACAAACCAAACATGTTGTAAGAAGTCTTCAGCAACCATACTTAATGGGCTCCCAAATTGCTATAAGAATACCTTCTAACTCACCCACTAAAAAAAGGTGACTGGTTTCACAGACGACTTCGACGATAAACCACATCTTCATCATCAATGCTCACCAATCCTATACCTGCAACTTCCTGTGAGATATCAATAGATGCATTGTGAGGACCCTTTCCTCCAACCCGGTCCGACTGCGTTAGGTCGAGGGCTTGGTTTGGTTGGTTTTAGCCTGGTTGGCCTTGGGTTGCGATCGGTTGATCGCATCGCTGTTTTTGGACCCCAAGGGTAATTTGGTAAATTGCGCCTTGGCGGTCAGTTTCACACCCGCGTAGTGCACACACGGTCTTGATTGATGTACGTGATTGAATAGATCCACTAGGAGCATTCGGGATCGACAGATCCGGATGAGATTGTGACGAGATCACAATTTGAAGTCAAATCGGATCCAGTCCGATCAATTGGCTCGTCTGAACCGGCTAAGCCACTTAAGTGGCTTAACCTCTCTCTTCCCTTCCTTCTCCCCCGTGCCCGACCTCTTTCCTTCTCCTTTCTTCTTCCCCGCTCACGACCGCGCCGGCCTCTCCCTTCTCCGGAGCTCCTTCGCCACCGTCGCCGGCCGCCGTTCTCCCTCGAGCTCCCTCTCCTCAGATCCGGCTAGAGCTTCTCCCCCGCGAGCTCTCTCTCTCCCGAGAACCCCAAATCTGAGATCCTCTCCTCCGATCTCCCTTCTCCGGAGCTTCTTCGCCGCCATTGTTCACCGCCGCTGTAGATCATTGAGTTCTCCTTTGATTGCCGCTGGTTTCGTGATTTTTCAATTTATATACGATTTTTGGTGAATTGTTTTCTAAACTATTGTGAAACAAAGATTAAGAAATTGATTAGTAAAATCTGCGGAAATTAGACATCAATTAGATCCGATTCTTGGGCTGCATGTTTCTAGTATGCTAATATACATTTGCCCAAGTTTGATTTCCAATTCGACGTCGTTTCGACGTCGAATTGATAAGATTTCATCGCCTCTAACTAGCGTATAATGTAGAAATCTAGAAATTAACTTGTTAGTGGATTTTCAATGTTTTATCGTGTTTGATTCTTCGGGATTCATTCGATCAGTATTCCTAGTGATCTTGAGGGCTAGCATGTTCTAATTGGTGGTTTTTAGATGATTAATTGTTTGATTTTCGGCATGATTAGTTAGTTATAAATCATACTTGTTTAATTAGCAATTAATTGCATGTCATGTTTATTTACATGTATACTTAGCTTGTGGTTGAACCAAGGGAGTCACGCCCCTTGGGTTGTTTAGATAATTGAATGGGCTGAGAGTGTGCCCTAGTTAATGTGTATTTGTAATTGTTGTGATTGCGTGGCCGGGGTTGTGCCCCCGTTGTAGAAATTGCGGTTGACGGCTGTGGATGTTGTCGTAATGCCGAAATTTCGATTGAATGTGTTGATATTTATTTACGGCCTACGCTGCCGTGGTTGTGGTAGATAGATTTGTAACTGTTTTAGACCCCTTGCTATGTTTACCCTTTGGCAAGCTCTAGGCTATGCCTAGCCCTGTATGTTGTGATATGATATTGTTGCATGTATGAATTCCTCTTGACGTGCGTGTAAGCATTGCACGCATTTGATTGCATTAGAAGCATCAGGCTAGGTGGTAGGCGATGGATTCGATCGTCGATCCGGGGTTCTCGGGTAGCCCGGATCTAGCCCTAGGACCGGGGTTTGGGTAGTCGAGGATTAAGACGTGATTGTCATCAATGATTATTTTTGATATCATTCGAGGATTATTAGGTAGTCGGACTGAAATATTATATTGTTTGAGGTTTAGAGGTCGTGTCGGTTCTCCAAGGCCAAGTGCTAAATAATGGTTGTCGATATCCCTGACGTGTGTCCCCAGGCAGTGGTTTCCTGCCGGGTAAAGGGCATTCCTACTAGCTCTGATTCTTGTTTCCTCCCAGCGTGTTTGGTTGATGTTCCCAGTGTGGTCAGTTGAGAAGAGTAGGATCCATTGGGGAATCGATAGGGGTTATGGGACCCCGTGACATACTTTAGACTTAGACGGAGAAACGACATTGTTGTTGTTTTCCTCCCTTCAGTGTGCCGTAGAATAATGTAGAACCCTACTGATCTTTGGTGCTCACTCCTACCTGGGCTACATCGGCGATGCAGGTCGATGCAGTCCTTTCCTTTCAGGTGATTTTCTGGGTGTTGGAGCGCCATTCTTGAGGTGATCGTGGACTTGGAGTTTTGAGGAGTACTTGACGATCTTGGAGTTTTCCTTTTTGTTAATAGTTGTACATTTGCAGTTATATTAAATGTATAATTTCTCTCTTCGAGGATTTGATTGTCTGTATTAATTATGTAATGAGGGTTGATGAAAGCATTGTATCAGAAGCTGTACTAGATAGTGAGATTTGTGATAGCAGATTCATATTCATGTTGAATTATAGAACTGTTAGATTTATCGTTTTAATTTATCGTGAAGATTATAATTGTACAGGGTTCAAATTGAGAAATACAGGGGAAACTCTCGCCGTTCGTTTTTAGAAATAGAGTTTAGGACCCTCACGTCCCGGCCCGGATGGATTTTCTGAATCGGGGTGTGACATGCATCAACTTGTAATCCTAAACCATCCACATTAGTATATCGATCTTTGACCTTGCAAACTTTCCCAAAATGACATAAAGAGTACTCTCTAGCTTGCCACTTGATCGATTTGATGAGGCCCTGTTCACCATAACCGTCCTCCCCAAACTTGACTTTGCATCTATTCTTCCACAATGACCACAAGCAATAGCTGACAATGACTTCATCATCATTCCCCCTTTTCATTTCAAAGGTTTAGTTAGCTTATCAAAACATTCTAGCAGAGGTTGAGGAGTCCTCCCATCCAAGATCCTTGCCCAAATTGCCTTAGCAAATTGGCAGCCCACCAAAATATGTTCAATTGTTTCCTCTTCCACCTTACAACGTGGGCATTCCTTCTCTGATGAAAGATGAAAACTCCATTGTCACACCCTGACCCAGGAAACCCATCCAGTCTGGGGCGTTAGGGTTCCTAATCTATTCAAACAATCTGTGGTGCATTATATAACAGTTATCATAACTAAATTAAATAATTTATCTGAGGCTAAAGATGTAATCTCCAACATTAAACCAAAAAGTACTGATATAATATAATCAAAACTCTTCGAAGAGGGAAATTATATATTTAACATAATCCTCGAAGGATATCTACATACAAAACTACCAACAGTACAACAGAGTCTACAGAAACCTCAAACGCCTTCAGAAGTTGATACGTCACCAAAAGCTGATCGGCTGGGAGCTACGGAAGCACTTGCGCTTGTACCTGCCAACGCAGCCCGGGTAGGAGTGAGTGATAAGCTCAGCGGGATTCTATACTACATCACTCACAAGAAAAGGGAAGTCCTAATAATGTTTTGATGATGTCAATATATGTTAGATGATAAAATATTGGTTTAATATTTATATCCCTTAATTTAGAAATCATTATGTTCAAGATTTATATATTTTTGTACTCGCGGTCGATGCGGCGGTTGATGCACGGATCGACCGTGGAGTCTGGCGGTTGATACATGGATCAACCGCGGAGGTCATTTATGGGTTATAGGCAGACGGTCGATGGACCGGTCAACCCTGGCCTATGTGACCTTATGTGTTGAAGCGACGGTCGAACGAGACATCGACCATGGGAAGTGTTTCTCCTCACAGAGGTTCACGGATGATGTGACGGTCGATAATGAAGCTTGAAGGTTGATGGGTGGATTGACCGCGGCTCAAGAAGAACGCGACGGACGATGTTGAGGACGATGCAACGGTCGACCGTCAGTCAGGAAACTAGCCGTTAAAGAGCCGTTGCAGAAGCAGAAAATAATCGTTGGAAGGCTATTTGGAGGGCTTTGGAGTTCAAGTATAAATAGGAAGAAGTAGAAAACTTGCAGCATGGCTGAGGGGATTATTTGTAAATATTGTAACAAGTTTTAGTCTTCTTCTTGAGAGCTTAATCTTTGTAAAACTACTTTAAGTGTGAAGTAGAATTTGTGAGAGACATCCAAGAGTGAACTTGGAAGATATCCAACAGTTGTTTGGAGAGATTGTAAGGTTGTCAAGCACCCGAAAGCTTGGAGATGAAGTTTGTAAGAGTTCTTACAAGTAGTGGAACCCCAAGGAGGACCCTTGGGTGAAGTGAAAGTAGGCAAGGTTAGTCGAACCAGTATAAAAATCTGATGCAATATCTCTAATGCTCTCTTATCCTTCAGTTACTTGCTTATTTACATTTCATATTCATTTACAAGCATTGGGTTTTATTACACTCCTCCTCTCTAGGTTTTCATTTTATCGATTATTATTTGAATGTCCAATAGAACACCCCCTTCTTGGACTTTCAATTGGTATCAAAGCTAGGTCTCTAATTTTGAGGTTTAACGACCCTTAGAGGATCCAAAATTGATATGGAAAATATAGTGGGATAATCTACCAATAGGCCACCATACTTCAATGGATCAAACTATACTTATTGGAAAAAATAGAATGAAGATATTTATCAAATCCATGGATTATGAAGCATGGGTGGTTATTGAGGATGGTTCAACTATTCTTACCAAAATTCATGAAGTAAAGGAAGTGCCTAAGGCTAAGAGTGAGCTCACCCGTGTTGAGTTGAAAAATTTGCAAGTCAATGCCAAAGCCAAACACTTTCTATTTTGTGCCCTTAGCTTAAAAAAATTTAATAGAATTTCAGCTTGTAAATCGGCTAAGGAAATATGGGATAAGCTTGAGATAACTCATAAGGAACAAGCCGAGTTAAGGAGTCTAAGATTAGCATGCTTGTTAATGATTATGAGTTATTTTCTATGAAGGAAGATGAGAATATAAATGAAATGTTTACTCGCTTTACCAATATTATTAATGTTCTTGATTCTTTTGGTAAAAGTTATACAAATAATGAGATGGTGAGAAAGATCCTTAGGTGTCTACCTAAGACATGGGATCTCAAGGTGATAGCAATCGAAGAAGCGAAGGATTTATCAAAGCTGTCCTTTGACGAGCTCATTGAAGCTCTAAGAGGGGGGGGGGGGGTTTATCTTAGGCTTTATACGATAAAATCAACTATGGAAATCTAAATAGGAGGAGTCTAATTAAATCATATGCTTGCTAAAGATAATAGCAGATATTATATTTAAGCAAGGGATATGAGATGAGAGTTAGAGAGATTGCACTAGAATTTTCATAGTGGTTCGGCCAACCTTGCCTACGTCCACTTCACTCAAGGGCCTCCTTGAGGTTCCACTACATGCAAGACCTATTAGAAGTTGTCCACCAAGCTTACGGGTGCTTGACAACCTTACAATCTCTCTAATATCTCTCTAGGATATTTCTCTCAAAGTTTAGTTCACACTTGAAGTAGTTTTACAAAGGTTTAGCTCACTAATAAGAGATAAAAACTTGCTAGAATATGATTACAATAATCCCTTAGCTCCCTCTAAGTGCATGACAAGTTTGCTGCCCTTTCCCTTTTATAGCTGAGCTTCAAACCCCTCCAAATAGCCTCCCAACAGCTATTTCCATCTCATGCAATGGCTCTTTAACGGCTCTTTTCTGGGCTGACGGTCGACTGTCGCATCGTTCGTCCGTGACATCGTCCGCCAGGTTCTTCTTGAGCCACGGTCGATCCACACATCGTCCGTCAAGCCTCACGGTCGACCGTCCCATCGACCGTGACATCATCCGTCAGGCTCTATTACGAAAACCTCTTCCCACGGTCGATGCACCGATCGACCGTCACTCCTTTGAGCCAAGTCACATAGGCAACGGTTGATCGGTCCATCGACCGTCAGCCTAGTTTCCCAAGAACATCTTCCGTGGTCGATCCTTGCATCAACCGCCATACCCCACAGTCGATCCATGCATTGTCCGTCGCATTGACCGCCAGTACAAAAACACATTAAATATTGCTTTCCAAATTAAGGGATAATAATATTAAACCTATGTTTTATCATCAATTATATATTGACATCATCGAAACAATATTAGGGCTGACAATCTCCCTCTTTTTGATGATGGCAAACTTTAAATTGTGATGATAAAATCTTGAAGGCTCCCTCTTAATTTTTGCATCCATTTTCCTCATAAAATATGTTCTAATGTGAATTTCACTGAGGCATGCAAGGTATATGTTACTAAAAAGATATATCAGGCTCGATTATAGGTCAAAATATATGAAAGTGCAAAATATGACCTATGTACCTCTTTGTATAGAAACATGAGACATGATATTTTAGCATGAATTATATTCTCATGAAATCTCCAGTAAATCCTTTAAACATCAAAAGATTTCAAGTATGTAGAATATAAAGTTTTAAGAACTTTCAAAAACTGATATCACAATATTTCTCCCTCTTTGACATCGTCAAAAAGATTTGGTAGAGGGGGAAGAAAAATCACAGATAACCATAAAAATTTATTAGCAAAAGAAAGTTTTAAATCAGACTTGATACTAATTTTAAGGTTCAAATTTAAGGTTTAAAATTTTATCAACCAAGATACCAAATGAAGATTTACGATCAAAATGATCATTTGTAAAAAGTAATCAATTCTTCACACAAAAAGACTTTCTTAAACCATTTTTAAACATGAAATGGAATAAGAAGATGTAATGGAGGAGACATATATCGAAAGTTAAGACATACCTCCATTACCTTTTAACCCAAATTGTTATCCTCCTTTAAATACCTTGCGCCTCCACTTGTCAATTTTATTTTCTCTTACTCCGAATGCAGCTAAACAAAGATTTGCAGTTTCTTCTTCTTATTCTTCTTCTTCTTCGGAGGTGGAGCTCAAGTCACTTTCTTCCTTGGCCTTCTTTTTCTTCTTTGAAAATTTCTTGAGTTTTGGACAATCCGACATGTAATGTCCGGGCCTCCTACACTCATAACAAGTAATTTTATTTAAGTAAGAAGAGGAGTTTCCTTTTTCACCTTTGAGGTTTTTCTTTCCTTGATTCTTGATGATTCGTTGGATTCTTCTTGTGATCTTTTGCATCTCCTCATCATCATCTTCATTGCTTGAGTCAGATGAGTCTTTGTATGTTGACTTGAAAGCAATGGTTTTCTTTTTCTTTCTTTCTCCATCATTGCTCCTCTCCATGTTCATCTCATATGTCATGAGAGAACCCATTAGCTCATCAAGGGACAACTTAGTTAAATCTTTAGCTTCTTCGATTGCTGTCACCTTGGGATCCCATGTCTTAGGTCAACACCTAAGGATCTTTCTTACCATCTTATTATTAGAATAGCTTTTACCAAGAGAATCAAGAACATTTATAATATCGGTAAAGCGAATAAACATTTCATTTATATTCTCATCATCCTTCATAGAAAATAGCTCATAATCATTAACAAGCATGTTAATCTTAGACTCCTTGACTCGGCTTGTTCCCTTATAGGTAACTTCAAGTTTTTCCCATATTTCCTTTGCCGTTTTACTTGTAGAATTTCTATTGAATTCATCAGAGCTAAGGGCACAAAATAAAAAGTTTTTAGCCTTGGCATTTACTTGAAGTTTCCTAAAATCAGTAGGAGTATATTCATTCTTAGCTTTTGGAACTTCTTTTCCCTCAATGATTTTTAAAGGGATAGAATCTCCATATTCTATTATCATCCATTCATCATAGTCCATGGATTGAATGAAAATTTCGATTTTGGTTTTCCAATAGGTGTAATTTATTCCATTAAAGTAGGGTGGTCTATTGGTAGATTGTCCCTCTATGATTTCCATCTTGATTTAGGATCCTCTAAGGGCTGTTACACCACAAAAATAGAGACCTAGCTCTGATATGATAAATAGAGACTTAGCTCTGAAGCTCTAAGAGGGGGGGTTTATCTTAGGCTTTATACGATAAAATCAACTATGAAAATCTAAATAGGAGGAGTCTAATTAAATCATATGCTTGCTAAAGATAAGAGCAGATATTATATTTAAGCAAGGGATATGAGATGAGAGTTAGAGAGATTGCACCAGAATTTTTATAGTGGTTCGGCCAACCTTGCCTACGTCCACTTCACTCAAGAGCCTCCTTGAGGTTCCACTACTTGCAAGACCTTTTATAAGTTGTCCACCAAGCTTCCGGGTGCTTGGCAACCTATCTACCAAGCTTACGGGTGCTTGGCAACCTTACAATCTCTCTAATATCTCTCTAGGATATTTCTCTCAAAGTCTACTTCACACTTGAAGTAGTTTTACAAAGGTATAGCTTACTAATAAGAGATAGAAACTTACTAGAATACGATTACAATAATCCCTTAGCTCCCTCTAAGTGCATGGCAAGTTTTCTGCCCTTTCCCTTTTATAGCTGAGCTTCAAACCCCTCCAAATAGCCTCCTAACGGCTATTTTCTTCTCCTTCAATAGCTCTTTAACGACTCTTTTCCGGGCTGGCGGTCGACCGTCGCATCGTTCGTGACATCGTCCGCCAGGTTCTTCTTGAGCCACGGTCGATCCACACATCGTCAGTCAAGCCTCACGGTCGACCGTCCCATCGACCGTGATATCGTCCGTCTGGCTCTGTTACGAAAACCTCTTCCCACGGTCGATGCACCGATCGACCGTCGCTCCTTTGAGCCAAGTCACATAGGCCACGGTCGATCGGTCCATCGACCGTCAGCCTATTTTTCTAAGAACATCTTCCGCGGTCAATCCTTGCATCAACCGCCATACCCCACGGTCGATCCATGCATTGTCCGTCGCATCGACTGTCAGTACAAAAACACATTAAATATGATTTCAATGCTTTCTAAATTAAGGGATAATAATATTAAACCTATGTTTTATCATCAATTATATATTGACATCATCGAAACAATATTAGGGCTAACACTCATGGGTTCTCTCATGACATATGAGATGAACTTGGAGAGGAGCAATGAGGAAGAATGGAAGAAAAAGAAGATCATTGCTCTCAAGTCCTCATACAAGGAATCATCGGATTCAAGTGATAAAGATGACGATGAGGAGTTAGAAAAGATCACAAGAAGAATCCAACGAATCATCAAGCATCAAGGAATACCTCAGTGGTGAAAAAGGAAATTTCTCTTCTGACTTAAATAAAATTACTTGTTTTGAGTGTAGGAGGCCCGGACACTACATATAAAATTGTCCAAAGCTCAATAAATCTTCAAAGAAGAAGAAGGAGGCCTGGACACTACATAAAAAATTAATTTTGTGAAGATTTGATTTTAACTCAAATTCTTTTAATTGGTTTTCTAAAAAGTCCTTATCTTTCAATTGCTGGTTAACTTGATTTCTCTTCCCCCTCCACTAATTCTTTTTGACGATGTCAAAGGGGGAGAAATATTGTGATGACATCTTCATTTTGAAAGTTCTTGAAATTTTATATTTTCTACATGCTTGAAACCTTTGGATGGTTAAAGAATTTTTCTATCTATATTTAGTAGAGATTTTATGAGAATATAATTCATGCTCAAATATCATGTCTCATGGTTCTATACAAAGAGCTACATATGTCAAATTTTACACTTTCACACATTTTGACTTATAATCAAACCTTTTATATATTTTTAGTGACATATAACCTGCATGCATCAGTGAAATTCACTTTAGAACATATTTCATGAGAAAAATGGATGCATAAATTAAGAGGGAGCTTTCAAGGTTTTATCATCACAATTTAAAAGGTTGCCATCAACAAAAAGAGGGAGATTGTTAGTTCTAATAATGTTTTGATGATGTCAATATATGTTTGATGAAAAAACATTGGTCTAATATTTATATCCCTTAATTTTGAAATCATTATGTTCAATATTTATATGTTTTTGTACTCGCAGTTGATGCGGTGGTTGATGCATGGATCAACCGCGGAGGTCATTTATGGGTTATTGGCAGATGGTCGATGTGATGGTCGATGGACCGATCGACCATGGCCTATGTGATCTTATGTGTTGAAGCAACAGTCGAACGAGGCATCGACCCTAGGAAGCGTTTCTCCTCACAGAGGCTCACGAACGATATGACGGTCGACTGTGAAACTTGAAGGTCGATGGATGGATTGACCGCGGCTGAAGAAGAACATGATGGACGATGTGGTTGACGATGTGACGGTCCACCGCTGGTCAGGAAACTAGCCATTAAAGATCCATTGCAAAAGCAAAAAACTGCCGTTGGAAGGCTATTTGGAGGGTTTTGGAGCTCAAGTATAAATAGGAATAAATAGCAAACTTGCAGCAAGATTGAGGGGATTATTTGTAAATATTGTAACAAGTTTTAGTCTTCTTCTTGAGAGCTTAATTCTTGTAAAACTACTTCAAGTGTGAAGTAGAATTGTAAGAGACATCCAAGAGTGAACTTGGAGGATATCCAACAGTTGTTTGTAGAGATTGTAAGGTTGCCAAGCACCCGGAAGCTTGGTGAAAATCTATTAGGAGTTTTTGTAAGTAGTGGAACCCCAATGAGGACCCTTGGGCGAAGTGGACGTAGGTAAGGTTGGCCGAGCCACTATAAAAATCTGGTGCAATCTCTCTAACTCTCTCTTATCCTTTAGTTACTTGCTTATTTACATTTCATATTCATTTACAAGCATTGGGTTTTGTTAGACTCCTCTTCTCTAGGTTTTCCTTTTATCGATTATTATTTAAAGGTCCAATAGAACACACCCCTCTTGGACTTTCAACTACAACTGTGCCATCTCTTTCTGCCAAGCCTAAGGCGTAGCTAACTACATTAACAGAAAAGTAAACCACGACGAGGATCACACTGACTTTTAGCACTCCTTGAGGTGTGCCCAACAGGGATTTAATGACATCTCCAAAGCAACTCAAACCCCAAGACTGGTGAGAAACCGTCTCAAGGCGTAACAGTATTTAAACCACCTTAGGACTTGGCACAAGAGAGACAACATGACCTCTAAACTTCAAACATTATAATCTATAGCTAGCTAAACAATTAACTTGGTAAAGCAATGATTACAGTAGCAATCTCTCCCTAGACCTTGCTACCCAGTCTCAGTCCAAAGGCTAGATTTGAGCTTCCCGAGCCCTCGGATTGGCGATCAACCCATCCTCCTCACCCTAGCCTAATGCTTATAATGGAATCAAATACATGCAATGCTCAGGCACAAATATAGAAGTATGAGCATCCAACAATATGTCAAATAATATACAAGTCTGGGCGTAGCCTACAGTTCGCCAAAAGGGTATACATAGCAATGGTCTTAGGAAAGCGAAAATATTTATTCTACACCCCCCAAGGGGCGTAACCTCCTAGGTTCACCTACATGCTACACATAGGGCTTACGCGTATATAATAACATATAATAATAAAATGCTCGATTTATTGAATTTAAAGCAAACGAACTACTAGCTTCAGAAAAATCATAAATTCCAATCTAACTGTCCGATTGACGTGAAACATGATATGCCCACTCAATGACATACCCCAAATCACATAGCCATAGATAGAATCAATCAGATAAACAAAAGCCACTTAATTTCACTAATTAAACTGACACCTCTGTTCTGCACGGGTTGGCTATTTAATTCACAATACATCGACTATAAATTCGAAAATGTGAAACTAGTTGGAATCGAAAGATAACGCAAGATTCTGCAACTTTTATGTTGAAGATCAACTAAGAAGCTAGAAAAGAAGCTAGAACATAGCTGTTTCTGCTAGAACAAAAATCCAATTATAATCCAAGAAAAACTTGCATAAATCCAACTTAAATCCAAATCAAATCATTGCAAACTTCAATAAGATATTAAATATATTTAGAAGCATCATGTAGCATAGCTGAAGAAACATGCATTCAGTCAAAGAAGAACACTTAAACTAAGATTAGAGAAGAATCCTACTTAACTACACTTAATTCACGTCTAATCTTTAATTAAACCATGTAGAGGATATCTAGAGCTGCTCCCATACCTCTTGGCAACCTTCCCAAACCTTTGGATCAAGCCTTTCTCACGGATCAAAGGAACGAAGAAGAGAGAAGAAGAAAAAAGAAAACAGAGCCAGTTCGTGGGATCTTATAGGCCCGAGTCCGATCGATCGCGGATGAACCTTCATCAGAGGCGGTGCCAACCTCGAACAATGGTCCAAATGATCGTTATAGAACAATGGTCGAAGCCTGCAGCGGGGGTGTTATTCTTAGTAAGCCTTGGACTGTTCTTTTCGAAATGTATGACAACTTTACTAAAAATTCACAACACAATGCCTCAGTTTCTAGGAGTTGGTCTACCACTGTTCGTAATTCTCAGGGAGTTCATCAAATTTCTGAATTTTGAAGTGTCACCGCACAAGTAGCCCTCCTAACTAATGATTTAATCAAGTTGAAAACAGGTCAGTCTCTTGCTCAAAAATTGTCTAACACTTCTCTTGAGACATGTGCCCTTTGCCTTAGTTCTGATGATTCTATAATTGACTGTCATTTAGCTCCCAATTTCCCTGACTTTGTTTAGGAACATGTTAATGCAATTTATGGTTTTTCCAAACCTCAGAACAACCCTTATGTTAGCCCTAATGACGTTTTGATTATATTTTGATGATGCCAATATGTCCTTAAATGATAAAATATATGAGCTATTATTGGATTGACGGATGATGCATGGATGCATCCGTGGGATTGACGGATGATGCGTGGATGCATCCATGGAGCATTTATGAAGAAAAGTGAAGAAGCGACGGTCGATCGGAGCATTGACCGTGGGAAGCCTTTTTCTTGACAGAGCCTGACGGACGATGTAACGGTCGATGTCACGGTCGACCATGAGGCATGACGGACGATGCATGGATCGACCGTGGCTCAAAAAGGCTGAGTTTTTGTACATGACGGACGATGCATGGATCGACCGTCAGCCAGGAAACTAGCCGTTAAAGTGCCGTTGCAGAAACAGAAAATAGCCGTTGGAAGCTATTTTTTGAGGCCCTAAAGCTCAAGTATATATGAGAGGATGCAACAAACTTGGGGTAAGACTAAGGGAGATATTAGTTTACATTGTAACAAGTTTTAGTTTTCTTTTGAGAGCTTTAACCTTTGTAAAACTACTTCAAGTGTGAAGTAGACTTTGAAAGAAATATCCAAGAGAGAGCTTGGAGTGATTTCTAAGGTTCTCAAGCACCCGTAAACTTGAGAGAGAGCTCTAGCAGTTGTTGGAGGATTTGTAAGGTTGCCAAGCATCCGGAAGCTTGGTGGGAAAACTTGTAAGGGAGAATTACAAGTAGTGGAACCTCAAGGAGGTCCTTGAGAGAGTGGACGTAGGCAAGGTTTGCCGAACCACTATAAAATCTGGTACAAGTCTCCTAACTCTTTCTCTCATCCTTCGTTATATGCTTTATTCATAGTTTTCATATCTAAACAAGCATACTAGTCTTCTAGCTTTCTATCTTGGTTTTCATCTACTGTATTTTCGCAAAAGAGTCCAATTCACCCCCCCCCCCTTTTGGACCTTCAATTGGTATCAGAGCCTCGTCTCTATATTCAAGGTTTTACGACCCTAGAGGATCTTAGGTATAGATGGAAAACCTACGAGGACAATCTACCAATAGGCCTCCCTACTTTGATGGAGAAAATTACAATTATTAGAAAACTAGGATGAAAATATTTATCCAATTCTTAGACTATGAAGCTTGGCTTACTATTGAGGATGGACGATTTATTCCTAGTACAATGCATGACCCAAGCTTAAGAGTGAATACACTCCATCCGATATAAAGAAATTGGAAACCAATGCTAAAGCAAAATGCTTTCTTATTTATGAATTGAGCCCTAATGAATTTAGTAGAATTTCAAGTTGTAAATCGGCTAAAGAAATATGGGAGAAGCTTAAAATTACTTATGAGGGAACCAACCGAATTAAGGAGACTAGGATAAGTATGCTTGTTCATGATTATGAATTGTTTAGCATGAAGGATAATGAGTTTATTAGTGAAATATTTACACGTTTCAATAATATTTTAAATATGCTTCAATCTCTTGGAAAATCTTATGCTAATGATGAAATTGTAAGAAAGATACTTAGGTGTCTACCTAAAGCATGGGATCCAAAGGTGACGGCGATTGAAGAAGCCAAAGACCTCTGCAAGTTATCACTAGCTTCAAATAAGTCAATATCAACGTAGCTTTGCTTGATGCCATCAGACAGATTCCTTCTTATGTAAAATTTCTTAAGGATCTATGTACCCATAAACTCCAAGTCAAATCCAAAGTTTCTAAAAAGATCTTTCTTACCAAGCAAGTCAGTTCGATTTTGAAACATGATACGCCACCAAAATTGAAGGATCATGGTACCCCTATCATACCCTTTTCTATAGGAGACTACCACATAGATGGTGCCCTTCTTGATTTGGGTGCCATTGTTAACCTTATGCCGTATTACCTTTACAAAGAATTTGGGATGGGAGAAGTTAAACAGACACCAGTGATCATGCAATTAACTGATAGATCCATTAAGACACCTAGTGGTATCTTAGAAGATGTTTTAGTTAAGGTGGATAATTTCTTCTTTCGTGTTGACTTTGTTGTCTTAGATACAGAACCTGCTGTCCATTGCAAGAAGACTGTTCCCATTATTTTAGGACGTCCCTTTTTGGCCACTGCTAATGCCTCTGCAACAAGTTAGGGAGGCAATGAGTTTTCCGGAGCAATAAAGGACCTGGATCGCCGCTTGCACGTCTTCCGCTAAGTTTGCGGTCATCATCAATGGAATATCTCCGGCCACTTTCCTGTTACCAGGGGTCTCCGCCAAGGGGACTCCATCTCCCCTTACCTTTTTCTATTGGTGCAGGAAGGCTTGGCACAGATGCTGAAGAGGGGCATCAAAGTGGTGCGGTTCTTTGGCGACAGGGAGATCTATGGTCTCCTACTTTACGCCCGCGACTGCCTGCCGGTGACGAAGGCGATGGTGGAGGAGGCGCACCACATCAATCGGGTTCTGGAGCGGTTCTTCTTCTTATCTGGGTTGGCAATCAGTAAAGCTAAGTATCGCGCCCCGACCCGCGAAATCCCAACCGAGCCGGGCGACGCTAATCGGAACCTAACAAACTGTGAAAATTTTTGGCGAGGGTTCCCTCTAGCCTAATGGTCTCCCAAAACAATTCATCAAAAACCTTCAATTACAAAATTAAAGATTTAAGAAACCTCAAGCTTAAAGATATAAAATCCCAAAGTACAAATATACAAAACATCTAAGAGGGAAAGATCAAGTACAAACATTTATACTCTCCCGTAGGAGGCTAATTATACAAGGGTTCTGGGAAAGACAAATCAGCACTCCTCAGAATCCGCCAGACGCCGCCGCACCGCCGGCCAACTGCCCGGTAGGGGCCACCGAAGAGGAGCTAACGCCTGCACCTGCAAAACGTTGCTTGGGTAGGAATGAGCACTAAGCTCAGCAGGGAAACTACACTATGACACATAGAAGTAAGAGGGAACAGTGTCGCCCTCTAGTAAGGCCTGGGTGTACATAGGGGTCCTATAACCCCACCACATGTTTCTGAGGTCTACGGTCATGATCTTCCAAAAGAACTGGTCATATGACGGGTCACGCTCAGTAAGCAGATTACCAACACTGCTGACTCATAAGCAGGAAACCGGCATTGCTGGTAGGAAATAGAACTGCTAAGTAGGCACACCCTCTATTCAAGAGTCGTGACAACTGGACACCGGCTACACCTCAGAACCCGACTTGAGGTTGACACGACGTCTACAATCATCAATCCACATGTGTTCGAGTCATCTAGGCCTATCATCGAAATCGACTGAACACCAGCATTCAAACATGGACCAAGCTACCCAACCCCGGTCCTAGGGCTAAATCCGAGCTTCTAAGCCTCGGGACGGTGACCCACAGATCGCCCACGCCCTAACCTTATGTAACTAATGCACAACCAGATGCATGCTATGCACATACGCAGGAAAGCAGATAAGTATGCAACATATGTGACGATTAAATAAACAAGGTCTGGGCTCGGCACCCTGCTGGCCCGGGGTGGTGAACAGTGAAACAGGTCAAGGAACTGCTACAATGGTAACTCCACCAACTGTAGCCAGCCCGTCAAACGACAGCATGTTACGGGAAGCAATCCCGACAAAGAAGACTAGCAGTACAACATGCTATCTAAACATCCCGGGAGTTGTCACTCTCCCAGTTCACCGCTACCCCTCAATATGGTGCTAACATGCTCAAGGTTATGTACAATTTATAAAGCAGTAAAGAAAACTGCATACGTGAAGCCCCGCGCGCAAACCCATTAAAAACGCCTCTCAGCCACCAAAGAGATCGATCTCTCCCCCAGAGAAGATCGATCTTCTTAGTGCTTGGGAAGCCTCATCCTAGTCAGCCGAAAGAGACCGATCTGCTCCACCAGAAGGATCAATCTTCTTCATGACTCGGACCCCACCCATGCCAGCTAAGCAAGGATCGATCATCTCCAACAGAAGTATCGATCCCGGTCGGGCTGGACATGACGTCCCACAAATGATCGATTGGAGGACCGCAGGCGAGAAATACCGCCGGAAAACTCCACCAAATCCCACAAAACCTTGGGATCTAGTAGTATGAAGGACCACGAGTCGAAAACCGAAGATTTCATTGAAAACAAACAAGTATATAATCAGATCTAAGCAAAACAAACCACAATCAAACTCAAACTTCACAAATCTGGAAAAACAAGTAGGTAGGATCCCTATTTAGACTAGAGCAGCTTCAATCCTAGCTGCTGAGCCTTGGATCGTCCTAAATCTCCTTCAAATCCAACCGGATCTCAACTCAAGAACGCGGATTTGAAAAGAGATCAAAGAAGAGGGTTTCGTTCGTTCTATAGACGGACGAATCGCCTTATGAGAGATCAATCTCTTCTCAAAAAGAGATCGATCTTTCATGATGAACCGACTTAACTTTCTGGCGCTAAAAGATTGATCACCTTAGCAAGGGAAGATCGATCCCCTTTTTCCAAAAAGCTAGACTTGGGCTAAAACGGAAGCCCAAGCCAGAATCCTTCGATCCCGGGTCCACCTGACCATTCTAGTCAAACATTTACGCAAACACGGTCAGTGTGTGCACACGCGAGTGTGAAACAAACCAACAAGGTACAATTTACCAAATTACCCTTGTGGTCCACAACGAGCCACGGGCCCGACCCAGAAGGTCGACCCAGGAGTGGAGGGATAGGTCCTCACATCCTAATACCTTAAAGGAATCTCGTCTCGAGATTCGATAAAGGTAGGGCTTGGAAACAGAAAAACATATACATTAGAAGACAAGACAAGAGGTACCTCGAGAAGGAAACAAGTGCGGAAGCTCCTGCCGCATGCTCGCCTCGCACTCCCATATCATCTCCTCGGTGCCTCTGTGCCTCCACAGTACCTTGACTAAGGGAATCGTCTTGCCCCGCAAGACCTGATCCCTCTGGTCCAGTACTCGAACTGGCCGCTCAACGAATGTCACGTTTGCCTCAAGCTCGATGTCATCCACCCTGATGACATGAGACGGGTCCGGGTGATACTTCCTCAGCATTGACAGGTGGACTGGTGAGTGGACTAGCCTCTTTGACGACCGTCTGACGATGTCTGGACCGGTGAGTGGTGCTTCTCCAACGTGTGTCCAGCACACTAGGGAACGACACGGCCTACCGTACTCCAAGACTGGACTGATAGCTGTTGTTGTAGGCGAACTCCACCAAGGGAACGTGCTCTTCACAGCTGCTTCCGGCATCGAGGACACATGCTCTCAGCATGTCCTCTAAGATCTGGATTGTCCGCTTTGACTGCCTGTCGCGGCCCGACCTGCGAAGGCCCAACCGGGCCGGATGATGCGAACCGGAACCTAACTAATTGCGGAATAATTTTGACGAGGGTTCCCTCTAGCTTACTGGTTTCCCTAAACATTTCATAAGCACCCTTATTTAACAATAATCAACAACCTCAAAAGATATAATATAATATTCAAATCCTGAAAAGGGTTTACATTTATACAACATACTCCCAAAGGAGACTATCTAACTAGAAAGGGTGTAGAAGACGATCACCGCTCCTCAAGAACCGCCAGACGCCGCCGTCCACCAAACACCTGCCCGGTAGGGGCCACTGAAGAAGAGCTAACGCCTGCACCTGCAAAACACAAACCGGGTAGGAGTGAGCACTAAGCTCAGTAGGGTTCTACACTACGACACACAGAAAGGAGGGAACTCAACAGTGTCGCCCCCAAGCTAAGCCTAGGTGTGCTACGGGGTCCCATAACTTCACCAGTGTCTCTAGGTATCCAACCATGGTCACCCTAACGAACTAGGCTCATCCCAGAAACACCTAGTACAGCAGGACGAAGACACTACTGGGCAGGACAAGTCTCTGCCGGGCTGGCACACCCTCAGCCCAAGGATGAAACAATGACACTGGCTGCACTCTCAGCACCTGGCTCGAGGCCGACACGACCTCTAAATCATCGATCAAAATGTATCCAAGTCATCTAAGCCTATCATCGATATCGACTGAATACTACAATCCAACCTGGACCTTGCTACCCGCCACGGTCCTAGAGCTAAATCCGAGCTACTCGAAAGCCTCGGATCGGCAATCAACCCATCGCCCATGGCCTATCCTTATGCATCTAATGCATAATAGAATGCATGCTATGATCATACACAGGTAAGAGGTAAGCATGCAACAGTATGATAAAATAACACACAAGTCCAACTGGATCGCTGTAGCGATACTACCGACCGCTGCCAGCCAATCCGCAGCGGGTCTCGCCATTAGGACGGTACCGTGACCGTCAACCGCGGACCTCTGCAATGGGAAGCAACCCCAAAAACTCAGATGAACACATAATATAATATTATATGTTTTGAAAATATAATATTATTTAAATCATCAAGATTCTCTAATTAGAGTCTAAGCGACCTCGTCGATCCGACATCCAAACGACGTCGGATTCGAGATCTAACTTAGAAAACCACAGATAAACATGCTGGGATCAACATAGCGAAAACTAGGAAACATCCGACGGCTCGATTACCCGAAAAACACTAATGAAAACAATTAATCTCACTAATTACCTCTAATTGTTTCAACGCAGCCCATACGTAGGAACCTCATAACAATTCATAGGAAAATCAGAAAAGTATGAAACAGATTGGGTCGGAGAGTACACTCAACGATCTACAACTCTCATGTTCATCATAAATCAAGATCATGCATGTACAGACCGAAAACACGTCGAAAACCGGCTGTTACCAGAAAAATCCGAGTTTAAACATGCTAAAAATCTACTAAAATCTCAATCAAATCTTATGAAACTTAAAAAAGTAATTAAGCTAAACAAGAGGCACACAACAATACCAAGAACACCTAGATCTACTGGCTAGATTAAGAGAAAACCCAAAATAACTCATGTAGGTAGAAACCTACCGGACTGAGCAAACCTCGGCTAAATCCCCGCTGTATGAGCACCAAACCAGCTTCAAACCAAGCCAAAGATCTTCCTCTCACTGCCACGAATCCAACGAGCCCTCAAGCAGTCAAAATGATGGTCGGAGGAGGGAGAATGGAGGGGAAGAAGGTGGCTTCCGGAAATAGGGGAAACATGGCCGCAGGAAAGAAGAAGGAAGAAGGAGAAGGAAGAAGAAGAAGAAAGAGGAAGAATCCGGGGAAGAAGAAGAAAGAGGAAGAAAGAGGAAGAAGGAGGAAGAATCCGGGGAAGAAGAAGGGGATAAGGGAGAGGGGAGAAGAAAAAATCTTCTCACCCTCTGACAGTGGAGAGCGACGACAAACGGCGGCCGCCCACTAAGAAATCCACCGCCTCAACTTTCTGGCACAAGAAGATCGATCTCCTTAGCAAAGAAGATCGATATCCTTATCAAGGGAAGATCAATCCCCTTAGTAAAGGAAGATCGATCTCCTTCACCTAGAAAGTCAAACTTGGGCTAAAACACAAGCCCAATGTCGGATTTTCCGATCCCAGGTCCACCTAACCATTCTAAAGAAACACTAACACAAACACTGTCAGTGTATGCACACGCGGGTGTGAAACAAACCGACAATGCGTAATTTATCAAATTGCCCTTGCGGTCCACAACAAGCCACGGACCCAACCCAGACGGTCGACCCAGGAGCGGAGGGACAGGTCCTCACAATGTCCGTCTGTCTGCGGATATAATGCCGCACTGAAAGTCAGGAGTGTACCAACTGCCTCCTGAAAGCCTCTCCAGAACCTACTGGTGAACCTGGGGTCACAGTCTGATACTATAGATACTGGAACTCAGTGTAGTCTGACCACCTCTTTGACGTACAAACTGCCCAACCTGTCTGTCGAGTTTGTCGTCCGTATAGGCAGGAAGTGGGCCGATTTGGTCAATCGATCAACGATGACCCAAATAGCGTCATTCCCCCTAGGAGATCTCTATAGCCCGGTCATGAAGTCCATCGTGATGTGCTCTCACTTCCACTCAGCCAGTGGAAGGGGCTGAAGTAACCCTGGAGTTCGCTGGTGCTCTACCTTGACCTTCTGACAGGTAAGGCAACACGATACGAACCTCGTCACTGCCTTCTTCATCCCGCACCAGTAGAACTACCGCCGCAGGTCTTGGTACATCTTGGTGCCCCCGGGATGAACTGCAAAATGAGAGTGCCGATGTGTGCAACTCCTCGAGCTCTGCATCACTGCGCTGTGCCTCTATCACTCTGGCTAGAACTGCTGGCATACTCTGTACTGTATATAGGAAGCTGCTGGATCCCTGATCCTCAAACTCAAGCCCCAACTGACCCGCTGTCTCCAATGCCTGCCATTGCCGCGTTGATAACCCTGCAACTGCTGCTTTGGTGTCTCTCACTTGTCTGCTCAGCCCGTCTGCTACGACGTTTGCCTTATCAGGATGGTAATGCAACTCAAAGTCGTAGTCCTCCAGTAGCTCCATCCAGTGTCGCTGCCTCAGGTTGAGGTCACTTTGGGTGAAAACGTGCCTCAAACTCTTATGGTCCGAGAAGACAAAGAACTTCTCGCCATAGAGGTAATGACGCCAGGTCTCCAGGGCGAAGACCACTGCTGCTAACTCCAAGTCATAGGTCGGGTAGTTCCTCTCATGGTTCTTCAACTGACGATAACCATAGGCAACTTCGTATCCCTCCTGCATGAGGACACACCCCAAACCCTCACCGCTGGCGACGCAGTAGACATTGTAACCTACGCCTCGCTTGGGGACGATTAGCACCGGTGCACTGGTCAATCTCGTCCTTAGCTCCACAAAGGCTCGCTCACAAGCATCATCCCACACGAACGGGATGGCCTTCTGTGTCAGTCTGGTCATCGGTCCGGTAACTCTGGGGAAGTCCCGCACGAACCATCTATAGTATCCCGTCAGGCCTAGGAAACTGTGGACCTCAGACACTGTCCTCGGTCTCTGCCACTGTACCACTACCTCGACCTTAGTCGGGTCAACTGAGACCGCTGCTGCCGACACCACGTGTCCAAGGAATCCCACTTTTGCAAGCCAGAACTCACACTTGGAAGCCTTGGCACATAGCCGATGCTCTCGAAGTAACTGCAACACTGTCGTCAAGCGTCAAGCGTCGCCCGTGCTTCTCCTCTTACCGAGAGTAGATCAGAATATCGTCGCCGAACACCACCATGAATTGGTCTAGAAACGGTCGGAAGATCCTCTGCATTAGATCCATGAACGTTGTTGGTGCGTTTGTCAGCCCAAACGGCATCACTACGAACTCGTACAGACCGTACCGAGTCCGAAAAGCTGTCTTCGGAATGTCACAATCCCGAACCCTCAACTGATGGTAGCCTATGCGGAGGTCGATCTTCGAGAAGACTGAAGATCCTCGCAACTGGTAGAACAAGTCATCGATCCGCGGCATCAGATACGTGTTCTTCACTGTCACCCTGTTGAGCCGCCTGTAGTCTATGCAAAGTCGAAGGGTACCATCCTTCTTCTTTGCGAACAACACTGGCGCCCCCCAGGGAGATATGTTGGGACGGATGAAGCCTCTGTTGGTCAGCTCGTCCAACTGAGTTCTCAACTCGCTCTGCTTTGCTGCTGCCATCCTGAAAGCTGGGAGAGAGATCGGTGCGGTAGCTGGTACTAGGTCGTTCTCAAAATCGTCCTCACTGGACGATGGAAGCCCCGACAACATCTCGGGAAACACGTCTGCAAAGTCGCACACAATTCTGGGAAAACTGCTCTGCTGCACTCCCTCAGAACCAAACAGGGACAGGCTGGCTAGCAAGACTGAAAGCTGACCGCCACGCCTCCCCACACCACAAGCAAAGGAATCGGCTAATAACCGATCCCCCAACAACACATACCGTGTCACATCGGGTGTCCAAGCGACCACCCTCCGGCGACCATAGTCGACCAAAGTCCATACCGAGTATTACATCAAAGCCTGTCATGTCTAGCGCGTGCAGGTCTAGACAGACACGAAGGCCTCCAACTTCAAAAGAACAAGATCGGCGGATCCGGTCTACCCTGGCTGTCTCGCCGATCGGTAACTCTACTGACTGTGTCACCTATAGCCAACTCGTCTCTAACCCTAACGATGCCACAGACAAGCTAGCAACATAGGAATGAGACGACCCAGAATCTCTTAGCACATCTATTAAAGAACTAGAAAGCTGAAAGATACCTCGGAGTACAGATGGCTCTGTTGTTGCCTGATAAAACTGCGTTGGTGGCTGGTACAACTGAACGGTGTCCGGCTGCTCACGCGCTGGGAGGGCAAACACACACCCTCGCTGGCCGCCTCCACCTCTGGAGCGGCTCAGTCCAGCCCCTGATCCACGCCCACCACTGCTCCCCTGCCAAGCACTGGACCCTCCGCCTCTACTGCCCTGCGGCATAGTGCCCCGCGCTCCTCGTAGGTGATAGTCTCTACGGAAGTGTCCCAGCTGCCCGCACTGGAAACACGTGACTGACGCGCTACCAGGCTGCTGACCCTGGCCTCCCCCTGACGGAGCCTACCCAAACGGCCCGACCGTCAGGAGAAACTGGCCCGCTGGAGTCGACAACTGCGGCTGGAACTGCGGTGGGCGCGGTGACTGCTGCTGGAAGGGTGGCGGATGCCGCTGCTGGCCTCTGCCGAATCCCCCTCTGAATTGGGGTCTTTGTAGTGTACTGGTAGAGGATGTCGGTGGAACTGCCCGACAACTCTCGTCCTACAACTGCGCCTCCACAACTAAAGCGCAGTTCAGAACTGCTGGGTACGTCTGGAAGAGGTGGGAACACGTCTGTCGTCTGATCTTTGGCCGAAGTCTCCACTTCAACTGTCGTGCCCTGGCTGTCGGATCTGCTGCCACTGCCCCTGCAAAACAGACTAGATGTGTGAATCGGATGGCATACTGCGGAACAGAGCGAGTACCATGCAGAAGGGACTCGTACTCACGGGACAGGGCGTCACACGTACTTTCTGGGAAGTACGCGTCCAAGAACAACACCCTGAACTCCTCCCACAGCGGCTCTTCTTCGCCACTGGTGTGCTGGGTGGTGCATGACCAATCAAGAGTATCTTCGTCGAACTGAAACGCTGTGAGGGTGACCCAGATCCGATCATCCTCGACGAAGAGAGCGTCGAGGACGCGCGTGACTCCCTTGAGCCAGCCGTCCACTGTAGTCGGATCTCCAGTCTCACCACTGAACCTAGGCGGGTTCAGCCCCTAGAAATCCATCATGACTGTCGCAGTGGCCCGCTCTTCGAAAGGAGCGAGGGCCCGCTCCCGTGTGACTGAAACTGTCGCTGGTGAGGGCTCAACCCGTCTTGCTCTGACCTCCCTGATAGGTGTCACCCTGTCTGGTTGGGCAGGCCGACCAGGTCGTGCCCCACCCCGACCAACAACCGAAGGTCTGCCTCGAGCTCCCGCCATCTACGCAATCACCAACGACAAACGAGCGTCCTCTCGTCAGTAACCGCAAAACAAACAACACAGCGCTAAAGTGAAAAGCACAACACATCACAGAAGAGGATGCACGGATGTTCTAGACATAGAACTAACCCATCCCACACTCAATCTCAACTGAATCCTGATCCTAACCCTGGGATCTACAACCTATGCTCTGATACCAAGCTGTCGCGCCCCGACCCGCGAAAGCCCAACCGTGCTGGGAGACGTGAACCGGAACCTAACAAACTGCAGAAAATTTTGGCGAGGGTTCCCTCTAACCTAATGGTCTCCCTAAACAATTCATCAAAAACCCTCAGTTACAAAATTAAGATTTAAGAAACCTAAAGCTTAAAGATATCAAATCCCAAAGTATAAATATACAAAACATCGAAGAGGGAAAGATCAAGTACAAACATTTATACTCTCCCGTAGGAGGCTAATTATACAAGGGTTCTGGGAAAGACAGATCACCACTCCTCAGACTCTGCCAGACGCCGCTGCACCGCAGACGAACTACCCAGTAGGGGCCACTGATGTCACTCAAATGTGTTACGCACAGCGGTGGCGGTGCAGTACAGCATAAGAGAGGTCGAATCCCACAGAGAGACAAGCAGGAAAGAATCAGAACGCAAATAACAATGAATGGAAGACAAACAAGAACGTTAACGTTAAGAAAGTAGATCGAAGATGTAATGATAAGATAAAGTTAACGAAAGAAATCAAGATTTAAATGAGGCTAGGCTTCAGGAATCACATCACTCGGATTTAAGTTCTTCTCTTCTCGATGGTTCATGTAAAACTCAGTTAAGGGATTCACATTTCAATCACCTTAACCGGAGGATATAGAATTATGAATCTGATAAATTATAAAAATGTCTCTTCCTACGATTGATTCTTTCTTGTTATAGTTCTAACTTCATCCAACTCAAACCTAAGAATACACGATACCGGTTGTCACTACAGGCAACGCGCAGCAAAAGTTCATTGGGACAAAGCCCTAACTCTATCTAACCAGATCTCTAAGAATACACAATACCAACTCTCATAATCGGCAATGCATAGCAAAGATTTCACGAATAGAGCCCCAACCTTGTCTTACCAGATCCCTAAGAATACACAATACCAGTTGTCACTACGGGCAATGCATAGCAAAGGTCTCGCAAGACTCGGTAGGAGAAGCAAAAGAGAAGACCATGGGATTATAAGATCATTAAAGAAGCATGACTGGATTCATAATATTAATCATCCACATAGAAATCTATAATCTGAAAATAATATTTGAAGATCCAATACAAAGAAAAGAGTTTAACAATGAAGATTAAAAACTATGAACCATTGTTGGAGAAGAAACCCTAATCCTAGCTAGATCATCCGTCCGCCATGCCCGCGGATTACTCGGTCATGGATGGAGATGTCGTCATCTTCTTCGTTTGGGAAACGTCCAGAAAGAGCCTCAAAAAACGTCCAAGAAGTCCCCCTTGGCTTACCCTAACTTTCCTATTTATAGGGTCCAAAGATTAGCAAACTCGGGTTAAGTTTAAACCCGTTTTACGCCCCTGGCTGATCTGGCGGTCGACCGTGAGGCCTTGACGGTCGACCGCGAGGTGCATAATTTATTTTGATAAGCTGCGGTTGATCTTCGCATCGTCCGTCGGAAGTGTTTTTCTTGACAGAGGCTGACGGTCGATGCCACGGTCGATGCTACGGTCGACCGTGGCATTTTACGGTCGATCTTGAGGATTTTTGACCTCCACGGTCGACCGTGAGGATTTGACGGTCGACCGTGAGGACTTTCGGGCTCGACGGTCGACCGTGAGGATTTGAAGGTCGATCTTCACTATTCACTCAGCACTGCGCACTGGTACGAAAAATGTTGTAACTTCGTCTAGGAAACTCGGAATCACGAACCATAAAATTCTCCAGAAACTAGACTTCAAGAGATTTCCAACCATATATGGCACATTATCTGGTTCTTCATCATCAGGTACAGGTTCATCTTCCAAGTCGACCCATATAATCTTTTCAGCTTCTTTCAGCTCCAATTCCCTGCATTTTCCAAGCAACTATGTGAAGTAACATATAATATAAAAATAGTGCTAAAGAAGTTGATTAAGGGTGAAGATATAGCAATTGAGATGGTTTTAAGGTTGTTCAGAGTGCACTTTCATGCACTCATCAGCCACCGAAGAGGAGCTGACGCCTGCACCTGTAAAACGCAGTCAGGGTAGGAATTAGCACTAAGCTCAGCATGGAAACTACACTACGACACATATAAGAAAGAGAGAAACACAACAGTGTCGCCATCTAGTAAGGCATGGGTGTATACAGGGGTCCTATAACCCTACCGCGTGTCCCTGAGGTCCACGGTCATGATCTTTCAGAAGAACTGGTCACATGACGAGTTACGCTCAGCAAGCAGGAAATCAACACTGCTGACTCACAAGTAGGAAACCGGCGCTGCTGGTAGGAAATGGAACAGCTGAGTAGGCACACCCTCTACTCAAGAGTCGTCACGACTGGACACCGGCTACACCTCAGAAGCCGACTCGAGGCCGACATGACCTCTACAATCATCAATCAATAGGTGTTTGAGTCATCTAGGCCTATCATCGAAATCGACTGAACACCACCATTCAAACATGGACCAAGTCACCCAACCCCGGTCCTAGGGCAAAATCCGAGCTTCCAAGCCTCGGGACGGTAACTCACAAATCGCCCACGCCCTAACCTTATGCAACTAATGCACAACCAGATGCATGCTATGCACATACGCAGGAAAGCAGATAAGCATGCAACATATGTGATGATTAAATAAACAAGGTCTGGGCTCGGCACCCTGTCGGCCCGGGGTGGTGAACAGTAAAACATGTCAAGGAACTGCTACAGTGGTAACTCCAACAACTGCGCCAGTCCGCCAAAAGATAGCATGTTACGGGAAGCAACCCCGACAAAGAAGAATAGCAGTATAACATGCTATCTAAACATCTCTGGAGTCGTCACTCTCTCGGTTCACCACTACCCCTCAATATGGGGCTAACATGCTCAAGGTTATGTACAAGTTATAAAGCGGTAAAGAAAACTGCATACGAGAAGCCCCGCGGGAAAACCCATTGAAAACACCTCTCAGCCACCAAAGAGATCGATCTCTCCACCAGAGAAGATTGATCTTCATAGTGCTTGGGAAGCCTCGTCCCAGTCAACCGGAAGAGATCGATCTTCTCCACAAGAAGGATCGATCTTCTTCGTGACTCAGAACCTCGCCCATGCCAACTAAGCAAGGATCGATCTTCTCCAATAGAAGGATCGATCCCGCTCGGGCTGGGCATGACGTCCCACAAATCATCCATCTTTCCTAAAAAAAGATCGATTTGAATGGGTTCACCGGCTAACCGCCGGTGAGAAATACCGCCGAAAAACTCCACCCAATCCCACAAAACCTTGGGATCTTGTAGTACAAAGGACCATGAGTCCAAAACCGAAGATATCATTGAAAACAAACAAGTATATAATCAGATCTAAGAAAAACAAACCATAATCAAACTCAAATCTCACAAATCCAGAAAAGCAAGTAGGTAGGATCCCTACCTAGACTAGAGCAGCTTCAATCCCAGCTGCTGAGCCTTGGATCATCCTAAAGCTCCTTCAAATCCAGCCGGATCTCAACTCAAAAACTCGGATTTAAAAAGAGATCAAAGAAGAGGGTTTTGTTCATTCTATAGACGGAGAAACTGCCTTATGAGAGATCGATCTCTTCTCAAAAAGATATCGAACTTTCATGACGAACCGACTTAACTTTCTGGCGCTAAAAGATCGATCTCCTTAGCAAGGGAAGATCGATCCCCTTTGCCTAGAAAACTAGACTTGGGCTAAAACACAAGCCCAAGCCAGGATCCTTCGATACGGGGTCCATCTAATCGTTCTAATAAAAAATTTACACAAATACGATCAGTGTGTGCACACGCGAGTGTGAAACAAACCAACAAGGTGCAATTTACCAAATTACCCTGCGGTCCACAACGAGCCACGAGTCCGACCCAGACGGTCAACCCAGGAGTGGAGGGACAGGTCCTCATATAAAGTCTTCAGTGAGGTTCTCTCCAAGTGTTGATACCGACAGGAATTTCAGCATCTGTCGAGTACTGAAGAGGATGGAGGCCACAGAGTTCCTCAAATATTTCGGTGTTCCAATCGATGGTGCCCGACTGAAGCCAACGGCGTTCAATGATCTGCTAGAGTCCTTTCAAAAGAAGCTTGGAGAATGGTCGTCGATGAAGCTGGCTGGGGCGGGGCGGGTGATTGTTATAAAATCCATGCTACAGTCTTCTCCAACCCACTTGTTCATGGAAACACATCTTCCAATGTCCATCATTTGGAATCTTGAGCTTTTGTCAAGAAATTTCTTATGGATTGGGAAGAAGATCGATCGGGTCGCCTGGGAACGAGTTTGCTCTCCTACCGAGGCTGGCGGCTTAGGTCTTTGCAAGTTCAATGTGTGGCAAGAGGCCCTCCAGATGAAGCGTGCAGCAAGTTTGAGGTTGGTGCCTAACTCTATTTGGGCAAGGATCTCGCACTCCAAGTACCGTTGGGCGGGCAACTTTCCAACGGGAAGTATCCCGGCTAGATGCACCTAGCATTGGCGTCGGATTTGCTGGGCGGTGCGCATGCTTCAAGATGGTATCCGGTGGGTTCCAACGGCTCAAGGCAAGGTTAGTGTGGTTTTTGATCATCAGGTTTTCGACCAGCCTTTGTTGAAGACCCCTTCCTTCTTTTCCTCTTTTGTTCCGACAAAGCGTAGGTTGAACCCTACAATGAAAGAGGTAGTAAAAACCGAAGTGTTGAAATTATTAGATGCAGGGATCATCTACCCCATTGCTGATAGCAAGTGGGTGAGCCCTACACAGGTTGTACCTAAAAAATCTGGTGTCACCGTTGTTAAGAATGAAAGTGATGACTTTGTCCCCACTAAATTGGTGACCGGATGGCACATGTGCATAGATTATAGAAAACTGAATGCAGCCACCCATAAGGATCACTTTCCATTACCGTTCTTATACCAGATTTTAGAGAGACTAGCTGGACATCCTTTTTATTGTTTTCTTGATGGTAATTCTGGATATTATCAGATTAAGATTGCTTTAGAAGATCAGGAAAAAAACTACTTTTACATGTCCTTTTGGTACTTATGCTTTCCGTAGAATGCCATTTGGCTTGTGTAATGCTCCTGCTACTTTTCAGCGTTGTATGATGAGTATGTTTGCTGATATGATCGAGGAATGTATGGAAGTATATATGGATGACTTGACTGTATTTGGTAATACTTTTGATGCATGTTTGCAAAACTTAAAGAGAGTCTTGGTCAGGTGTGAAGAGAAGCACCCTGTGCTTAATTGGGAAAAGTGTCACTTCATGGTGCCCTCAGGCATTGTGTTGGGCCACATAGTCTCTTCTAGAGGCATTGAGGTGGATTGATAAAAAATCGATCTCATCTCAAAGCTTCCCGTGCCAAAGACTGTTAAAAATGTTAGATCCTTTCTAAGGCATGCTGGTTTTTACAGCAGATTCATTCAAAATTTTTCTGCTATTGCTCGTCCTTTATGTAATATTTTGATAAAGGATACCCCTTTTGAGTGCACTATTGCTTGTCAAAAGGCTTTTGAAGCCTTGATTGATAAATTGACTTCCGCACCTATTTTTGCAACCACCCGATTGGAGCCTTCCTTTTGAATTGATGTGTGATGCAAGTGATTTTACTGTAGGAGCTGTTTTAGGGCAGCGAAATGATGGTAAACCTCATGTTATTCATTATGCTAGCCGAACCTTGAATAATGCACAGATGAATTATTATACCACCGAGAAAGAACTGTTAGCTATAGACTTTGCATTAGACAAGTTTCGTGCTTATTTGATTGGTTCTTGATGAATAAATTTTATATCTCGCAAGTATACGAATCAGTGTGATCAGTATAGCAGCAAGACGAGTATCGTACCAATAGAGATTAGTAGAGATTATTAGAGTAAAATGCTAAAGAACAGAAAAGAAAGAAAATAAGGAAGGGAAAATAAGAAATATGAAGTCTCAAAAATAGAAGATATAATAACGAAATAAGAAAATGATGGAAATATGATGGATGAATACTAATGTTCAGATTTCACCATAACATCCTCATTCTATGCATTGAATCAATCAAGATCTCAGTTTAATTCCAAGGGTTCGTTCTTCCCGTATGATGATCCGTTCGGCCGCGATCTTCACCAAGTACTCTCAATTAACCCTAGATAATGAACCCATAACTAAGTGTTGACCAAGAATCCATTAAGCTCTGAAGAACAATCATGAACCAAGAATAGTCTTAGCTTGAACCCGGTTTTGACATAAACTCATTCATTCATAGATCCTGCAAGATTAGGGAATGAACCCTCACCCAATCTCACATAAAATAATCTATAATACTTCTATTAGCTAGATAAAGGTATTTCAGATCTCAGTTATAATAATAAATGAAACAAGAAATATAAACTGATTAAATAAACATGATCCAATAACATAGAATGATTCAGTTAGGGCTACATCGGTACCTTGGAGAAGAAACTAGCCACTCATGTTCATCATGAGGGCAACAAAACTAATGAAGAAATAAAGAAGAAAATAAGATGAAAAAAAGAAAAGAAAACCAAGCCTTGAACCAGTCTCCTCTCCTCCAAACGCTGCCAAAAAGCCCCCTCAAACCCTAGAAAGAGTCCTATTTATAGCCCAATGTCTCTCCATCCTCGGATTAGATCTAAACCGTTGATTTTCTTCACTGGGAAAGTAGGATCGATCCTTCCATAGGTGTAGGATCGATCTGTTGCATCAAAATCTTCAATTTCTGGCTACACCCGAGTCGGATCGATCCTTCCATGGGTGTAGGATCGATCCTGCTCAGTAGGATGGATAGTAGGATCGATCCTGCTCAGTAGGATGGATAGTAGGATCGATCCTACTGAGATCATATGAAAAGTATGCAATCTGTCAGGTCTGCTCGTAGAAGGATCGATCCTACTAGGGAGAAGGATCGATCATTCTTTCCTGAGTATTTACTGTTTTGCCATCATGACTGCGCCATTGGTCCTAAAATTGCCGTAACTTCCTCTAGGAAACTTGGAATCCCGAACCATAAAAATTCTCCAGAAACTAGACTTCAAGAGCTTTCCAACCATATATGGCACATCATCTGGTTCTTCATGAACAGGTACAGTTTAATCTTTCAAGTTAATCCATGTAATCTTTTCAGCTTCTTTGCTCATTTTTCCTGCATTTTCCAAACAACTATGTGAAGCAACATATAGATATAAAAATAGTAATAAAGATCTTGATTAAGGATAATAATCTAGCAATTGAGATGGTTATAAGACTATTCAGAGTGCACTTTCATGCACTCATCGCACCCCCCAACCAGCTTATTGCTAGTCTCTAGCAATTCAAAGCGCATAAAATATAATTAAGCATACTAACGGTTCAAGGATGTAGACATGCATGATAAAAATTCTGCTTTATTAAGTCCATAATGTTGTACATAGTATTGAGCACGAAAACTTCTTATACTCATACACGTACTACCAACATATGAAATCAACTTCTACACATTAAACATGCTAATCACCATCCAGAAGAATACATGTGACATGACAAATAAATGTTACGTACAGAGGTAACTTCTACCTACCATTAGTCCAAACACACTACTATCTTCATGACCAATCATCCAACCGTCACACTTTAAGTACAACATGCTCTTTTTGTGTCTTTTTTCCTTCAACTATCAGACATTTTGCCTTTTTACGCGAGCACTCTTCGCTTCTAAAGGCGCAGAGAACCGGTTACTTAACAAAACACTGAGTAGTTTTTGTAGCTATTAGTTGTTTTACCTTTTTACGCGAGCTCCCAGCTTCCTGAGGCAAGAACACCCGGTTACTCAGTAGATCACCTAATAGTCATTTAGGCACAGCTTAATCAAGCTCCAAAACTTTTTTTTTCTTTTTTTTCTCCTTTTTCTGCATGCAATACTCAACACTAGCTAATGCTGAAATCATGGTCTAGATTGACAATAGCATGCTCATTTCTCTGGTGAGTATAATCGCCACTGCACAGAAAGTGTTTGTGTGTGACTCACATAATGTTCTACCTTCAGGTTATCACGCATGCAATCAATGTATAGGCCAATCTACATGAAAGCAGCATGTATAATAAGCATAAAAATTTCAGCTCATGTACAATTTAACACTATTATACCCACAAGGTAGCATGAATACAGTCATGAATGTCTACACCCCCAACCTGAAATTAACATTGTCCTCAATGTGTGCATCGTAAACAATAACATACGTAGGTGGTGGCTATCCAAATTTCCATAGAAAGAAGAGACAAGATAATTTAAATAAGAAAGAAGCCACCTGATAGAGTAAGCAAACATCTCCTCAAGGATCCTCAGGGTGGTTGAAAACCTAAAAGAAAACAAAAGAGAAAGCATAAAACTAAAAATTGAAACTTAAAAACAGGTTACCTTTGTAGGTTGCCTCCCACCCAGCGCTTTATTTAACGTCTAGGCAAGACGTACTATAAAATCTTAAGGTTCAACAAAATTCACTGCATCCACCACTTCTGAATGTCCTTCCAAATATAATTTCAAACGGTGCCCATTGACTTTGAATTTGCTCCCATTCTTTTCATTCTCAATTTCAACAACACCATGAGGAGATACTTGTGTCACTCTGAAAGGACCCGTCCATCTTGACCTTAATTTACCTGGAAAGAATTTCATTCGTGAGTTATAAAGTAAAACTTTCATACCTGGTGTGAACTCCTTCCGTTGTATTGCTTTGTCATAATAGAGCTTGGTCCTTTCTTTATAGATTGTAGCATTCTCGTACGCTTCATTTCGTAGGTCATCCAATTCATTCAATTGCATCTTCCTCATGTCCCCAGCTTCCCTCATATCAAAATTCAGCAGCTTTATCGTCCAATAGGCCTTATACTCGAATTCCACTGGTAGGTGGCATGCTTTGCCAAATACAATTCGGTAAGGGCTCATACCAATAGGAGTCTTATATGCAGTGCGATATGCCCAAAGAACATCATTCAATTTCGCCGCCCAATCCTTCCTTGTAGTGCCTACAACTCGCTCCAAGATCGTCTTAATTTGCCTATTGCTTACCTCAACTTGTCCCGAAGTTTGAGGGTGGTACGGGGTTGCTACCCGATGGGTGATGTTGTACTTCTTTAACAATGAATCAAATGCTTTGTTGCAAAAGTGCGTCCTCCCATCACTTATAATCGCCCGAGGTGTTCCAAACCTTGTAAAAATCATATCTTTCAAGAAACTCACCACGGTCTTGCTATCATTGTTCGTGGTTGTAATTGCTTCAATCCACTTAGATACGTAATCCACTGCAACAAGAATATAAGTATAACCATATGTTGGAGGAAACGATCCCATAAAGTTTATGCCCCAAACATCAAACAATTCCACCACTAGATTATTTGTAAGAGGGATCTCGTTCCTCTTGCTTATGTTTCCAGATCTTTGACATCTGTCACACTTAGCAATAAAATTAAACGCATCTTTGAATAAGGTAGGCCAGAAGAAACCAGATTGAAGAACTTTAAAAGCAGTTTTCTTACCTCCAAAGTGTCCTCCACACGTTAATTCATGACTAAATTTCAATATATCATCATGCTCATATTCTGGAACACAACGCCTTATTATTTGATCAGGACAATGCTTAAATAAATAATGGTCATCCCAAAAGTAATATCTAACTGTAGACAAAAATCTTTTCTTTCCTTGTGAACTTAAATCAGCACGAAGAACATTATTAGCTAAATAGTTAACAATATCCGCATACCAGGGCTCTTTACCATTCACAGAAAATAGTTGTTCATCGGGAAAGCATTCTTGGATGGGTTGTACATCCTTAGGGCCGGCTATGTGCTCTAATCGCGACAAGTGATCTGCCACTACATTGTTGCTCCCTTTCTTGTCCCTTATTTTCAATTCGAACTCTTACAGTAGCAGGATCCACCTGATTAACCTCGGCTTGATATCCTTTTTGGTTAGTAGATATTTCAATGCTGCATGATCTGAATAAATAATAACTTTAGATCCAATCAAATAGGAGCGAAATTTCTCCAATGCAAAAACAACAGCAAGTAATTCTTTCTCAGTAGTTGAGTAATTGATTTGAGCATCATTGAGGGTACGACTCGCATAATAAATAGCATGAGAAACCTTATGTACCCTTTGTCCTAACACAACCCCTATAGCATAATCAGACGCATCACACATTATCTCAAAGGGCAACAACCAATCAGGAGGCATAATAATAGGTGCAGTAATCAATTTCTCCTTCAAAGTATTGAAAGCATCAAGACAAGCTTTACTAAACTTAAACTCACTATGCTTAGCCAATAAATCACACAATGGTCATGCGGTTTTAGAAAAATCTCTAATGAATCTGTGATAAAATCCTGCATGGCCTAAGAAACTTCGCACATCTTTCACAGAAGTAGGGGGCGGTAATTTCTAAATCAAATCTATTTTTGCTTTATCTACTCCAATACCTTTACTAGAAATAGCATGTCCCAAAACAATACCTTGCCTTACCATGAAGTGACTCTTCTCCCAGCTCAATGTCAAATTTATTTCTTCACATCTCTTAAGCACCAAGGTTAGGTGTACAAGGCAATTATCAAAAGAATTCCCAAAGACAGAAAAATCATCCATGAATACCTCGACAAACCTTTCTATCATGTCGGAGAAAATCGATATCATGCATCTTTGAAAAGTGGCAGGTGCGTTGCACAATCCGAACGACATCCATATGTATGTGAATGTTTCAAACAGACAGGTGAAAGTTGTCTTCTCTTGGTCCTCTGGGGCGATAGCAATTTGATTATAACCTGAAAATCCATCAAGAAAACAATAAAATGAATAACCAGCTAAGCGTTCAAGCATTTGATCAATAAAAGGTAAGGGAAAGTGGTCCTTTTTAGTAGTTGCATTAAGCTTGCGATAATCGATGCAGACACGCCATCCAATAGTCATCATCGTGGGTATGAGCTCATTGTTCTCATTCTTCACAACTGTTATCTCTGATTTTTTAGGTACCAAGTGAACTGGACTTACCCATTTCCTGTCAAAAATAGGATATATAACGCCAACATCGAGCAACTTGAGGATCTCTGCTCGAACAATGTCTTTCATGTTTTGGTTAAGGCGACGCTGGGCGTCCCGTATAGGTTTGGCATCCTCTTCCAAAATAATGCGATGCATGCACATAGTAGGACATACTCCTTTAATATCTGCAATGGTCCAACCTATTGCAGTTTTATGCTCTCTAAGAACTCTCAATAATTTTTCCTCTTCCAATGGAGTAATGTCAGAAGCAATAATCACAGGAAGGGTTTCATTCTCACCAAGATATGCATATTTCAGATTACTAGAAAGAGGTTTTAATTCAAGCTTTGGTGGGGAAACTATTGATGAAACCATTTTAGAATAAGATTTGTTTAGCATGTCTAACCGAGATTCATCAGAGAAGCATGGCTACAATGCCTCAAGGGCTGCTATAACCTCCTTTGCTCCCTCGTAACTCTGCAACTCCTCCTTTTCCATCGTCAATGCCGCTTCCAATGTAGTCTTGAATGAATCTAAAACATCTATTGAGAAACAATCAAAAGAGTTTGAAGGATAGGACATAGATTCAAAAACTTTAAATTCAATAGTTTCACCTAAAACTGTCATGCTGAGCTTACCATCCTGCACATTAATCATAGTCTTGGTTGTTGCCATAAATGGACGTCCCAACAAAATAGGTAAATTTCTATCATTCAAAGGTGCATCATCCATATCCAATATCACAAAATCAGCAGGAATAATTAACTTATCAACTTGTACTAAAATGTCTTCTACAATGCCTAATGGATACTTTATTGAACGATCTATAAGTTGTAGAGACATCGTAGTAGGTTTTAATTCACCAACACCTAACTGAAGAAAAACAGAGTAAGGCATCAAATTAACACTGGCTCCTAAGTCAAGCATTGTCTCCCCTATTTTTGTATCACCAACAGTAATACTAATGTTAAAACTTCCTGGATCCTTAAGCTTGGGTGGAAGCTTCCTTTGTAGAACCGCGCTTACCGTCTCTGAAACCATCACCTTTTCATGAGGTTCATACTTACGCTTATGAATACTTAGTTCCTTGAAGAACTTTGGAAAGGCTGGCATGTTCCTGATCACATCAAGTAATGGTAAGTTCACATTAATCTTAGATAGGATATTATAAATTTCAGAATATGACTTATCCATTTTGGCTTTCTTCAGGCGGCTTGGAAAAGAAATTGGCAACACATATGGTGGAGGATAGTTGTGATGAACCTCCGGAACTGAATTTGCTCTCTTTTCATGATCAAAAGCAAATGTAGCTGGTGGTGGCCTTTTCGCCCGTTCCTCCGTTTCAACTTCCTCACTTGCATCATCATTACACTCATCAATAACTTCATCATTAATCTTATTATCAATTATCTTACCTGAACGAAGAACTATGATCGCTTTTGCTTGCTCAGGTTGGCTCGGAAATTTGCCTAGAATATAGGTTCTTACAGCATCAGCAAGTTGTCCCACTTGATCTTCCAACTTCCCAACGGATGCTGCAATATTCTTCAGTACCGTATCATGTTGAGCAATGGCCGCATCTTGTTTTTCCATCTTTGAGTCTATTTTATGCATAAAAGCTAACATAGTCGCTTCTAAAGACGACTTAACAAGTGGGTTAGATTGATTAGCAGTAGGTATACTAGCATTAACAGTATTTTTTCATGAAAAATTCGGATGCTCCCTCCAACCAGGATTGTAAGTATTTGCATAAGGGTCAAATCTAGATCTCGGGTTATAAGCATTCATCAAATTAGCTTGTTCTTGCACATATTCAGGAAATTCACTACCAGAAGGACATGAATCAAACCTATGACCAATAATATTGCAAATTGAACAAACCTCAACCGGTTTTGCTTGTGTGGACATCATCGCATCCATCTTCTTGTTGAGGGCTGCGATTTGCCTTGCCATGTCATCGTTCTGTTTAAGCTCATAGATGCCTCTCGCCTTATTCCTCGTGTCTCTCTATTGCGAGTTTGATCCTATAATCTCATAAATTTCGTATGTCTCTGGCGGTGTCCTTTTGAACATCGCTCCACCTGCAGCATTATCTGCCATAGTCTGACAATAAAGATTTAGTCCATCATAGAAATATTGTATCTGATTTTCTAAAGAATAATTATGATGTGGACATTGCATCAAAAGCATCTTAAATCTATCCCATGCTTCATGGAATGGTTCTCCATCAGCTTGCTGAAAATTTGGAATCTGTCTCCTCAAGTTAGTAGTCATGGCATGAGAATAAAATTTGCTAACAAACTTGTTATAAATTGCATCCCAAGTAGTTAGTGATCCAGGAGGCAACGACATCAGCCATCTCTTCGCTTTATCCTTCAGGGTATAAGGAAAACATCGCATCCTCAGTTGATCTTCATTAATGCCACCTAGAGGAAAAGTCTGAATAGTAGCATAATAATCTTTCACAAACGTTAGTGGATCTTCAGAAGGTAAACCATGAAATTCAGGAAGCATAAAAAAATGTAGATTTTTAAGTTCATAAATCCTAGCCTCCGCAGGTAACACAATGCATGATGGTGATGTAGAAATAGTAGGCCTCGGGTACTCCTCCAAAGGACGTACATTGTTATTAAGCTCCATCTCCTCTTGTTCCTCGTCTTGAACTCCTAGATCTGATGTGGACAGGCTATCTTTGTTAGATCTCTTCTTCCAACCAATTTGATCTACTTTATCATTCAAGGGCAACAACTTTTTTTCCCGTGATCGGCGACCTTGCATTCACTACTAATAAACTCTAATCAAATCCCCGGCAATGGCACCAAAAACTTGATGAATAAATTTTATATCTCACAAGTATACGAATCAGTGTGATCAGTATAGCAGCAAGATGAGTATCGTACCCACAGAGATTTGTAGAGATTATTAGAGTAAAACGCTAAAGAATAGAAAAGAAAGAAAATAAGGAAGGGAAAATAAGAAATATGAAGTCTAAAAAATAGATGATCTAATAATGAAATAAGAAAACGACGGAAATATGATGGATGAATACTAAGGTTCCGATTTCACCATAACATCCTCATTCTATGCATTGAATCAATCAAGATCTCAGTTTAATTCCAAGGGTTCGTTCTTCCGGTATGATGATCCGTTCGGTCACGGTCTTCACCAAGTACGCTCAATTAACCCTAGCTAATGAACCCATAACTAAGTGTTAACCAAGAATCCATTAAGCTCCGAAGAGCAATCATGAACCAAGAATAGTCTTAGCTTGAACCCGGCTTTGACATAAACTCATTCATTCATAGATCCTGCAAGATTAGGGAATGAACCCTCGCCCAATCTCACATAAAACAATCTATAATACTTCTATTGGCCAGATAAATGTATTTCAGATCTCTCAGTTATAATAGTGAATGAAATAAGAAATATAAACTGATTAAATAAAGGCAAAATTACGCTTTTGGTACCTGTAAAATTTTGGATATACCGCTTTAGGACCTCTAGTTTGATAATTACGTTTTTGATACCCATATTTAATGTATATAACATATTTAGTAACTACCGTTAGACGCCGCTATCCATACTTGATGGCAATCCGCTCATGTGAGCGGTTTTCAATCAATTTTGACTGATTGGTTTTGCCACCTCATCTTCTCCATCTCGAATCTCACTTCTCTCTCTCCTCCCTCTCTCTTTCGTGCTCTCTCTCTCTCTCTCTCTCTCTCTCTCTCTCTCTCTCGTCTCTCCCTCCCTCCCTCCCCTGTCTCTCCATCTCTCCTCTCTCCTCTCTCTCTCCTCCCTCTCTCTTCCGTGCTCTCTCTCTCTATCTCGTCTCTCTCTCAGTCTCTCCCTCCCCTGTCTCTCCATCTCTCCTCTCTCCTCTCTGTCTCCCCCTCCCCCTGTCAGATCTCTCCTCTCTCTCCTCCCTCTCTCTTCCGTGCTCTCTCTCTCTATCTCGTCTCTCTCCCGGTCTCTCCCTCCCCTATCTCTCCTCTCTCCTCTCTGTCTCCCCCTCCCCTCGAGCATGTTGCACGTAGAGCATGTTGGTGTACTTCAACCCGGTGTTGACGTCCAGCACGCCAAGGTTTGCCCGGAAGAGAGCGTAGTCTAGAGTCTCCGACGTGAACCCAAATTACGGGTTGGCATTCACCATGAAAGTAGAGTCAGTAGCTCTCAAGAAGCTCAGCAACGGCTTCAGCACCGCCGTGTCATAGCCATTGGCGAGGTGGACGGCGTGGACCATGTCATCTATAATACTTCTATTGGCCAGATAAAGGTATTTCATATCTTAGTTCTAATAATGAATGAAACATGAAATATAAACTGATTAAATAAACATGATCCAATAACATGAATGATTCAGTTAGGGCTACATTGGTACCTTCGAGAAGAAACTAGCCACTCATGTTCATCATGAGGGCAACAAAACTAATGAAGAAATAAAGAAGAAAATAAGATGAAAAAAAGAAAACAAAACCAAGCCTTGAACCAGTCTCCTCTCCTCCAAACGCTGCCAAAAAGCCCCCTCAAATCCTAGAAAGAGTCCTATTTATAGTCCAAAGTCTCTCCATCCTCGGATTAGATATAAACCGTTGATATTCTTCACTGAGAAAGTAGGATCGATCCTTCCATAGGTGTAGGATCGATCTGTTGCATCAAAATCTTCAATTTCTGGTTACGCCCGAGTCGGATCGATCCTTCCATGGGTGTAGGATCGATCCTGCTCAGTAGAATGGATAGTAGGATCGATCCTACTGAGATCATATGAAAACTATGTGTTCTATCAGGTCTGCGCGTAGAAGGATCGATCCTACTAGGGAGAAGGATCGATCGTTCTTTCCTGAGTATTTACTGTTTTGCTATCCAGACTGCGCCATTGGTGCTAAAATTACCGTAACTTTCTCTAGGAAACTCGGAATCATGAACTGTAAAATTCTCCAGAAACTAGACTTCAAGAACTTTCCAACCATATATGGTACATCATCTGGTTCTTCTTGAGATGGTACAGTTTAATCTTTCAAGTTGATCCATGTAATCTTTTCAGCTTCTTTGCTCCGTTTTCCTGCATTTTCCAAACAACTATGTGAAGCAACATATAGATATAAAAATAATAATCAAGATGTTGATTAAGGATAATAATCTAGCAATTCAGATGATTATAAGACTGTTCAGAGTGCACTTTCATACACTCATTAGTTCTCCTATCACTATTTTCACTGATCATGCCGCGCTTAAGTACCTTCTCATCAAGAAGGATGCTAAAGCGCGCCTAATTGGTTGGATATTATTCTTACAAGAATTTGATATTTCTATAAAAGAAAAAAAGGGCATGGAAAAGGTTGTCGTTGATCACCTATCCAGGTTGATGGTGGAAGTAGCGGAAAATGAGCCACCAATCATGGATGACTTCCCTGATGAGCAACTCTTTTTAGTTGCACGACAGCCCTGGTATGCGCATATTGTCAATTATTTGGTGACATGTGAGATCCCTTCCTTTTGGAGTGCGCAGGATAAGCGTAGATTTTTTGTTGAGGTAAAGAAATTTTATTGGGATGATCCTTGTCTGTTTAAGTATTATCCTTACCAGATTATGCGCCGTTGTGTCCCTGATTATGAAATAGGAAGCATCATTACATTCTGTCACTCTCATGCATGTGGAGGCCATTTTCGATGAAAAAGACTGCTGCAAAAATTCTTCAATGTAGTTTTTACTGGCCTACTATATTTCGTGATGTTAACATTTTGTGCAGATCCTCTGATAGATGCCTAACGTTAGAAGCTTTATCTAGGAGACATATGATGCCTTTGAGCCCCATTCAAGCTGTAGATATTTTTGATTGTTGGGGTATAGACTTTATGGGACCCTTTCCTTCTTCTTTTGGCTATTTATATATATTGTTGGCTGTGGAGTACGTTTCTAAGTGGGTGGAAGCTGTTGCATGTAGGAATAATGATCATTTCACTGTCATCAAGTTTCTTAAAAAGCATGTTTTGTCTAGATTTGGTACTCTTAGGGTTATTATTAGTGACCAAGGATCTCATTTTTGTAACCGCTCATTTGAGGCTTTGATGCGCAGGTATGGAGTTACACATAACGTTTCCACTGCTTATCATCCATAGACAAATGGCCAAGTTGAATTAGCCAATAGAGAGATAAAGCAAATCTTAGAGAAGACAGTGAGCCCCAATCGAAAAGACTGGTCCTTGAGGTTATCAGACGTGTTGTGGGCCTATCGCACCGCCTACAAGACTATCCTGGGGATGTCGCCATTTGGCCTAGTTTATGGAAAACCATGTCATCTTCGAGTTGAGTTAGAACATAAGGCATAAGGCATATTGGGCTATTAAGTCACTAAATTTTACTTTGGATGTTGCAGGTCAAGAACGGAAACTCCAGTTGTCTGAGCTGGAGGAACTCAGGAATGATGCTTATGAGAGTTGTCGGATCTTCAAGGCAAAGACAAAGGCCTACCATGACAAGAAAATCCTACGGAAGACGTTTCAGGTAGGACAACAAGCTTATCTGTATGACGCACGACTGCATCTCCATCCTGGGAAGTTGCTCTCACGCTGGACATGCCCCTTTACTGTTAGCCGAGTATTTGAGTATGGGGTTGTGGAAGTTGAAGACCCAAAGGATGGGAGGTTGTTTAAGGTTAATGGACAGTGCTTGAAGACGATTCCAGAGAAAGCGAACCCAGAGGAGCACACCGTTTCTCTCATAGGCCCTGTCTACGAGGGATGATCTTGTTCTTATTCATTATTTCTGTTTTACTTAGGTTAACTTGCTTTAGTTGTTTGTTTTCGTTCTCATTTGCTTTTGTTTACTTTTATGTGTTTCGGATGCTTGGCCTTCCGTCTTACTTTCTTGTGAAATTCGGCCACAATGAGGAGCCCTGTGCAAGATTTCAGATATTCTGTCATCTGGCCTCTCTCCTATTTTGGTTTCCTATTCTTATTTATGCTATATATGAATATTTAGCCAACACCCTTTTGCTTATTTACATGATTAGCACACATCGAGGACAATGTGAATTTTAGGCTGGGGGGTGTAAGCATACATGATCTCATTCATGCTGTCTTATTGAGTTTAATAGTGTTGAATTGAGTAAGTTACTAGAGATTGTACATGAGCTGAAATTTTTATGCTTATTATACATGTTGCTTTCAGATGGATTGGCCTATACATTGATTGCCTGCGTGATAACCTGATGGTATAACATCATATGAGTCACACATGAACACTTTATGTGCAGTGGCAATTATACTCACCAGAGGAATGAGCATGCTAGTGTCAATCTTGACCATGATTTCAGCATTAGCTAGTGTTGAGTATTGCATACAGAGAAGTAAAAAAAAGAAGAAAAAATTCTGGAGCTTGATCAAGCTGTGCGTAAACGATTATTAAGTGATCTACTGAGTAACCGGGTGTCCTTGTCTCAAGAAGCGGGGAGCTCGCGTAAAAAGGTAGAACCACTGATAGCTAAAAAAAGAAAAAAAAACTATTCAGTGTTTTGTTAAGTAACCGGGTCTCTGCGCCTCAATAAGCGGAGAGTGCTCGTGTAAAAATGCAAAGTGTCTAATAGTTGAAAAAAAAAGAAAATCAGAAAGTGCGTGCGAGGGTTGGATGATTGGTCATGAAGATAGTAGTGTTTTTGGACTAATGGTGGGTAGAAGTTGGTTCTATACGTAACTTTTATTTGTCACGTCACATGTGTTCTTCTGGATGATGATTAGCATGTTTGATGTGTAGAAGTTGATTTCATATGTCGGTAGTATGTGTATGAGTACAAGATGATTTCATGCTCTGTTCTATATAAAACACTATTGACTTGATAAGGCAGAATTTTTATCATGCATGTCTACAGCCTTGAACCATTAGTGTGCTTGATTATATTTTATGCGCTTTGAATTGCTAGAGACTAGCAATAAGCTGGTTGGGGGGTGTGATGAGTGCATGAAAGTGCACTCTGAACAAGACTAAGAGCAGCTTATTTGCATAATTTTCATGATTAATATAGATGATTTCATCCGTATATTTTGTTACACAAAGTTATTTATATTATGCAGGAAATTGAAGCCAAGATGGGTCTTTAACGCCAAAATTGTACCTTCTCGGAAGGAACTAAATGATGTACTATACATGGTTTGAAAGCTCTGGAAGTCTAGTTTCTGGATAATTTTACAGTTCATGATTCCGAGGTTTTTAGAGGAAGTTACGGCAATATTAGTACCATTGGCGCAGTCTGGATGGCAAAACATTAAATACTCAGGAAAGACGGATCGATCATGTTCCCTAGAAGGATCGATCCTTTTATGCAGATAGACCTGACAGAATGCATACTTTCCATATGATCACAGAAGGATCGATCCTCCTTTCACTCGAGAATATTGACGAGAAGGATCGTTCTTTTTCCTATCGAAGGATCCATCCTACTATCAATCCTACTGAGAAGGATCCATCCTACTATCCATCCTACTGAGAAGGATCCAGCCTACTATCCATCATACTGAGAAGAATCGATCCTTTGCCTTACAAAGATCGATCTTACTCGGGCGACCCAGGTTACGGAGAAATAGAGAAGAAGAAGATCGATCCTTGGCCTTCAGAGGATCGATCATTTGTCAGGCGGATCTGAATACGAGCCATCAGATTTAATCCAAAGGCTGAAATAAAAGCTTGGGTTTCATGTCGATATATAAGGGCTCTTTTTTGGATGTTTTCTAAATGAAGAAGCTGAAGAAATCTCCATCCATGGCCGAGTAATCCACGGGCATGGCGGACAGATGATCTAGCGAGGATTAGGGTTTCTGCTTCATCATTGTTCATAGTTTTAATCTTTATTGTTAAACTCTTTTCTATGTATTGAATTTTCAAAGATTGTTTTTTGATTATAGATTCCTATGTGGATGATTAATATTATGAATCCAGTCATGCTTCTTTCATGATCTAATAATCCCATAATTTTATCTATTGTTTACGTACTTTATCTCGTGAAATCTTTGCTATGCACTGCTGATTGTGAGAGTTGGTATTGTGTATTCTTAGAGATCTGGTTAGATAGAGTTAGGGCTTTATTCCGATGAACTTTTGCTATACGTTGCCTGTAGTGATAGCCGGTATCGTATATTCTTAGGTTTTGGTTGGATGAAGTTAGAACTATAAAAAGGAAGAACCAATCGTAGGAAGAGACATTTATATATTTTGTTAGATTCATAATTCCATATCTTCCGGTTAAGGTGATTGGGATGTGAATCCCTTAACTGAGTATTGAATGAACCGTTGGTAGAAGAAGAACCTAAATCCGAGTGAAGTGATTCCCGATGCGTAGCCTTATTAAAATCCTTTGATCTAATTTAGTTACTTCTCAAGTTCTTGTTTGTCTTCAATTCATTGTTATTTGCGTTTTGGATATTTTCTGCTTGTCTCTCTGTGGGTTCGACCTCTCTTATGTTATGCTACACTGCACTGCTGTGTTATGACACACTTGAGCGATATCAGGCGTCAAGCTGAATTTGTTTCTTTAGGACTATTTTATTCGATATTGCTTATCTAGGTTTTCTTTTATTTTATCGCGGTGATATGGTTTGCAATAGGGATGCTTGTGTAGTGAGTCTTTCTTTTTCTTTTTGGAATTCGTGCATATTTTGAATCTTGTAGATGACTGATCTCAAAGTTTCTATATTCAATAAATACACTTATATTTGATCTTTTGAAAAGGTCCTTTTTATGGCAGGTTTTCCTTTGGAAACCAATAGTGGGCGATTAATTCGTACATCGTTAAGGGAATATTATTTTTGCTTTTTATATGTCTCTTATGTTTGATGGTAATTTTTATGGTTTTATTATTTTAGTATTCTTTAGAGACATGAATTTCTTCAAAGTGGTGACGTTTCTGTTGTGTGGGTGATGTGGTGATCGTATTGCACGCGAGCCAACTACATATGGTGCGATATTATGGTTATCTCTATTCTTTATTCATTGCTTTATTTTTATGACTTAGTGTAATTGAGGACAATTACATTAAAGTTGAGGGGCAGAATTCTAGGACTTTAAATTTACTGCTTATTTTTTTATTTTTATTTTATTTTAAGTAGATATTATACATATCTTGAATTATGTCAAAAGAATGAAATTATGATATTTATTGATAAAGATGCATGTTTAGAAATTTATCTTATGAATTATTCTGATACTTGTATGTCATATAAGGGATAGTAAATTTTTGCTATGCAAGATATATTTCTATACTTTACACTTTTACCATGATTTAATGATGACTTGACAGATCCTAATGCACATGTTCACTTTCACATGTTGAAGAGTTGATATTAGATTCTACATATAATTACCAATTAGTTTTATTTGGAGACTTTTGTTCCTCCATAGTCCTAATAGAAGCTTTTAACCCATTTAGTCATCTAACCACTAACATCATGACGAAAATACCCTTCCCTCCTCAAAATTAAAAAAATTAAAACAGAAAAGAAACGGGAAGCAGGAGAGGGAGGTGGCAACGGGGATGGCGTCGTGGAGGAAGGTGACGACGGGGGTGCCAAGGAAAATAGTGACAACGGGGACAGTAACACGGTTTGTATGAGTACTGAAATTGAAATAACGTAGGAGAAGAGTCCAAATTTGGTGATTTGGATAGTTAGATCTGCATTGTTGTAGCAATTTGGCAAGGTAATTACATTACTGATCGATGTGACTATCTTGCCATAAATTAAGCCACTGTGAGCAGGGACAGAGATCATCAGTGCATGTGCTGACGGAGAAGATATTATAAAAATATTGATAGTGTTGAGGCAAGTAGTGTAGCAGTTGAGATGCTAATTGAGAAGAATTGTCTTGCCATAAATTTTGCTAGTTACGTTCCACAATGATGCTGGTGGTAGTTACTTTTCACAATGATACCGGTGGTAGTTACTTTCCATAATAATACTGGTGGTAGTTACTTTCCACAATAATGCTGGTGGTAGTTACTTTCCACAATGATGCTGGGGGTAGTTACTTTCCACAATGATGTTGGTGGTAGTTACTTTCCAAAATGATGCTGGTGGTAGTTACTTTCCACAATGATATTGATAGTAGTTACATTCCACAATAATACTGGTGGTAGTTACTTTCCACAATTTTGGTGGTAGATACTTTCCACAATACTGATGGTAGTTACTTTTCACAATGCTGGTGGTAGTTACTTTCCACAATGCTTGTGGTAGTTACTTTCCACAATGCTGATGGTAGTTACTTTCCACAATGATGCTGGTGGTAGTTACTTTCCGCAAAGATACAGGTGGTAGTTACTTTCCAAAATGATACTGGTGGTAGTTACTTTTCACAATGATGCTGGTGGTAGTTACTTTCCATAATTTTGGTGGTAGTTACTTTCCATAATTTTAGTAGTTACTTTCCATAATGTTTGTGGTAGTTACTTTCCACAATGCTGATGGTAGTTACTTTCCACAATGATGCTGATGGTAGTTACTTTCCACAATTTTGGTGGTAGTTACTTTCCACAATTTTGGTGGTAGTTACTTACCACAATTTTGTTGGTAGTTACTTTCCACAATTTTGGTGGTAGTTACTTTCCACAATGTTACTGGTGGTAGTTACTTTCCACAAAGCTGGTGGTAGTTACTTTCCACAATGATGTTGGTTGTTGTTACTTTCCATAATTTTGGTGGTAAATACTTTCCACAATGCTTGTGGTAGTTACTTTCCATAATTTTGGTAGTTACTTTCCATAATGCTGGTGGTAGTTACATTCCATAATGCTGGTGGTAGTTACTTTCCATAATTTTGGTAGTTACTTTCCACAATGATACCGGTGGTAGTTACTTTCCACAATGTTGGTGATAGTTACTTTCCATAATTTTGGAAGTTACTTCTCACAATGCTGGTGGTAGTTACTTTCCATAATGGTGCTGGTGGTAGTTACTTTTCAAAATTTTTGTGGTAAATACTTTTCACAATGCTTGTGGTAGTTACTTTTTACAATTATGCTAGTGGTAGTTACTTTTTACAATGATGCTGGTGGTAGTTACTTTCCACAATTTTGATGGTAGTTACTTTCCACAATTTTGATGGTAGTTACTTTCCACAATGATACTGGTGGTAGTTACTTTTCACAATGCTGGTGATAGTTAATTTCCATAATTTTGGTAGTTTCTTTCCACAATGTTGGTGGTAGTTACTTTTCACAATGTCGGTGGTACTTACTTTTCCCCATTTTGGTGCTGGTTAATTTTCACAATATTGGTGGTAGTTTCTTTTGACAATGCTGGTGGTAGTTATTTTCCATAATTTTAGTAGTTACTTTCCATAATGCTTGTGGTAGTTACTTTCCACTAGGAGTGTCCAAAAAGTCCAAATAGCCCGGCCCGGTACGGGTCCGACCCGGGCCCGGGCCCGCCAGGGCCATAGCCCGGTCCGGCCGGGGTGTTGGCCCTGCTGGACCGGGCTAATCCGGGTTCAGGGCCGGACCAAGGCCCATTAGCCTAAAACCCGGTCCGGCCCAGCTTTTAAACGAAAGAGCTGACACACTGAGCAATGTGACCGTTTGAGAACTCAATCTAACCGTTTGAGACTTGTGATCGTTTGACTCAAATCTAGATTGGGGAGAGAGGTGGGCCCCGATCCTCTTTTTTTTTTAAAAAAAGGAACCGGACCATACCTAAACCCGGCAGATCACAGAAGGATCGATCCTCCTTTCACTCGAGAATATTGAGGAAAAGGATCGATCTTTCTCCTTTGGAAGGATCTATCCTACTTTATGAAGGATCCATTCAACTGAGAAGGATCCATCCAACTATCCATCCTACTGAGAAGGATCAATCATGCTTCTTTCAAAAGATCGATCCTACTCGGGTGACCTAGGTTACGGAGAAATAGAGAACAGAAAGATCGATCCTTGACCTTCAGAGGATCGATCCTTTGTCGGGTGGATCTGAATATGAGCCATCAGAGTTAATCCAAAGGCTGAAATAAAAGCTAGGGTTTCATGTCCATATATAAGGGGAGTTCTTGGACGTTTTTGGGGGCTCTTTTCTGGACGTTTTCTAAAGGAAGAAGATGAAGATATCTCCATCCATGGCCGAGTAATCCGCGGGCATGGCAAACCGATGATCTAGCGAGGACTAGGGTTTCTTCTCCAACATTGGTTCATAGTTTTAATCTTTATTGTTAAACTCTTTTCTATGTATTGAATCTTCAAAGATTGTTTTCAGATTATAGATTCCTATGTGGATGATTAATATTATGAATCCAGTCATGCTTCTTTCATGATCTTATAATCCCATAGTTTTATCTATTGTTTACCTATTTTATCTCCTGAAATCTTTGTTATGTATTGCCGATTGTGAGAGTTGGTATTGTGTATTCTTAGAGATCTGGTTAGATAGAGTTAGGGCTTTGTCCCGATGAACTTTTGCTATATGTTGCTTGTGGTGACAGCCGGTATCATATATTCTTAAGTTTGGGTTGGATGAAGTTAGAACTATAATAAGGAAGAATCAATCGTAGGAAGAGACATTTATATATTTTGTTAGGTTTATAGTTCCATATCTTCCAGTTAAGGTGATTGAGATGTGAATCCCTTAACTGAGTATTATATGAACCATTGAGAAGAGAAGAACCTAAATCCGAGTGAAGTGAATCCTAAAGCCTAGCCTTATCAAAATTCTGATATCTTTTGTTAGCCTTATTAAAATTCTTTGATCTAATTTAGTTACTTCTTAAGTTCTCGTTTGTCTTCAATTCATTGTTATTTACGTTTTGGATATTTTCTGCTTGTCTCTCTGTGGGTTCGATCTCTCTTATGTTGTACTACACTGCGACCACTGTACGTGACACATTTTAGCGACATCAAAAATTGACGCCGTTGCCGGGGAGACAGTTCAGAAAAGCGCCAGAATCATCAGATCACGATGATTGAAGACATTTAAGGCGGTAACTTTGTTCCCTTTTCTTTGGATTTTTTTTCTTTTTCCTTAGTTTTCTTTATTTTCTTTTTAGTTTTGTTTTGATTTTTAGTTTTAGTTTTACTTGTTGAAAAAAAACTAACAAAAAAAAAACTGACAAAAAATAATGTGAGGATGGAAAATGAATTTTATCAAGATTATTTGAGGTCATGTTCTATGAAGTCAAGAGATGGAATATCTCAAACAACAGTTCATAAGAAAAGTATATACGAATTGAGGGAGGAGAATAGAATGAGTCATGTTTCTGCCAATGAGTATCTTCCTAATTATAAGTTTAGCGCATTGAACAGAAAGATTTCATCCTTTGCATAGAAGGATGCTGAGACATTATGTGATGCATAGCATCGATTTAAAAGTTTAATAGTTTCATGCCCTCACCATGGTTATGCTAGTTGGCGTTTAGTTAGCTATTTTTATTATGGATTAACTGAGCATGAATGCCCAATTCTTGAAACAATATGCAAGGGTGAGTTTTTGCAGATTAATCCTTATGAAGCTATGAATCACTTGGATGAACTTGTTGAGACGACTCATACACAGACGGTTCCGAGGCGCTGGGATGATTATCACGGTCATATCGATGCCAAATCCTACAAGCATCCCATTGTCGCCTTAACGTCCAACAGCTATCTGCATCACAATGAGCCCTTCTACTCTTATCTTAGTACTTATGATGATTATGTGCATGATACTTATGTTGCTACTTCCCAGGATGTGCTTGTTGATGAGCCTAACATGTATGATGCACGTGTCGATGACTTTAGTGCTTGTGATGCTTACATCCATGATTTTAATTTTTATGGTGCACATGCTCAAGATGTTCATGTTGATGATGCATATGCTCATGATTGTAGTGCTAGTGTGCATGTTCAAAATTCTAGTCCTATTGATGCACAAGCTATTGATTCTAATGTGTGTGATGCATATGCACATGATTTTAGCGCTCATACGCATGTTCATGATACTACCATTCACTATGGATATGCTCATGATTCCAATGTTAGTAATGCACATGTTTATGTCTCTGATGCTGGCGATGCACATGTTTCTCCTCAACTTTTTGTGGCAGAGATTTTGAACTTACTTAAGGAGGCTAAAACCAAGCCTAATTTTGACTCTTTCATTCTATAGTTACTTATGAAGGACGAGGAGAAGGCAAGCCAACTATGCGAGGTAATCACATCTTTTAGCGTGCACGAACTCGGATGGACACATCAATTGGAAGAAGACGAATTACACCAGTACGGGCCGGTCAGCAGCGAGGAAGATCCGGACGACTACCAAGACCACCACGACAATGTATTCGTTGATCCTCCATTGGCTGAACTTCAAGTCATTGATTCTAAGCCACGAGGTATATTTCCTGTGTTTATTTCATCTCCTTGGATAGTTAGGAAGAACATGACCTTGATCGATACTTTTAGGCTTCGACGGATTTATTTCAGATTTTGTGATCTTAGCAACCTTGACCATGAGCATGATGACACTATTGATATGTTATTGAATGAGTCACTGACACTTGAGCAAAATAATGACACATATTTCTATTTGAGAGATCCAGCTATCTAGTTTATTGGTGTTCGAATGCAAAAGCTAGTTCTCCCACTTGTAATATGCCACTTGGATTCACATGGTGAATTACCCTTGTTGATACCACTAAGGTTAACCCTTCAGATCATGGCACTTTCTGATTTTGCATATCATCATGCTAAGGCACGGCCGCCATGGGCGCGGTTAAAAATCCCTGTATTGTATATAGTAGTTTAGTTTGCTCGATTTGCTTTCTTGTATGCTTGAGAATGCTTGAGTTATTTTTATGTTGTGTGCTTGCATGTTTGCTTTTGTTTTCGATTTGTTTTGCTTTTGTTTTTAGGTGCTCGACCAGTCCCCACTTTCCCTTAGAGAACGTTATCGTTGATCACCTATCAAGGTTGATGGTGGAAGTAGCGGAAAATGAGCCACCAATCATGGATGACTTCCCTGATGAGCACCACTTTTCAGTTGCACGATGGCCCTGGTATGCACATATTGTCAATTATTTGGCGACAGGTTAGATTCCTTCCTTTTGGAGTGCGCACGATAGGCGTAGATTTTTTGTTGACGTACAGAAATTTTATTTTGATGATCATTGTCTGTTTAAGTATTGTCCTGACCAGATTATGCGTCACTATGTCCCTGATTATGAAATAGAAAGCATCATTACATTTTGTCACTCTCATGCATGTGGAGGCCATTTTTCGATGAAAAAGACTGCTGCTAAAATTCTTCAATGTGGTTTTTACTGGTGTACCTTGTTTCGTGATGTTAACATTTTCTGTAAATCCTATGATAGATGCCTAATGTTAGGAGCTTTATCTAGAAGACATATGATGTCTTTGAACCCCATTAAAGCTGTAGAGATTTTTGATTGTTGAGGTATAAATTTTATGAGACCCTTTCCTTCTTCTTTTGGCAATTTATATATATTGTTGGTTGTGGAATACGTGTCTAAGTTGGTGGAGGCTATTGCATGTATGAATAATGATCATTCTACTGTCATTAAGTTTCTTAAAGAGTATATTTTATCCCGGTTTGGTACTCCTAGAGTTATTAGTAGTGACCGGGGATCACACTTTTGTAATCGCTCTTTTGAGGCTTTGATGCGCAGGTATGGAGTCACACACAAGGTGTCCACTACTTATCATCCACAGACGAATGATTAAGCTGAATTAGCCAATAGGGAGATAAAGCAAATCCTGGAAAAGACAGTGAGCCCTAAGCGAAAAGACTGGTTCTTGCGGCTGTCAGATGCGTTGTGGGTCTATCGCACTGCTTACAAGACTACCTTAGGGATGTCTCCGTTTCACCTTGTCTATGGAAAACCGTGTCATCTTCCAGTAGAATTAGAACATAAGGCATACTGGGCTATTAAGTCACTAAATTTTACTTTGGATATACTGCAGGTCAGGAACGGAAACTCCAGCTATCTGAGCTGGAGGAACTCAGGAATGATGCTTATGAGAGTTCCCGAATCTTCAAGGCAAAGGCAAAGGCCTACAATGACAAGAAGATCCTACGCAAGACGTTTCAAGTAGGACAGCAAGTTTATCTGTATGACGCACGATTGCATCTCCATCTTGGAAAGTTGCAATTACGCTGGACATGCTCCTTTACTGTTAGCCGAGTATTTGATTATGGGGCTGTGGAGGTTGAGGATCCAAAGGTTGGGATGCTGTTTAAGGTTAATGGATAGTGCTTGAAGCCGATTCCAGAGAAAGTGGACCCTGAGGAGCACACCGTTTTTCTCGTAGATCCTGTCTACGAGGGATGATATTGTTCTTATTCATTATTTCTGTTTTACTTAGGTTAGCTTGCTTTAGTTGTTTGTTTTCGTTCTCATTTGTTTTTGTTTACTTTTATGTTTTTTAGGATGTTTGGACCACCGTCTGCCTTGCTTGAGAAATTTGGCCACCATGAGGAGCCTTGTGTAAGATTTCAGATATTCTGTCAGGTGGCCTCGCTCCTATTTCGATTTCCTATTGTTATTTATGCTATATATGAGAATTCAGCCAACACCCTTCTATTTATTTATATGATTAGCACACATTGAGGACAATGTGAATTTCAGGTTGGGGGGTGTAGACATACATGATCTTATGCATGCTACCTTATTGAGTTTAATAGTGTTGAATTGAGCATATTACTAGACATTGTACATGAGCTGAAATTTTTATGCTTATTATACATGTTGCTTTCATATGGATTGGCCTATACATTGATTGCATGCGTGATAACCTGAAGGTAGAACATCATGTGATTCACACACGAACACTTTATGTGTAGTAGCAATTATACTCACTAGAGGAATGAGCATGCTATTGTCAATCTAGACCATGATTTCAGCCTTAGCTAGTGTTGAGTATTGCATGTAGAAAAAAAAAAGAAAAAAAGAGAAAATGTTCTGGAGCTTGATCAAGTTGTGCCTAAACTACTATTAAGTGATCTACTGAGTAACCGGGTGTTCTTTCCTCAGGAAGCGGGGAGCTCGCGTAAAAAGGTAGAACCACTTATAGCTATAAAAAAAAACTATTAAGTGTTTTGCTAAGTAACCGGCTCTCTGCACCACAAGAAGCGGAGAGTGCTCGCGTAAAAAGGCAAAATGTCTGATAGTTGAAAAGAAAAAGAAAAAGAGAAAGAAAGAGCATGTTGTACTCAAAGTGCGAGGGTTGGATGATTGGTCATGAAAATAGCAGTGTGTTTCGACTAATGGTGGGTAGAGTTGCTTCTGTACATAACATTTATTTGTCACGTCTGATGTCGCTCAAATGTGTCACGCACAGCGGTCGCGGTGCAGTACAGCATAAGAGAGGTCGAATCCCACAGAGAGACAAGCAGGAAAGATCCAGAAATATAAATAACAATGAATTGAAAACAATGAAGAAAGCTAACTAAATTAAATTAGATCAAAGGATTAATGATAATGTAATGTTAACTAAAGATATCAGGCTTTTGATAAGGCTAGGCTTCAAGAATCACTTCACTCGGATTAAGGTTCTTCTCTTCTCAATGGTTCATATAATACTCAGTTAAGGGATTCACATCCCAATCGCCTTAAGCGGAAGATATAGAATTATGAATCTGATAAAATATAAATATCTCTTCCTATGATTGGTTCTTCCTTTTTATAGTTCTAACTTCATCCAACCAAACCTAAGAATACACGATACCGGCTGTCACTACAGGCAACGCGCAGCAAAAGTTCATTGGGATAAAGCCCTAACTCTAACCGGATCTCTAAGAATACACAATACCAACTCTCACAATCGGCAATGCATAGCAAAGATCTCACGGTATAGAGCCCCAACCTTATCTAACCAGATCCCTAAGAATATACAATACCAGCTGTCACTACGGGCAATGTATAGCAAAGGTTTCACGAGACTCGGTAGGAGAATTGAAGGAGATAACTATGGGATCACAATATCATAAAAGAAGCATGACTGAATTTATAATAATGTTTAACCACAAATCAATCTGTGAAGATCCAATACATAAGAAGAGTTTAACAATAAAGATTAAAAACATGAACCATCGTTGGAGAAGAAACCCTAATCCTCGCTAGATCATCCGTCCGCCATGCCCGTGGATTACTCGGTCATGGATGGAGATTCCTTCATCTTCTTCCCTTGAGAAACACCAAGAAAAGAGCCTCCAAAAACGTCCAAGAAGTCCCCTTTGAGTAACCCTAAGTTTCCTATTTATAGGGTCCAAGAATTAGCAAACTCGGGTTAAGTTTAAACCCGTTATACGCCCCTGGCTGATCTGGCGGTCGACCGTGAGACCCTGACGGTCGACCGGCAACTGTTCATAATAATTCGAAAGAGCGACGGTCGATCTTCGCATCGACTCTGCGAAGTATTTTCCTTGACAGAGGCTGACGGTCGATGCCACGGTCGACCGTCGATGCCACGGTCGATGCGACGGTCGACCGTGGCATCTTACGGTCGATCTTGAGGATTTTTGAGCTCCACGGTCGATCCTGAGGGTTTGACGGTCGACCGTGAAGGTCTCACGGTCGACCGTGATGATTTTCGGGCGCGACGGTCGATGCCGCGGATGATGCGACGGTCGACCGTCACTATTCACTCAGCAATGCGCACTGGTACGAAAAATATTGTAACTTCCTTTCAAAAACTCGGAATCACGAACCGTAAAATTCTCCAGAATCTAGACTTCAAGAGCTTTCCAATCATATATGGTACATCATCTGGTTCTTCATGAGTAGGTACAGATTAATTTTTGAAGTTGATCCATATACTCTTTTCAGCTTCTTTTAACCCCAATTTCCTGCATTTTCCAAACAACCATGTGAAGCAACATATAGATATAAAAATTGTAATATAGATGCTGATTAAGGATAATAATCTAGCAATTGAGATGGTTTTAAAGTTGTTCAGAGTGCACTTTTATGCACTCATCAACGTCACATGTGTTCTTGTGGATAGTGATTAGCATGCTTGATGTGTAGAAGTTAATTTCATGTGTTGGTAGTATGTGTATGAGTATAAGAAGTTTTCGTGCTCTTTACAGTATAAAACACTATTAACCTGATAAGGTAGAACTCTTATTATACATGTCTACATCCTTAAACCATTAGTGTGCTTCATTATATTTTATGCGCTTTGAATTGCTAGAGACTAGCAATAAGCTGGTTGGGGGGTGTGATGAGTGCATAAAAGTGCACTCTGAACATGACTTAGAGCATCTTATTTGCTGAATTTTCATGATTAATATAGATAATTTTGTCCGTATATGTGGCTTCACAATGATGTTGATGATAGTTACTTTCCACAATTTTAGTAGTTACTTTCTATAATGGTTGTGGTAGTTACTTTCCACAATGCTGATGATAGTTACTTGCCACAATAATGCTAATGGTAGTTAATTTTCACAATTTTGGTGGTAGTTACTTTCCACAATTTTGGTGGTAGTTACTTTACACAATGATACTGGTGGTAGTTACTTTCTACAATGCTGGTAGTAGTTACTTTTCATTATTTTGGTAGTTACTTTCCACAATGCTGGTGTAGTTACTTTTCACAATGATACTGGTGGTTGTTATTTTCCATAATTTTGGTGGTAAATACTTTCCACAATGCTTGTGATAGTTACTTTCCATAATTTTGATAGTTACTTTTCACAATGCTGGTGGTAGTTACATTCCACAATACTGGTGGTAGTTACTTTCCATAATTTTGGTAGTTACTTTTCACAATGATACTGGTGGTAGTTACTTTCCACAATGCTGGTGGTAGTTACTTTCCATAATCAATTCAACACTATAAAAATTTCAGCTCATGTACAATTTCTAGTAACATAATCAATTCGACACTATTAAACTCAATAAGGTAGCATGCATAAGGTCATGCATGCCTACACCCCCCAACCTGAAATTCACATTGTCCTCAATGTGTGCTAATCATGTAAATAAGCAGAAGGGTGTTGGCTGAATTTTCATATATAGCATAAATAAGAATAGGAAATTGAAATAGGAGCGAGGCCACCTCATAGAATAAGTGAATATCTCCTCAAGGCTCCTCATGGTGGCCGAATTTCTCATCTCCAGAATAGTGGTCGAATTCCTCAAGCAAGGCAAACGGTGGTCCAACATCCTAAGAAATAAGAGAGCAAACAAAAACAAATGAAAACAAAAGCAAACAAACTAAAACAAACTATCCTAATCAAAAAGGGAAATGATAGATAGGAGAAATATCATCCCTCGTAGACAGGGTCTACGAGAGAAACGGTGTGCTCCTCAGGGTCCGCTTTCTCTGGAATCTGTTTCAAACGCTGTCCATTAACCGTAAATAATCTCCCATCCTTTGGGTCTTCAACTTCCACAGCCCCATTCTCAAATATTCTGCTAATGGTGAAGGGGCCTGTCCAGCGTGATCTCAGCTTCCCAGGATGAAGATGCAGTCGTGCGTCATACAGATAAGCTTGATGTCCTACTTGAAACGTCTTCCGCAAGATCTTCTTGTCATGGTAGGCCTTTGTCTTTGCCTTGAAGATCCTAGAACTCTCATAAGCATCATTCCTGAGTTCCTCCAACTCAGACAGCTGGAGTTTTCGTTCCTGACCTGCAGCATCCAAAGTAAGATTTAGTGACTTAATAGCCCAATATGCCTTATGTTCTAATTCAACTGGAAGATGACATGGTTTTCCATAAACAAGGCGAAACGGCGACATCCCCAGGGTAGTCTTGTAGGCAGTGCGATATGCCCAAAACGCGTCTGATAGCCTCAAGGACCAGTCCTTTCGGTTGGGGCTCACTGTCTTCTCCAGGATTTGCTTTATCTCTCTATTGGCTAATTCAGCTTGGCCATTCGTCTGTGGATGATAAGCAGTGGAAATCTTATGTGTCACTCCATACCTACGCATCAAAGCCTCAAAAGAGCGGTTAAAAATGGGATCCTTGGTCACTAATAATGACCCTAGGAGTACCAAATCTAGACAAAACATGCTCTTTAAGAAACTTGATGACAGTGGAATGATCATTATTCCTACATGCAATAGCCTCCACCCACTTAGACACGTATTCCACAGCCAACAATATATATAAATAGCCAAAAGAAGAAGGGAAGGGTCCCATAAAGTCTATACCCCAACAATCAAAAATCTCGACAGCTTGAATTGGGTTCAAAGGCATCATATGTCTCCTAGATAAAGCTCCTAGTGTTAGGCATCTATCACAGGATTTGCAGAAAATATTAACGTCACGAAACATAGTAGGCCAGTAAAAACCACATTGAAGAATTTTAGCAGCAGTCTTTTTAATCGAAAAATGGCCTCCACATGCATGAGAGTGATAGAATGTAATGATGCTTTCGATTTCATAATCAGGGACACACCTGCACATAATCTGATCAGGACAATACTTAAACAGACAAGGATCATCCCAATAAAATTTCTTTACCTCAACAAAGAATCTACGCTTATCCTGCGCACTCCAAAATGAAGGGATCTCACCTGTCGCTAAGTAGTTAACAATGTGCGCATACCAGGGCAGTCTTGCAACTGAAAAGAGTTGCTCATCAGGGAAGTCATCCATGATTGGTGGCTCATCTTCCTCTACTTCCACCATCAGCCTTGATAGGTGATCAGCAACAACGTTCTCCACGCCCTTTTTATCTTTGATGGAGATATCGAATTCCTGTAAGATTAATATCCAACGAATTAGGCGCGCTTTAGCATCCTTCTTGGTGAGAAGGTACTTAAGTGCGGCATGATCAGTGAAAATAGTAATGGGAGAACCAATCAAATAAGCACGAAACTTATCTAATGCAAAGACTATAGCCAATAGTTCTTTCTCAGTGGTAGAATAATTCATCTGTGCATTATTCAAGGTTCGGCTAGCATAATGAATAACATGAGGTTTATCATCTTTTCGCTGTCCTAAAACAGCTCCCACAGCAAAATCACTTGCATCACACATCAGTTCAAAAGGAAGGCTCCAATCGGGTGGTTGCACAATAGGTGCGGAAGTCAATTTATCAATCAAGGCTTGAAAAGCCTTCTGACAATCAATAGTCCACTCAAAAGGGGTATCCTTTATCAACAGATTACATAAAGGACGAGCAATGGCAGAAAATTTTTGAATGAATCTCCTGTAAAAACCAGCATGCCCTAGAAAGGATCTAACATCTTTAACGGCCTTTGGCACAGGAAGATTTGAGATGAGATCAATTTTTGATCGATCTACCTCAATGCCTTTGGAAGAGACAATATGGCCCAACACAATGCCTGAGGGTACCATGAAGTGACACTTTTCCCAATTAAGCACAAGGTTCTTCTCCTCACACCTGCTCAAGACTCTCTTTAAGTTTTGCAAACATGCATCAAAAGTATTACCAAATACAGTCAAGTCATCCATATATACTTCCATACATTCCTCGATCATATCAGCAAACATACTCATCATACAACGCTGAAAAGTAGCATGAGCATTACATAATCCAAATGGCATTCTACGGAAAGCATATGAACCAAGAATACTCTTAGCTTGAACCCGGCCTCGACATAAACTCATTCATTCATAGATCCTGCAAGATTAGGGAATGAACCCTCGCCCAATCTCACATAAAACAATCTATAATACTTTTATTGGCCAAATAAAGGTATTTAAAATCTCAGTTATAATAATGAATAAATCAAGGAAAATAAACTGATAAAATAATCATGATCCAATAACATAGAATGATTCAGTTAGGGCTACATCGGTACCTTAGAAAAGAAACTAGCCACTCATGTTCATCATGAGGGCAGCAAAACTAATGGAGAAATAAAGAAGAAATAAGAAAAGAAAACCAAGCCTGGAACCCTTCTCTTCGCCTCCAAACGCTGCCAAAAAGTCCTCCAAAAGTCCCCCTTTGATAACCCTAAGTATCCTATTTATAGGCCTAAACTCGGGTTAAATCAAAACCGTTGATTTAATTCACTGGAAACATCCGATCGATCCTCCTCGGGATGTTGGATCGATCGGTCTCATTGAGATCTCCCACTTCTATTTACGCCCGAGCCCGATCGATCGGACTAAGGGAGTCGGATCGATCGACTTCGTAAAAATTCTTCATCTCTGGCTCTTCCCGAGTTCGATCGATGGTCCGATCGATCGAATTGTGTTCCTCTAAAAAGCATACGTTCTGTCACCCTTTAATTCCCAACTCCGATCGAACGAATTATGAGTGTTGGATCGATCGGTTGAGTAAAAATCCGCTGTTTTTGACTTTTCCTGAGTCCGATCGATCGGACCATTGATGTCGGATCGATCGGACCCCATAAGAGCGATGGAGGGATCGATCGGATGTGTTGTGGCTGAAAAACACATGTTCTGTCACGTTTTTGCGTGGTCCGATCGATCGGACCTTCGCTCGGACTTCCAGCCTATTTACTGTGCTGCCATTCAGACTGCGCCATCGGTACTAAAATTGCCATAACTTCCTCTAGGAAACTCGGAATCACGAACCGTAAAATTCTCCAGAATCTAGACTTCAAGAGCTTTCCAACCATATATGGCACATATTCTGATTCTTCATGAGCAGGTACAGATTAATCTTTAAAGTTGATCCATGCACTCTTTTCAGCTTCTTTTCTCCTTTTTCCTGCATTTTCCAAACAACTATGTGAAGCAACATATAGATATAAAAATAGGAATAAAAATGTTGATTAAAGAGAATAATCTAGCAATTGAGATGGTTATAAGGCTATTTAGAGTGCATTTTCATGCACTCATCACACCCCCCAACCAGCTTATTGCTAGTCTCTAGCAATTTTAAGCGCATAAAATATATTAAGCACACCACGGTTCAAGGATGTAGACAAGCATGATAAAAGTTCTGCCTTATCAAGTCAATAATGTTGTACACCGTACAGAGCACGAAAACTTATAATACTCATACACATACCACCAACATATGAAATCAACTTCTACACTTCAAACATGCTAACACCATCCAGAAGAACACATGTGACGTGATAAATAAATGTTACGTACAGAAGCAACTTCTACCCACCATTAGTCCAAAAACGCTACTATCTTCATGACCAATCATCCAACCCTCGCACTTTAAGTACAACATGCTCTTTTTTTTTTTTTTTCAACTATCAAACATTTTTCCGTTTTACACGAGCACTCTCCGCTTCATGAGGCATAGAGACCCGGTTACTTAACAAAACACTGAGTAGTTTTTTTTTTTTTTAGTGGTTCTACCTTTTTACGCGAGCTCCCTGCTTCCTGAGGCAAGAACACCCGGTTATTAAGTAGATCACCTAACAGTCGTTTAGGCACAGCTTATTAAAGCTCCAGAACTTTTTCTGTATTTTTTTTTTTCTGCATGCAATACTCAACACTAGCTAATGCTGAAATCATGGTCTAGATTGACAATAGCATGCTCATTCCTCTGGTGAGTATAATCGCCACTGCACATAAAGTGTTCGTGTGTGAATCACATAATATTCTACCTTCAGGTTATCATACATGCAATCAATGTATCGGCCAATCCATATGAAAGCAGCATGTAAAATAAGCATAAACATTTCAGCTCATGTACAATTTAACACTATTAAACCTACAAGGTAGCATGAATAAAGTCATGAATGTCTACACCCCCCAACCTGAATTCAACATTGTCCTCAATGTGTGCATTTATCCAATAAAAATATGTAGGAGGTGGCAATCCAAAAAATTTCCAGAAAAGGAAGAGACAAGATACTGTAAATAAGAACGAGGCCACCTGATAGAATAGCGAACATCTCCTCAAGGATCCTCCGGGTGGCTGAAAACCTAAAAGAAAAACAAAAGAGAAAATATAAAATTGAAAACTAAAACTTAAAGTTAAAAACTGGTTACCTTGGTGGGTTGCCTCCCACCCAGCGCTTTATTTAACGTCTAGGCAAGACGTAATACCAAGTTTAAGGTTCACTAAAATCAACTGCATCCACCACATCTGAATGTCCTTCCAAATACAATTTCAAGCGGTGCCCATTGACTTTGAATTTGCTCCCATTCCTTTCATTCTCAATTTCAACAGCACCGTGAGGCGATACTTGTGTCACTTTGAACGGGCCCGTCCATCTGGATCTTAATTTACCTGGAAAGAATTTCATTCGTGAGTTATAAAGTAAAACTTTCATACCTGGTGTAAACTCCTTCCGTTGTATTACTTTATCATGATAGAGCTTGGTTCTTTTCTTGTAAATCTTAGCATTCTCGTACGCTTCATTCCGCAGCTCATCCAATTCATTCAATTGCATCTTTCTCATATCCCCCGCTTCTCTCATGTCAAAATTCAGCTGCTTTATTGCCCAATAGGCCCTATACTCCAATTCCACCGGTAGATGACATGCTTTTCCAAAGACAATGCGATAAGGGCTCATACCAATTGGAGTTTTATATGCAGTGCGATACGCCCAAAGAACATCATTCAATTTCACTGCCCAATCCTTCCTTATAGTGCCAACAACTCGTTCCAGGATCGTCTTTATTTGCCTATTGCTCACCTCCACTTGGCCCGACGTTTGAGGGTGGTAAGGGGTTGCGACCCGATGAGTGATGTTGTATTTCTTCAACAATGCATCAAACGCTCTATTGCAAAAGTGTGATCCCCCATCACTTATAATCGCCCGAGGTATACCAAACCTTGTAAAAATCATATCCTTCAAGAATCCCACCACGGTCTTGCTGTCATTATTCCTGGTTGCAATTGCTTCAATCCACTTAGACACATAATCTACAGCAACAAGAATATACGTGTACCCGTATGATGGAGGAAACGGTCCCATAAAGTCTATGCCCCAAACATCGAACAATTCCACCACCAGATTATTTGTAAGAGGCATCTCATTCCTTTTGCTTATGTTCCCTGACCGTTGACATCTGTCACACTTAGCAACAAAAGTAAATGCATCTTTGAATAATGTAGGCCAAAAGAAACCAGATTGAAGAACTTTAAAAGCAGTTTTCTTACCTCCAAAGTGTCCTCCACACGTTAATTCATGACTAAATTTCAATATATGGTCATGCTCATATTCTGAAACACAACGCCTTATTATTTGATAAGGACAATGTTTAAATAAATAAGGGTCATCCCAAAAGTAATATCTGACTGTGGACAAAAATCTTTTCTTTTCTTGTGAACTTAGATCAGCACGCAGAACATTACTAGCTAGATAGTTAACAATATCCACATACCAGGGCTCTTTACCATTCACAGAAAATAGTTGTTCATTGGGAAAGCATTCTTGGATGGGTTGTACATCCTTAGGGCCGCCCATGTGTTCCAGTCGTGACAAGTGATCTGCCACTACATTATCGCTCCCTTTCTTGTCCCTTATTTCCAAATCAAACTCTTGCAGCAGTACGATCCACCTGATTAACCTTGGCTTTGTATCCTTTTTGGTTAGTAGATATTTCAATGCTGCATGATCTGAATAAATAATAATTTTAGATCTAATCAAATAAGAGCGAAATTTCTCCAATGCAAAAACAACAGCAAGTAATTCTTTTTCAGTAGTTGAATAATTGATTTGAGCATCATTGAGTGTACGACTTGCATAATAAATAGCATGAGAGACCTTATTTACCCTTTGTCCTAGAACAGCCCCTATAGCATAATCAGAAGCATCACACATTATTTCCAAGGGCAACGACCAATCAGGAGGCATAATAATTGGTGCAGTAATCAATTTCTCTTTCAAAGTATTGAAAGCATCAAGACAAGCTTTACAAAACTTAAACTCACTATCTTTGGCCAATAAATCACACAATGGTTGTGCAATTTTAGAAAAATCTCTAATGAATCTGCGATAAAATCCTGCATGGCCCAAAAAACTCCGCACACCTTTCACAGAAGTAGGGGGCGGTAATTTCTCAATCAAATCTATTTTTGCTTTATCTACGCCAATACCTTTACTAGAAATAGCATGTCCCAACACAATACCTTGCCTTACCATGAAATGACTCTTCTCCCAGCTCAATGTCAAATTTGTCTCTTCACATCTTTTAAGCACCAAGGTTAGGTGTGCCAGGCAATTATCAAAAGAATTCCTAAATACAGAAAAATCATCCATGAATACCTCGACAAACCTTTCTATCATGTCGGAGAAAATCGATATCATGCATCTTTGAAAGGTGGCAGGTGCATTGCACAATCCGAACGGCATCCTTCTGTATGCGAATGTTCCAAACGGACAGGTGAAAGTTGTCTTCTCTTGGTCCTCTGGGGCGATAGCAATTTGATTATAACCTGAAAATCCATCAAGAAAACAATAAAATGAGTGACCAGCTAAGCGTTCAAGCATTTGATCAATAAAAGGTATAGAAAAGTGGTCCTTTTTAGTAGCTGCATTAAGCTTGCGATAATCGATGCAGACACGCCATCCAGTAGTCATCCGCGTGGGTATGAGCTCATTGTTCTCATTCTTCACAACTGTTATCCCTGATTTCTTAGGCACCACGTGAACTGGACTTACCCATTTGCTGTCAGAAATAGGATAGAACACGCCAACATCGAGCAACTTAAGGATCTCTTCCCGAACAACGTCTTTCATGTTTGGGTTGAGGCGACACTGGGCATCCCGTATAGGTTTGGCATCATCTTCCAAAATAATGCGATGCATGCACATAGTAGGACTTACTGATGAGTGCATGAAAGTGCACTCTGAACAACCTTAAAACCATCTCAATTGCTAGATTATTATCCTTAATCAGCATCTTTATTACTATTTTTATATCTATATGTTGCTTCACATGGTTGTTTGGAAAATGCAGGAAATTGGAGCTAAAAGAAGCTGAAAAGAGTATATGGATCAACTTCAACAATTAATCTGTACCTGCTCATGAAGAATCAGATGATGTGCCATATGTGGTTGGAGAGCTCTTGAAGTCTAGATTCTGGGGAATTTTACGGTTCGTGATTCCGAGTTTCCTAGAAGAAGTTACGGCAATTTCAGTACCGATGCGCAGTCTGAATGGCAGAAAGGAAAATAAGCTGGAAGTCCGAGCGATCCGCCGATCGATCGGACCTGACAAAATCATGACAGAACATGCGTTATTTGGTTGAATATGATCTGATCGATCCCTCCTTCGCTCCCATAGGGTCCGATCGATCCGACACCAATGGTCCGATCGATCGGACTCGGAAAAAGTCAAAAACAGCGGATTTTTACTCAACTAATCGATCCAACATACATAATCCGATCGATCGGACTTGGGAATTAAAGGGTGACAGAACGTATGCTTTTTAGAGGAGCAGAGTTCGATCGATCCGTCCATCGATCGAACTCGGGAAGAGCCAGAGACGAAGGATTTTTACGAAATCGATCGATCCGACTCCCTTAGTCCGATCGATCGGACTCGGGCGTAAATAGAAGATTGGAGATTTCAAGAGACCGATCGATCCAACATCCCGAGAAGGATCGATCGGACTTGCCCAGTGACGAAAATCAACGGTTTTGATTAATCCGAGTTTACTAATTCTTGGACCCTATAAATAGGAAACTTAGGGCTAATCAAGGGGGACTTCTTGGACGTTTTTGGAGGCTCTTTTCTGGGTGTTTCCCAAGGGAAGAAGATGAAGGAATCTCCATCCATGGCCGAGTAATCCACGGGCATGGCGGACGGATGATCTAGCGAGGATTAGGGTTTCTTCTCCAACGATGGTTCATGTTTTTAATCTTTATTGTTAAACTCTTCTTATGTATTGGATCTTCACAGATTGCTTTGTGGTTAAACATTATTATAAATCCAGTCATGCTTCTTTTATGATATTGTGATCTCATAGTTATCTCCTTCAATTCTCCTACCGAGTCTCGTGAGACCTTTGCTATACATTGCCCGTAGTGACAGCTGGTATTGTATATTCTTAGGGATCTGGTTAGATAAGGTTGGGGCTCTATACCGTGAGATCTTTGCTATGCATTGCCGATTGTGAGAGTTGGTATTGTGTATTCTTAGAGATCCGGTTAGAGTTAGGGCTTTGTCCCGATGAACTTTTGCCGCGCGTTGCCTGTAGTGACAGCCGGTATCGCGTATTCTTAGGTTTGGTTGGATGAAGTTAGAACTATAAAAAGGAGGAACCAATCATAGAAAGAGACATTTATATTTTATCAGATTCATAATTCTATATCTTCCGGTTAAGGCGATTGGGATGTGAATCCCTTAACTGAGTACCATATGAACCATTGAGAAGAGAAGAACCTAAATCCGAGTGATGTGATTCCTGAAGCCTAGCCTCATTCAAATCCTGATTTCTTTCGTTACCTTTATCTTACCATTACATCTCCGATCTATTTTCTTAACTTTTTACGCTCTTGATTGTTTTCAATTTATTGTTATTTGTATTTCTGGATCTTTCCTGCTTGTCTCTCTGTGGGATTCGACCTCTCTTATGCTGTACTGCACCGCGACCGCTGTGCGTGACACATTTGAGCGACATCAAAAATTGGCGCCGTTGCCGGGGAAATGGTTCAGAAAAGCGCCAGAATCAACAGATCACGATGATTGAAGACATCGAAGGCGGTAACTTTGTTCCTTTTTCTTGGGATTTTTATTTCTTTTTCCTTAGTTTTCTTTATTTTCTTTTTTAGTTTTATTTTGATTTTTCGTTTTATTTTGACTTGCTAAAAAAAAAACTGACCCAAAAAAAAAAAAAAAAAAACTGAAAAAAAAGAAAAGATGGAAAATGGATTATATCAATACTATTTGAGATCATGTTCTATGAAGTCGAGAGATGGAATGTCTCAAACAACAGTTCGTAAGAAAAGTATATACGAATTGAGCTTGGAGAATAGAACGAGTCATGTTTCTGTCAATGAGTATCTTCCTACTTATATGATTAACGCATTGAAAACAAAAATTTCATCCTTTGCACAAAAGGATAATGAGTCATTATGTTATGCATGGCAGCAATTTACCAGTTTAATAGCTTCATGCCCTCAACATGGTTATCCTAATTGGCGTTTAGTTAGCTATTTTTATTATGGATTAACTAAGCATGAACGTCAAATTCTTGAAACAAGATGCAGGGGTGAGTTTTTGCAGATTGATTCTGATGAAGCTATGAGGTATTTGGATGAGCTTGTGGAGACGACTTATACACAGACGGTTCCGGGGCGCTGGGATGGTTATCATGATCATTCCAATGCCAAATCCTACAAGCATTCCAATGTCGCCTTAACGTCCAACAGCTATCTGCAACACAATGAGCCTTTCTACTCTTATCCTAGTGCTTATGATGATTATGTGCATGATACTTATGTTGCTACTCCCCATGATGTGCATGTTGATGAGCCTAACACGTATGATGCATGTGTCAATGACTTTAGTGCTTCTGATGCATACATCCATGATTTTAATGCTTATGGTGCACATGCTGAAGATGTTCATGTTGATGATGCATATGCTCATGACGGTAGTGCTAGTGTGCATGTTCAAAATTCTAGTCCTATTGATGCACAAGCTATTGATTCTAATATGTGTGATGCATATGTACATGATTTTAGCGCTCATACGCATGTTCATGATACTAACATTCACTATGCGTATACTCATGATTCCAATGTTAGTAATGCACATGTTCATGCTTCTGATGCTGAAGATGCACATGTTTCGGCTCAACTTTCTATGCCAGAGATTTTGGACTTACTTAAGGAGTCTAAAACCAAGCCTAATTTTGACTCTTTCCTTTTGCAGTTACTTATGAAGGACGAGGAGAAAGCACGCCAACTATGCGAGGTAATCACATCATTTAGCGTGCACGAACTCGGATGGACACATCATATGGAAGAAGACAAAGTACTCCAGTACGGGCCGGCCAGCAACGAGGAAGATCTAGACGACTTCCAAGACCACCAGGACCAGGTATTCGTTGAACCTCCATCGGCTGAACTTCAAGTCATTGCTTCTAAGCCGCGAGGTATATTTCCAGTGTTTATTTCATCTCCTTGGATAGTCAGGAAGAACATGACCTTGATAGATATTTTTAAACTTCGACGGATTTATTTCAGATTTTGTGATCTTACCATCCTTGACCACGAGCATGATGGCATTATTGATAGGTCATTGGATGAGTCACAGACACTTGAGCACAATGATGACATTATTGATAGGTCATTGAATGAGTCATTGACACTTGATCATAATGATGATACATATTTCTATTTGAGAGATCTAGCTACCTTGTTTATTGGTGTTAGAATGCAAAAGCTAGTTCTTCCACTTGTAATGTGCCACTTGGATTCACATGATGAATTACCCTTGGTGATCCTACTAAGGTTAACCCTTCATGTCATGGCACTTACTGATTTTGCATATCATCGTGCTAGGGCACGGCCGCCAAGGGCGCGATTAAAAATCCTTGTCTTGTATTTAGTAGTTTAGTTTCCTTGATTCACTTTCTTGTATGCATGAGAATGCTTGAGTTATTTTTATGCTGTGTGCTTGCATGTTTGCTTGTGTTTTTGGTTTGTTTTGCTTTTGTTTTTAGGTGCTTGAGCAGTCCCCGCTTTCCCTTGGAGAATGTTGTCGCTGATCACCTATCAAGGTTGATGGTGGAAGTAGCGGAAGATGAGCCACCAATCATGGATGACTTCCCTGATGAGCAACTCTTTTCAGTTGCAAGACTGCCCTGGTATGCGCACATTGTTAATTACTTAGCAACAGGTGAGATCCCTTCCTTTTGGAGTGCGCAGGATAAGCGTAGGTTCTTTGTTGAGGTAAAGAAATTTTATTGGGATGATCCTTGTCTGTTTAAGTATTGTCCTGACCAGATTATGCGCCAGTGTGTCCCTGATTATGAAATAGAAAGCATCATTACATTCTGTCACTCTCATGCATGTGAAGGCCATTTTTCGATGAAAAAGACTGATGCTAAAATTCTTCAATGTGGTTTTTACTGGCTTACCATGTTTCATGATGTTAAAATTTTCTGCAATCGGACAGCAAGCTTATCTGTATGACGCACGACTACATCTTCATCCTGGGAAGCTGAGATCACGCTGGACAGGCCCCTTCACCATTAGCAGAATATTTGAGAATGGGGCTGTGGAAGTTGAAGACCCAAAGGATGGGAGATTATTTACAGTTAATGGACAGCGTTTGAAACAGATTCCAGAGAGAGCGGACCCTGAGGAGCACACCATTTCTCTCGTAGACCCTGTCTACGAGGTTTCTCTCGTAGACCCTGTCTACGAGGGATGATCTTTCTCCTATCTATCATTTCCCTTTTTGATTAGGATAGTTTGTTTTAGTTTGTTTGCTTTTGTTTTCATTTGTTTTTGTTTGCTCTCTTATTTCTTAGGATGTTGGGCCACCGTTTGCCTTGCTTGAGGAATTCGACCACTATTCTGGAGATGAGAAATTCGGCCACCATGAGGAGCCTTGATGAGATAATCGATATTCTGTCAGGTGGCCTCGCTCTTATTTCGATTTCCTATTTTTATTTCTGTCATATATGAAAATTCAGCCAACACCCTTCTGCTTATTTACATGATTAGCACACATTGAGGACAATGTGAATTTCAGGTTGGGGGGTGTAGGCATGCATGACCTTGTGCATGCTACCTTATTGAGTTTAACAGTGTTGACTTGATTATATTAGTAGAAATTGTATATGAGCTGAAATTTTTATGCTTATTCTATATTGCTTTCATATGGATTGACCAATACATTGATTGCATGCGTGATAACCTGAACGTATAACATCATGTGATCCACACACGAACACTTTATGTGCAGTGGTAATTATACTCACTAGAGGAATGAGCATGCTATTGTCCATCGAGACCATGATTTCAACATTAGCTAGTGTTGAGTATTGCATGCAAAAAAAAAACAGAAAAAGTTCTGGAGCTTGATAAAGCTGTGCCTAAACAACTATTAAGTGATCTACTGAGTAACCGGGTGTTCTTGCCTCAGGAAGCGGGGAGCTCGCGTAAAAAGGTAGAACCACTTATAGCGAAAAAAAAAAAAACGACAAGTGTTTTGCTAAGTAACCGGGTCTCTGCGCCTCAAGAAGCGGAGAGTGCTCGCGTAAAAAGGCAAAATGTTTGATAGTTGAAAAGAAAAAAATAGAGAAAGAGCATGCTGTACTTAAAGTGCGAGGGTTGGATAATTGGTCATGCTGATAGTAGTGTGTTTGGACTAATGGTGGGTAGAAGTTGCTTCTGCACGTAACATTTATTTGTCACGTCACATGTGTTCTTCTGGATGGTGATTAGCATGTTTTGATGTGTAGAAGTTGATTTCATATGTTGGTAGTATGTGTATGAGTATAAGAAGTTTTCATGCTCTGTACTGTATGAAACACTATTGACTTGATAAGGTAGAATTTTTATCATGCATGTCTACATCCTTGAACCGTTAGTGTGCTTAATTATATTCTATGCGCTTTGAATTGCTAGAGACTAGCAATAAGCTGGTTGGGGGGTGTGATGAGTGCAAGAAAGTGCACTCTGAACAACCTTAAAACCATCTCAATTGCTAGATTATTATCCTTAATCAGCATCTTTATTACTATTTTTATATCTATATGTTGCTTCACATGGTTGTTTGGAAAATGCAGGAAATTGGAGCTAAAAGAAGCTGAAAAGAGTATATGGATCAACTTCAACAATTAATCTGTACCTGCTCATGAAGAATCAGATGATGTGCCATATATAGTTGGAGAGCTCTTGAAGTCTAGATTCTGGGGAATTTTACGGTTTGTGATTCCGAGTTTCCTAGAAGAAGTTACGGCAATTTCAGTACCGATGCGCAGTCTGAATGGCAGAAAGGAAAATAAGCTGGAAGTCCGAGCGATCCGCCGATCGATCGGACCTGACAAAATCATGACAGAACATGCGTTATTTGGCTGAATATGATCCGATCGATCCCTCCTTCGCTCCCATAGGGTCCGATCGATCCGACACCAATGGTCCGATCGATCGGACTCGGAAAAAGTCAAAAACAGCGGATTTTTACTCAACTAATCAATCCAACATACATAATTCGATCGATCGGACTTGGGAATTAAAGGGTGACAGAACGTATGCTTTTTAGAGGAGCAGAGTTCGATCGATCCGTCCATCGATCGAACTCGGGAAGAGCCAGAGATGAAGGATTTTTACGAAATCGATCGATCCGACTCCCTTAGTCCGATCGATCGGACTCGGGCGTAAATAGAAGATTGGAGATTTCAAGAGACCGATCGATCCAACATCCCGAGAAGGATCGATCGGACTTGCCCAGTGACGAAAATCAACGGTTTTGATTAATCCGAGTTTACTAATTCTTGGACCCTATAAATAGGAAACTTAGGGCTAATCAAGGGGGACTTCTTGGACGTTTTTGGAGGCTCTTTTCTGGGTGTTTCCCAAGGGAAGAAGATGAAGGAATTTCCATCCATGGCCGAGTAATCCACGGGCATGGCGGACGGATGATCTAGCGAGGATTAGGGTTTCTTCTCCAACGATGGTTCATGTTTTTAATCTTTATTGTTAAACTCTTCTTATGTATTGGATCTTCACAGATTGCTTTGTGGTTAAACATTATTATAAATCCAGTCATGCTTCTTTTATGATATTGTGATCTCATAGTTATCTCCTTCAATTCTCCTACCGAGTCTCGTGAGACCTTTGCTATACATTGCCCGTAGTGACAGCTGGTATTGTATATTCTTAGGAATCTGGTTAGATAAGGTTGGGGCTCTATACCGTGAGATCTTTGCTATGCATTGCCGATTGTGAGAGTTGGTATTGTGTATTCTTAGAGATCCGGTTAGAGTTAGGGCTTTGTCCCGATGAACTTTTGCTGCGCGTTGCCTGTAGTGACAGCCGGTATCGCGTATTCTTAGGTTTGGTTGGATGAAGTTAGAACTATAAAAAGGAGGAACCAATCATAAAAAGTGACATTTATATTTTATCAGATTCATAATTCTATATCTTCCGGTTAAGGCGATTGGGATGTGAATCCCTTAACTGAGTACCATATGAACCATTGAGAAGAGAAGAACCTAAATCCGAGTGATGTGATTCCTGAAGCCTAGCCTCATTCAAATCCTGATTTCTTTCGTTACCTTTATCTTACCATTACATCTCCGATCTATTTTCTTAACTTTTTACGCTTTTGATTGTTTTCAATTTATTGTTATTTGTATTTTTGGATCTTTCTTGCTTGTCTCTCTGTGGGATTCGACCTCTCTTATGCTGTACTGCACCGCGACCGCTGTGCGTGACACATTTGAGCGACATCACTTACTCCTTTAATATCTGCAATTGTCCAACCTATTGCAGTTTTATGCTCCCTAAGAACTCTCAATAATTTTTCCTCTTCCAATGGAGTAATGTCAGAAGCAATAATCACAGGAAGGGTTTCATTCTCACCAAGATATGCATATTTCAGATTACTAGGAAGAGGTTTTAACTCAAGCTTTGGTGGGGAAACTATTGATGAAACCATTTTAGAATAGGATTCGTTTAGCATGTCTAACCGAGATTCATCAGGGAAACATGGCTGCAATGCCTCAAGGGCTGCTATAACCTCCTTTGCTCCCTCGTAATTCTGCAACTCATCCTTTTCCATCGTCAATGCCGCTTCTAGAGTAGTCTTCACTTGCTCCTGCATGAAACTAGAAAACACCAATGAATCTAAAACATCTATTGAGAAACAATCAAAAGAGTTTGAAGGATAGGACATAGATTCAAAAACTTTAAATTCAACAGTTTCACCTAAAACTGTCATGCTGAGCTTACCATCCTGCACATTTATCATAGTCTTGGGTGTGGCCATAAATGGACGTCCCAACAAAATTGGTAAATTCATATCATGTAAGGGCGCATCTTCCATATCCAATATCACAAAATCAGCAGGGATAATCAATTTATCAACTTGTACTAAAATGTCTTCTACAATGCCTAATGGATATTTAATGGAACGATCTGCAAGTTGTAGAGACATTGTAGTAGGTTTTAATTCACCCACACCTAACTGAAGAAAAACAGAGTAAGGCATCAAATTAACACTGGCTCCTAAATCAAGCATTGCCTCTCCTATCTTTGTATCACCAACAGTAATAGTAATGTTAAAACTCCCTGGATCCTTAAGCTTGGGTGGAAGCTTCCTTTGTAGAACCGCGCTTACCGTCTCTGAAACCATCACTTTTTCATGAGGTTCATACTTACGCTTTGAAGTACTTAGTTCCTTGAGGAACTTTGGAAATGCTGGCATGTTCCTGATCACCTCAAGCAATGGTAAGTTCACATTAACCTTAGATAAAATATCATAAATTTCAGAATATGACTTATCCATTTTGGCTTTCTTTAGACGGCCTGGAATCGGAACCGGCGGCACATATGGTTGAGGAGAGTTGTGATAAACCTCTGGAACTGAATTTGCTCTCTTTCCATGCTCAGAAGCAGATGTGGCCGGTGGTGGCCCTTTCGAGCGTTCCTCCGTTTCAACTTCCTCACTTGCATCATCATTACACTCATCAACAACTTTAGCATTAATCTTATTATCAATAATTTTACCTGAACGAAGAACTGTAACTGCTTTCGCTTGCTCAGGTTGGCTTGGGAATTTGCCTGGGACATGGGCTCGTACCGCATCAGGAAGTTGTCCCACTTGAACTTCTAACTTCCCAACGGATGCTGCAACATTCTTTAGTACCGCGTCATGTTGAGCAATGGCTGAATCTTGTTTTTCCATCTTTGAATCTATTTTCTGCATAAAAGCTAACATAGTCGCTTCCAAAGACGACTTAACAAGTGGGTTAGACTGATTAGCAGTAGGCATACTAGCATTAGCAGTATTTTTTCATGAAAAATTCGGATGCTCCCTCCAACCAGGATTGTAGGTATTTGCATAAGGGTCAAATCTAGGTCTCGGGTTATACGCATTCATCAAATTAGCTTGCTCTTGCACATATTCAGAAAATTCACTACCAGAAGGACATGAATCAAACCTATGACCAACAATATTGCAAATTGAACAAACCTCAACCGGTTTTGCTTGTGTGGACATCATCGCGTCTATCTTCTTGTTAAGAGTTGCAATCTGCCTTGCCATGTCATCATTCTGGTTCAGCTCATAGATGCCTCTCGCCTTATTCCTCGTGTCCCTCTGCTGCGAGTTTGATCCTAGCATCTCATAGATTTCATATGCCTCCGGTGGTGTCCTTTTGAACATCGCTCCACCTGCAGCATTATCTGCCATAGTCTGACAAGAAAGATTTAGTCCATCATAAAAATATTGCATCTGATTTTCTAAAGAATAATTATGATGTGGACATTGCATCAAAAGCATTTTAAATCTATCCCATGCTTCATGGAATGGTTCTCCATCAGCTTGCTGAAAATTTGGAATTTGTCTTCTCAAGTTAGTAGTCATGGCATGAGAATAAAATTTGCTAACAAACTTATTATAAATTGCATCCCAAGTCGTGAGTGATCCAGGAGGCAACGACATCAGCCATCTCTTCGCTTTATCCTTCAGGGTGTAAGGAAAACATCGCATCCTCAAGTGATCTTCAGTAATGCCACCTAAAGGAAAAGTCTGAATAGTAGCATAATAATCTTTCACAAACGTTAGTGCATCTTCAGAAGGTAAACCATGAAATTCAGGAAGCATAGAAAAATGTAGATTTTTAAGTTCATAATTTCTAGCCTCTGCAAGTAACGCAGTGCACGAAGGTGAGGTAGAAATAATAGGCCTCGCGTACTCCTCCAAAGGACGTAAATTATTATTGAGCGCCATCTCCTCTTGTTCCTCCTCTTGAACTCCTAGATCTGATGTGGACAGGCTGTCTTTGTTAGATTTCTTCTTCCAACCAATTTGATCTACTTTATCGTTCAAGGGCAACAACTTTTCTTTCCGTGATCGGCGACCTTGCATTCACTACAAATAAACTCTAATCAAATCCCCGGCAACGGCGCCAAAAACTTGATGAATAAATTTTATATCTCGCAAGTATACGAATCGGTGCAATCAGTATAGTAGCAAGACGAGTATCGTACCCACAGAGATTTGTAGAGATTAATAGAGTAAAATGCTAAAGAACAGAAAAGAAAAAAAATATGGAAGAGAAAAGAAGAAATATGAAGTCTCGAAAATAGATGACCTAATAACGAAATAAGAAAACGATAGAAATATGATGGATGAATACTAAGGTTCCGATTTCACCATAGCATCCTCATTCTATGCATTGAATCAATAAAGATTTCAGTTTAATTCCAAGGGCTCGTTCTTCCGGTATGATGATCCGTTCGGCCGCGGTCTTCACCAAGTACCCTCAATTAACCCTAGCTAATGAACCCATAACTAAGTGTTAACCAAGAATCCATTAAGCTCTGAAGAACAATTATGAACCAAGAATACTCTTAGCTTGAACCCGGCCTCGACATAAACTCATTCATTCATAGATCCTGCAAGATTAGGGAATGAACCCTCGCCCATTCTCACATAAAACAATCTATAATACTTTTATTGGCCAGATAAAGGTATTTAAGATCTCAGTTATAATAATGAATAAATCAAGGAAAATAAACTGATAAAATAATCATGATCCAATAACATAGAATGATTCAGTTAGGGCTACATCGGTACCTTAGAAAAGAAACTAGCCACTCATGTTCATCATGAGGGCAGCAAAACTAATGGAGAAATAAAGAAGAAATAAGAAAAGAAAACCAAGCCTGGAACCCTTCTCTTCGCCTCCAAACGCTGCCAAAAAGTCCTCCAAAAGTCCCCCTTTGATAACCCTAAGTATCCTATTTATAGGCCTAAACTCGGGTTAAATCAAAACCGTTGATTTAATTCACTGGAAACGTCCGATCGATCCTCCTCGGGATGTTGGATCGATCGGTCTCATTGAGATCTCCCACTTCTATTTACGCCCGAGCCCGATCGATCGGACTAAGGGAGTCGGATCGATCGACTTCGTAAAAATTCTTCATCTCTGGCTCTTCCCGAGTTCGATCGATGGTCCGATCGATCGAATTGTGTTCCTCTAAAAAGCATACGTTCTGTCACCCTTTAATTCCCAACTCCGATCGAACGAATTATGAGTGTTGGATCGATCGGTTGAGTAAAAATCCGCTGTTTTTGACTTTTCCTGAGTCCGATCGATCGGACCATTGATGTCGGATCGATCGGACCCCATAAGAGCGATGGAGGGATCGATCGGATGTGTTGTGGCTGAAAAACACATGTTCTGTCACGTTTTTACGTGGTCCGATCGATCGGACCTTCGCTCGGACTTCCAGCCTATTTACTGTGCTGCCATTCAGACTGCGCCATCGGTACTAAAATTGCCATAACTTCCTCTAGGAAACTCGGAATCACGAATCGTAAAATTCTCCAGAATCTAGACTTCAAGAGCTTTCCAACCATATATGGCACATCATCTGATTCTTCATGAGCAGGTACAGATTAATCTTTAAAGTTGATCCATGCACTCTTTTCAGCTTCTTTTCTCCTTTTTCCTGCATTTTCCAAACAACTATGTGAAGCAACATATAGATATAAAAATAGGAATAAAGATGTTGATTAAAGAGAATAATCTAGCAATTGAGATGGTTATAAGGCTATTTAGAGTGCACTTTCATGCACTCATCAGAAAGCAACAACCAGAAAACTCCTCAGAAAGGACAGCTGCACAAACAACAACATTACACGAGAGAAAGCTGCGCTCCAAAGCACCCTCGAATTCAACGGGGAAGGAGTTCACCACGAGCCGGTGAACAAATCCCAGATCTCGACAAGCAGAAGGATCGCCAAACCGTGACCTTCAACGAGAGTGAAACAACGCCGTCAGGTGTACCCACAACACCTTCCCACGGCCAAGAAGCACAACTCGGTGCGCAACAAACCGACGCAACCGAGAAAGCCGTTGAACCCCAACGTGCACCAGACGTGGGCGACGGACACCTAGAGGTCCCCAACCTTTAGGAAACTCCCCGATAAGAGTAACCAACCCAAGCTCTCGTCCCAAAACAGTGGCTACTCAGAAAGCCACACCCGACTCCAGTCCCAAGCCAACACGGCCGCACGGGAACGGATCACGAGGGGGGGAACTCAGAGCCACAAGAAAATCGCAAGCTGCGAGAAGCTCTGAAAGTTGAAGGCTGAAGCTGAAAGTTGAAGCTGGCGGCTCTCAAACTGGTTGCTGCTGAAGATGCTCTCCCGCCTCTGGAGTGCACGAACTGTTGGCTAGAACGGTCGTCACATTGTCTCCAGCAAGCCTCTATCTAGAATCTGGATTTCTGCGCTTGCCCCAGGTACCTGCCCCAACTGAGGCACTAGTCCACTACTTTATCCCACGCCGTGCGTCCGCCTGATAGCTCTGCGGTAAGCACCCAACGCCTCTCACAACTAGCACCGTCGACAGAAAGACCTACTACGGCTAGCACTCAAGCATCTGGTGGAGTCCTTCTCAGTATGGCGGTCCAGGCTACCTCTCAAAGAACCGGCACGGCGTTGCTGTTGCCACGGCTGTCGTTGATGCTGAAACCACTGCCTCAGCCAACGGCTACCCTGTCATTCCCTGGAAGCAGGAACGACATCCCCGAAACTCACCACGACCACCGGCCATCTGCCTGGTGTCAACCCTCAAGTCACATGTCTCAGTAGCTAGCGCACAGTCCAGGGTGCACCCTGCTGTCGCTCTAGCATACCGAACCAGATGAACCAGCTAACCCAAGTGTCGCTACATGGTACGAGTACCCAGATCCAGAGGACGGTACTCCCAACTACACCACCCTCCAAGGGTAGGTGCCAGAGAACAGTGCGTGAACTGTTCTCAACACACAACCAACAGTGTCCCTAGTGGCCCTGACAAGCGCCACTACACATCACTTCCTGGGAAGGCAAGAAAACAATGGCTTTCCAAGCAAGCGATACTCCAGGATGTCCAAAACATCCGGGATCTGGGTCACCTCCTCTAACCAGTCCTCTACTGTCAAAGGATCTCCAACATCGGCTCTGGACCATAACGGGTCCACCTCTTAGGATTCCAAGAGCACAGATTCAACACACGTCTAATCCCCACTCACTCGTCTCCAGCACGGGGGAAGACGCTGTCAGGCGAGGGAACGGACAACACCGGTGCGCATGCACATCTCCCCCTGAGATGTCATGATGCAGCCGAAAAGCAACAACACACAACAACAAACAGATAAATAAACACATCACACACAATCGCAAATAGACATGCAAGGATGTTCTAGACCCAGAACTATCCCATTCCACACTTAAAACCTTAACCACAAGCCTAATCCTATCCTTGGGACCTACAGCCTGCTCTGATACCAAGTTGTCACACCCCGACCCAGAAAACCCATCCGGACCAGGACGTGAGGGGAAACCTACACTAGTTACATCCGATACGGCGTGACAATACATAAAGCAGAATAAATTTGAACTTAAAGACTTCCAAGGGCATAAAGGTAAAACTAAATTTTACATTGCGGAATAGAACTCAATCAAAAGAGAGAACCTGATTTCATATATTAAACGTTAAGTACATCCTCCTCAAAGGTAACAATAAGCAAAAACTGCCAAAATGTACATCTATCCCTCTGAGACCTCAAACGCCTCCAGAAGTCGACGCACCATCAAGACCTGATCCAGCTGGAACCACCGAGGATGAGCTTATGCCTGCACCTGCAAACACAGTCCGAGTAGGAGTGAGCAATAAGCTCAGTTGGGTTCTACTCTACGGCACACTGAAAGGAGAAAAACAACAACTGTGATGTCTCTCCGCCTAAGCCTAAGGAATGCCACGGGGTCCCACAACCCCTATCGACTCTCTAAGGGATGCTACTCTTCTCAATCGACCACGCTGGGAACATCAACCAATACGCTGGGAGGAATAAGAACCAGAACTAGCAGGATCACCCTTACCCAGCAAGAAACCATTGCATGGGGACCATGTCAGGGACATCGACAACCATCCTTAGCACTTGGCCTTGGAGAAACAACACTACCCTCTAAACCTCAAACAACAGATAGCAACCAACTAGACCCATCCTCGAGAATACAGAGATTTGGCATAACAATCACGCCCTAATCCTTGCTACCCAGCCACAGTCCTAGAGCTAGATCCGAGCTACCCGAGAGCCTCGGATCGGCGAAGACCCTATTCACCCGTACCCTAACCTTATGCTCTAATGCAAACAAGATGCATGCAATGCTCAGGCACAAATAGAGAGATATAAAGCATGCAACAACATGACATCAATTATATAGGGCTAGGCATAGCCTATAGATAGCCAAAGGGGTGAGCATAGCAAGGATCTCAAATACAGATAAGCTATGTTAACAATACAACAATTAGAGCAAAGCGATAAACACAGATATACAATAGTCTTCAGTGCTCTCTTAC